>NJDD01001238.1:113528-123913 GCA_002245505.1 Calephelis nemesis | reverse complement strand
TTGATTAAAACGAAGCAAAATTTATGTTGATTTTTTAACACACATATAAAGAAAAAAAATTGCCATGTGATATTCAAATCAAGAATGATTTAGTAAATTAATTTATCTTTCCGGTCTGGTGGTTTTTGACGCTATTTATTTATTTATTTGTGGGCTTATTATACATACAATTTATTTACATACATTTGTACTTTGTACTACATATTTTTATTTTTTATTTTTATGGTTTAGCCAACCGGTTTTGCTATACAAGCATCATCAGCTCTGATGATGCTTGAGGAATGGAATTCCACCAAGCACCGACGATAAGAAGTATAGAAACTTATTATACATATTGTAAATGTTGTCTATATTTTTAATTTAGTTAAAAAAACTCACAGAATTCTATATGGCGTTTGACGTTTTATTTAAACAAAATATCAATAACGTAAACCATCAAAAACTAAAACAAATACTATTAAATTAAATATAAAATATTAATAGACCCATAGAAAATATGTAGTCAGTAAATTATAATTCAAAGTTCAATATTGATACATGCGTATAATCTGTTTCATAAACGAATTGGCGCCGGTTTATAATTTGGACGGCGGCCTATGATTGGCGGGCGCCGGGTGCGCAGGCGCACGTATTTAGGTCACAGTGTAGGCTAAAGCTAAACCTAGCAACTGCCAGTTGCTAGTCCTCTATGTTACCTACCTACGGTTGGAATGTGTGCTATTGTAATTTTGTGATTCATTATTAGCTTTTGCATTATGTAACTGTTTTGTCTATTACTGGCTCTATCTTATTACTAGCAACTACACTTAGCTTTTAACCGACTCGAATAAAGGGGAGAAGGTAACATGTTCGACTCCTATATTTTTATGTATGATAATAGATTCCTTCGTCATTTGTAAACCGATTAAGAAATTATTTTTTGAGGTTTCATTATCACATAGCCTTGGCCTTGTGATGAAATGTTAGAAAAATCCAGCAAATTTTTTTACCTGTGTTTTAAGTAATTGAACTTATATCACAATAACCTTCTTTGATGGAATTTGATTATTATGGGTTAATATTTTTTCTGTAATACGATATTTACCAGACAAATAAAATACTGATCAAGAAAAATATAGTTAACAATCGGTTCGTGCTCAAGAGCCAAATCTCAATTAATTGTTCAACATAAGTGTTTACTCGTAATAAGAAAGATGGGAGAGGTATAATCTAGTTTCTATAATCATCTTCACTTTCCAGCAGGTGAATTAAGATGAAATAAATATACATATAGCTATTATCTTCTTTTCGAAATATTTTCAAAGTACAGTTTTTAAAATTATTTTTAATTATAATTATTACAAGCTAGAATGTAATATTTAACAAAACGGCTTTTTACTTTGCCACAATCATGTGAATATACGCCTTGTGTTATAGGCGCTGGTTCCAAGATTTTGATTTTTCTGATATTAAACTTTGCAAATTAATTAAATCTTAACAAAATTATGTAATTTGCAATTTTCCACCAAAAATCATTCTGTAGATGATGCTTCGTTTGTGCAGCGAAACGTACCTACATTGAATTTTTAATAGTGTGCGTATTGTTGGTGTTATAAAATAGGTCACCGTTACTGTATGTTGTGCGAAGCTGAATATATTTAGAGTTTTTGGTAAGTCCAATCCATTCATTACGCACTGTCTTTCCTATTTTGACATGCTTTAATTGGCATATATTTTTTTAATAATGTAAATTAAGTGATTTCATTTGGATTTTCGACGCCTTCATTTATCAATTATCTTGGCAAATTAGTAAAACTTGGAATATTGCAGATTAGACAGACAGGCAGGCAGACATTTAAAGTAAAAAAGTACTTAAATAAAAATAATCCTACTTTATTTTTTAGATTGACTTTGAACGCATATAGTCTTAATAAATATAATTGACGTACCGAGAAATTTATGATGATGTCTCACTTTAACGATCCCTTAGGAATGTGAGATCTTGGGTTCGATTTGTGTGGCAAAACTCAGATTCTAATGACTGGTATTTCAAATCTCTATGGTCTAGCGGTTCAGTTGTTGGAATTGACTAGGTCCGGGTTCGTATCCCAGGTCAGGCAACGAAAGAAAATTGGATTTTTCCAATTTTCTTATAAAAAAAATATTGGTCGGGATAGGATATGTGCCCGGTTGGCGATAGGCTTGCCACTTATCACATTGAGGGACTTAGTATCTTCGGTTAATCGTGGGTACCCTGGTTGTGCCTCTGCCTACCTCTTTGGGGATATGTGAAGTTCAGATTTTAATGGCTCTTAGGTATCTTTTGGAGATTTTGTAAAGGTAATAAATTTTTGACACTAACGTTTGGTATTTGGAAACTTATGGTTTGTACAAAGTTTGGATTTGTGTGGCAAAACTTAGATTCTAATGACTAGTAATTCAAATCTTACGCTTAATTCGTTCAAAGCTTAGATTGTAACGGCTCTTAGGTATTTCTTGGAGATTTTGTAAAGGTGACAAATCTTTAATCCTAACGTTCGGTATTTGGAAACTTATACTTTGTACAGAGTTTGAATTTTAATGACTGGTGGAACCTACTTGAATGTCTAGACGAAAAAAGAGAGATGTTATAAGTTTAACATGTCTGTGTGAGTTTGCCTGTGTCTCTGTGCATTTCAAGTTTAAACTGTAACGATTCGTAGGAACCAACTTTTTAAAGTTTATGGTGACAAAAGTAAGATTCTAACGATTGGTATTTGAAAACTTGTGATTAATTTGTACACAATTTGTATTTTAACGTCTCGTTAGAACCTCTTTTTTAACCGATTTGAAACAAGGGCAAGATAATATGCTCAGCTTAATATTTGGTTTACCATATGAAAAAGTTGGATGTTTTTAATTTAACGTGTCTGTGGCTTTTCAAAGTTTATATTGTAATTGTTCGTACGAACCTAATTTTTTTAGATCATAGTGACAGAACTTAGATTTTAAGGACTCTGGTGTTTAACATTCCGCTCAATTTGTATAAAGATAAGATTTTAAGTCTCTCAGCTCCATGTGTATTATTTAGGATATAGACTGTATCATCACTACATAGTATAAAACAAAGTCGCTTCCCCTGTCCCTATGTCCCTTTGTATGCTTAAATCTTTAAAACTGCGTATCGGATTTTGATGCAGTTTTCTTTAATAGATAAAGTAAGTGTAATGTTTATATGTATATTTTATAACCGTGGGGTTGGCCGCTAGTTAGCAATATAGGGTTTAGCGCTAAGCTAAGTCTGTTGAAGATTTTGAGTTTATCATGACAATACTGATGCTTACGACCTTTTGAAAATATTTTTGATATGGCAGGAATAGTTAAGACGCTGGACACTCAGGCAAGTTTTTCCTATCCTTTTTCCTGAAAATTGAAACGCCTGGTAACTTGAGATATGTCGTTAAATGCTGGGCAAGACTTGAATTCCATTGAAGGTGTAAATTTAGAGCTAAGAGGAGTTTGATGGAGAAATGCAAGTGAAACAATCATAGGAGGTCTGAGTACAATGGGGCTAGCTCGTCTCAGCTCCGACGGCACGTAAGCTCGTAAATACGACGTTCCTTATTATTAGCGGCCATTGTTTGGGATTACATATACAGCGATAGCAGAAAAACATAAAACTGTATTTTCCTTTAAACAGTTAGGTATTTTTATGCTGGATAATAATGGCTGATGGAAAGCATTGATAGAGTATATAGACCTTTATATATAAGAAATCATCTTATCTTGTTTTGGTTTGGTTGTTTGGATTATCTTGGTTTGAATACTTCCAGGTTATATTAAACAAAAACTTGAGTAAAGACATTTTATTATTTAATTTTTTATTTAATTTATTTTTAAGGAAAGAAGAAAAATTGTCCCAGATATTTAACCAAAATCCCCAACTTCAGTCTTTCTTTACAATTTGCAGTAATTTAAGCCAGGCCCAGGGCAAGTGCTAAAATATAAATAGCTTGAGTAAATAATGCCAGTCCTTTTCATTATGATCAAAATAATATCTTTTAGTTAGGTAATAAACCAAGTAACGATAGATCTACGGTACTTCAGAAATAACAATAGAATCAGCAAATAATAGTGTTATTATGGAAAGAAAATGTGGAGGAAGCGAGGCAAAGATCGTTATATTTGGCACTCATTACCCTCTGCCTACTGCCTCTGACTAGACATGAAGTATATGTGACTGTATATAAAGACAAAGTATAGTATTCTAGCAATAATGATTGAATAAGATAAACTGTCTTATTAAAAGATATGGACGAGCGTAGGAGTAAAATCAAGTTGATAATATAGTCTGTATCACATTGTAATAAAATCTATGATACCAGCTTGAACCTTGGAGTGATTAACTCTGTGTTAATAAGATAGAAAGAGTTTTTGGTTGGTTTAAACTTATTCTTAAAAATACACAAATATATTTCAAGCAATGCAATATAAAAATTATATTTGATGTTGACATGATATACGGGGCTTATAATGTATTTGGTAAACACATATGTTTCTGAGGGAACTGAATGTAGGTGCAAGTTAACTAAAGGAAACTAAGAAACATACAATTAAGTTTTCGAATTCTAGGCAATTCTAATTCTTAAAACTGTAGTCATTATAAGTTTGTTAACTTGTAGTATTGTTTTCTGTCTGAATTTGTATATATTTTACAGAATATTAAAAATCGATTTCAATGTTATGTCGTCTAGATACAAACCAGATTCAGGCTTGGTGACAAAAGGTATAATTTTGAAATTATCCCACTTCAAAAGTACAATTTTTAAAATATAGAAAGTTTTTCAAAATCGGTTCGCAAGTGACGGAGAAATCGATTAACAGCCAAAAATATATTATATAAGTTCGAGATATAATCTTCACATTTTTTTTTACACTTAGCCATTTCCAGCCAGCCATTTCTTCTGACGGTACTTCTAGTCTTACGTCGGATATCCGACACTCTTAGCTTTAATATGCAGCGCTGGTCCACCCGACCATTGCACAATTCAGTCCTAAATAAACGCAATCGCCATAATTAGCAATGGCATTGATGAATTCATGATCCAATATTAAACTTTATGAACACAGCTTAATTAAAAAATCATTAAAAAAGAAAACAGAAAATACTTTTCAATATCCACACTTGGTAACATTCCTTTGTATAATGTTACATTTACGTTTATAATAAAACGGATTGTGGAAAAGTGCAAGTGTGCAATTTTGTATTGTGCACTTTCTTACTGTACCTACTACTAAGTACCTTAGACTTGAACATTTAAAAAATGTAAATTATCCCCGTCTCGTTCTGTTGTCTCCTATCAATAGAAGAGTCACCTGCTTTTTATGACACAAAAATGTGGACATATAAAAGACATGTTAGAGATCTTGGTAACTGTAAAAAAATTTAATTCTACAAATATTTTGTGTATACTCCCGGGTTCCCTGACTAGATCAAACCGAAGGCTGCTCTCTGTGTGCATAGATTGAAAGGGTTACAGACTACTGGTAGTAGTGTCCCATGCAACTTGTTCGGGAAGAGATCCACCGCCTTAATCCGTCCCTCATAATAACAGCGTCTTGATTAGACATGGAAGGTAGGACGAACTTGTAAAATATACCTTATGATCCGCTCACGGAACAGAAACTTATAACATCTATAGTGTCGATATCCCTCGGTTTTTTGTCTTATCACATAAAAAGAATAAGACAGTTACTAATTTTTTTGATTTATTTCAATTCTTGCACTAAAACGAATGTACTAAGGCGAACTTAATGCCAATAAATATTTTCTCCCAATTTACCCTTGGGTAGTGAAGACAAAAACGGTACTCAAATTTTCAGGATAACATTTATAATGTCATAATGCCATGTTCAATAATTTTAATATCCATAATCATCGCGTCGCATATAATTGCAACGAATAATTTTAAAAGGCCAAATATGGTTTAGGCTACAATTGTTTGGCATAAGTATTTTAAAAGACATAAACTTGAAATGTAGAATAACTTTAAGCAGAATTTTCAAAAGCATAACTAATATTATGCATAACGTTTTTGCCAAATAATATGTTAAAGCATATTTTCTTTAAAACATAATGGATGCATAGCATTATAATTACAAGGAATAATGTAATTACACAAAATTTTAAATTTAAAGATTTATTAAAAGCTATTGCGGCTAATTTTAAATTAGTTTAAAATAACATGTTGTATCTTTTTTTAATAATTGTATAAACAAACAAATTATTTGTTTTCTTTTTGTTTATATTCTTAAAGTATTCCTTAGAAAATCGGTTCCGATGATTCCCCGGCCCCTGCCGCGGCAGGCTCGCTTTGCTCACTCGGCTCGCGCACTAAACTAACATGTTATACCTAACACTCCTCCTCGCTCACCTTTGCTCCGCTCGTCGTCGTACCTGTTATTTTTGCTACTCCTTTTTATTATTATGCACTTCACTAACACAAAACTATAAACTTAAAAATTGCAGAAATGATCAAAAGATTTATGAAAACCAATATTTGTCAATGTCAATATAGTATTAGAATGATTTAAGGAGATTCAATCATTAGTACAGTAAATTAGATAAAAATAAAAGTTATTGCAAATGAGATGTAAGATAAGTAATCACTACATAGTATAAAAAAAGTCGCTTCCTCTGTCCCTTTGTATGCATAAATCTTTAAAATTACGCAACGGATTTTGATGCCGTTTTTTAAAAGATAAAGTGATTGAAGAGGAATAGGAGAAAAAGGAGGAGTTTATATGTATAATTTATAACCGTGCGAAGCCGGGGCGAGCCGTTAGTATTATTATATAATACTGTTTGGCGATAATACCGCCTATTGTGTACTAAAAGCTATAATCATATGCTGCTGTTAATACTAAATTAGACTTATTTTGTAGTAAGTTTTATTGTGCATAATAAAGAGTTCATTCATTCATTCATCCTTTTTGATGATTATACTAACTAAGCATGTTATATTATTATGCTTTTTGATGATCGCCTCTGTGGTCTAGCGGTTTTGGACTTGACTGTTTGAGGTCCCGGGTTCGAATCTCGGGTTGGGTAACAAAAATATAATCGGGTTTTTTCAATTTTCTAAAAAAAAATGTTGCTCGGAATTGGATATGTGCCCGGTTGTCGATAGGCTTGCCACCTATCACATTGTGGGACTTAGTGTCTGAGGCTAGTCATGGGTGCCATGGTTGTGCCTCTGCCTAGCTCTTCGGGGATATGGGGGTGAAGATACTTACTTACATTTACCAATGATTCATGTATATGTACAAATATGATGTACAAACGCCTTTAGGACAATCGACGTTATGTAAAAAGTTAAAAACACGTGGACATCACCTCAGTTTCACTTTATTCTTTTAGTTTGTGAATACTTTAAACGTATCTTTTAATATGTTCAACCGCAGGTAGACAGACGTAAAAAAGTACCATTCATCTTATAATCTGACGTGTTCTATTGTAACAGCGTCGAGTTCGGTAGGGGCCTGCAGGTTTTTGTATCACTCTTTTGCTATTTGTTACCTGTTTTGTAGATACGATCTTACATAGCTCGGTAAGAACAAGGTGTATGCGTCCTTGTCTCAGTTTCCTAGACCCTATCATAAGGAATTCTGGATTAAAGCTGACAGTTTGTTCAGGCATATGAATTATGTTTGAATATCACGCGACGCTTCTTAATTTTATAAATTGTTGTTTTTTCGAATTGAATGGTATTTTAGCTTATTTCGATTTTTAAATTCTCATTCGATGTAATCCTGTATGATTTATGTACTAAATAAAGTTAAGTATCGTTGTACCTGTATCTCTGAAGAAGTAGGCAGATGTACAGTATAGTAATGTAGTAAAAGACACTTGGTACCACAATGTGATAAGTGGCAAACCTTTCGCGAATTAGATAAGTATCCAAACCCTGTCATCGTTGTTTTCAATAGGAAATTGGAAAGAACCGGGAATCAAATATAGGATGTAGTTAACGCCAAGTCCAAACCTCTCGACTAACGAGGTTAAATTAATTAAATCAACTTAAATGTTAAATAGATCATGTATATGTTAATATAGTCGCCTATCGCTGCAGGAAAGAGAGCCAACTGGCAAACAGAGATTTTTCTCTAAACCAACACTGTAACACCTGTGCATTTAATAATAACTAGCTTCCGCCCGCGACTTCGTCCGCGCGGATGTCGGTCTTCGCGTGATAAAACTGAAAAATTAAGATGTTTTTTCTACGTATTTTCCCAGGATAAAAAGTATCCCATTTTATTGACCAGGATAATAAGGTATAATTATACCAAGTTTCATCGAAATCGAACCGTTAGTTTGCACGTGATGCCTGAACATACAGACAGACAGACAAAATTTTTTTTAATCACATATTTGGGTTTGGTATCGATCCAGTAACACCCCCTGATATTTATTTTTTCAATATTTTCAATATACAGAATTGACCCTTCTACAGATTTATTATATGTATAGATAAAACAGTAATAAAACTAAAACTACATATTTTTTTAAAACAAAGATTGCTTTTTGACGAAAACTGTATACGAAACTAAAAACGTCCTTAATTGGACAATTATTTTTTTGTCAGTTTGTCTGTTCACTATTCACGCAAATACTATACGGATTTTTTCTTACTTCATAAGAGGTACTTTTTACTGGAGGAAAATCATCGTTCCCATCACTACAATATTCTACAAAGCATCATCCCGACGGTTGTATTCACGCCCCAACGATTTCCACAAATGTGACCTTGGAGGAAACTTCGTTTAAAACAAATCAAAATTTGGATTAAATCTACGTACCACACGAATGCAAACAAATGTTTACAGCCAATCTATACTAATATTATAAAGAGGAAATGTTTGATTTTTTGTTTGTTTCAAATGAATAGGCTCCGAAACTACTGGACCGATTTCAAAAATACTTTCACTTTTAGAATGCTACATTATTCCTGAGTGACATATGCTTTGTTTCATCAAAATTGGTGCAGAAAAAGCCAAGTTACGCAGGCGAAACTGCGTGAAACTGCTAGTGTCTTAATAAGTGTGGAACCCTTATAACTACAAAAAGTCACTTCAACGTGTGTAAAAAGTCGCGGGCAACAGCTAGTTAAGTAGTGTTTTAATTAAGTTTTAAAGTAACTGCCCGCCCATATCCTCGAAGACGTAGGCAGAGGTACAACCAGGGCACCCACGACTAGCTTCAGACACTAAGCCCCACAATGTGATAGGTGGCAAGCCTATCGCCAACCGGTCACATATCCAATCCCGAGCAACGTTTTTTTTTATTAGAAAATTGAAAAAACCCAATTTTCTTTTTGTTTCCGATCCGGGATTCGAACCCGAGATCTCATGCAGTAAAGTCCAACAACTGAACCGCTAGACCACAGAGGCGAATTAAGTTTTAACTAAAGTTATCTACGTGACTGTAATTTTATTAAAAGTTGTAAGCTTAGAATTTTTGATATTCGATGAGAAACTAATTATTTAAATGAGTGTATATCGAGGAGGATGTGTGTTTAATGCTTTAATATGAATTAATATACTTTTATTCCACAAGGGAATGTTTGTAAGTATGATTGGCTACTTTAACATGCGATACCATATTTGAATTCAAGGTTCTCTATCTAAACTTGCAATAAAAAATCCCTTAAATATATCCCTATAACTTGTGAACTGATTGACCGATTTCGATGAGGATTATTTCGTTCAAAAGCTGACGTGATCGAGATAGTTCTTAAATACATTATATATAGGTTTTGAGGGAGCTTATTAAAAAAGAATAATCAGGAATATGCAAAAGTGCAATTAAATATTTCATACATAACAATTACTAGTACTTTACACAATTTAATTTATTTATTTTAAAACTTTTAATCGCGCTGATGATAGTTAAAAAGTCAAAGCGGTTGGCTAAAAATAATAAAAATAATTGTATATAGGTACATATACAATGCCAATGTGAATGGATGTAGGTACGTGGTTGGTTGGTTTGGTTGTAGGTTGGCACGCACAATTACCACCATTGGTGTCTCTAGGCGGCGTGAATTTCTTGCCATCAGGAAATCCGTCTGCTTGTTTGCCTTCCAATATCATAAAAAAAACAGCTTTAAAATCATTGATAAATAACGATTTAACAGTTTTGAAAATGAAACATTCAGAAAAATATTTTTCATTAATATAAGTTGGTATTACAAAAAAAAAAAAACATATTTAAGTTCGACTCGCACTTAGCCGGTTTAAATGTTATAAATGGGACCATTAAATTGGTCTTGTATAAGACTTAAATAATAAAGAGCATAAAGAAAGAAAATAAATATTTTGGTGGAAGGCGATTAGTTTGCTACCCAACATCTTTGGGAGGTATGCCC
>NJDD01001238.1:87375-99609 GCA_002245505.1 Calephelis nemesis | reverse complement strand
TCCAATTTAATAATTATCAAATACAAATACTCCTGTACAAGTTACACAAATTGAATCTAGCCCCAAAGTAAGCAAATTCTATGCTTATGTTATGGGTGTTAGTCGGCGATTCTAATACATAGAAATATTTAAATAGATACCAAAATAAATTTAATAAACACCCAGACCCGGAAATGCAGACATCTAAATGTTCATCACACAAATGGGTGCCCCCGTCGGGAATCGAACTCGAACCTCGCGGTCGGTCGGTTCTCGGTATTCTCCCCTCCCTTGAAAACTTCAAGAAATATACGGCTGATCCCTAATTTTCTGGTAATACTGTGTTCTAATATTTGTCAAAATTAAAAAAATATGACATATATTTTTAAATTTAAAAAATTATAGACTAGACAGCAATTTGGTTATTACTATTTGGTTAATAATCCCAGTTTTTGATGTTGATTTAAACGGATTTGCCTTTGTGGTCTAACGGTCCGGCGTCAAACTTGATTTCTTAAGATCCCGGTTTCGATTTTCGTTTCGGNNNGGGCAACAAAAAAAGGATAAACTTTTTCTTTCTTTCTGATAAAATTAAAGTTGCATTGATTGATTATGTGCCCGGCTGGCAATAGGCTTGCCACCTATCACATTATGAGACAGTGTCTTTGGCTAGTCGTTGCGCCTCAGTCTACCTCTTCGGGGATAGAGTCGTGAAGACATTTTTTTTAGAACGGAAAAATTGAAACGAGTAAAACTAGGAATATTCTTAATACACTTTTTTTAATGCAATCAATTGTATATTTGTAAATCTAGTTTTCTAAAGCCTTAAAGGTAACCTGTAGAAAATGCATAAGACAATAAATTCTACCTTTTAAACTTGTTAAAAGAAACTATGCATTGTGAAAAATTAAGTAAATACAAACAAATTAATAAGATTAACCTGTTTATTAAAATAAAACACTTGCATATGGTTTTTTTTAAAATCTGAAATACATAGTGCATTAGCTGACCTGGCGAAAAAAGCTGTTAAAATTATTGATGGAATTGGATGGTAGGAACTCCTAAACCTTCTCTTGCCACTTACCAAGACAACGAAAAATAATTAGCAAAATTGGTCCATCCGTTTCGGAGTGATCCAATAACCATGCGAAATGGGGATTAAATATTATAATATATGCAATGTGTGCTATAATTCCTAATAAAATATTTTTAAATACAGTATTGGCTTACATCAAAGATAATGGATAATTTGACGATCCGATTAAGTATTGAAAGAAGGAACCCAAAAGTAAACGAATACAGTTTAGAAGATCATCTGAGAATTGAATATTCAAAAAGATTTTATTTCACTTGTTGGTCGTTTAAATAAATTGGAAAACTTTTCTATTTCAGTATTTAGTACGGTAAAGACGTTTACGACAAAAGTTTAAATACAAGCAATAGGAAATGGAATTGATGTAACTGATGATTCAAAAATTACTTAAGACGTTAGAGCAGGAGTGGTGAGAGTAGACTTAATATTATACATTATATAAATAAATAATCTGATCTTACAATTTTGAAGTTATAATTATACTACTTCCGAGGTGTTTTTACATTTCTAATGTCTTATAAATCCAGAAGACACAACCTCACAGCGCTTACTACATTGAAACCATTCTAGAAAATCTAACTTATTCTGGTCATAAATGTTGTAAGTTAATAAGACTACTAGTGTGAAGATACTAGTAGTGAAGTATTAAGAATAAATGATATATTATAAGGAACGTAAAATATGTTCATGTAACATTCCGTCGAATTCAAAATCAGATATAGTTAAAACTATTAATTTACAAATTAAGATAACAGTACAATGGATAAACTTATTTCCATCAAAAGAATTTTTTACCAATTTTAAATTCGACTCAAAATAGGTATATCATATTTTGGACTTATCTTTATAAATCAAAACATGCACCACTAGTGCTGCCTCTAGTGGATCTTTTTAAATATTTCAATGAACTGTATTAAAATGAACAACACTATTCTGCTATAAACTTTTGGAAAGAGGAATCCACGGCAACAGGAGCCGGTATCGAAATCGAAGAGTTTATCATCTGTTGTGTCGGCGTTTGTTGTCGTGTCATAACTTGTCGCGGCGAGGTTCGTTTCACATCAGTAATGTTACACGACAAGCAATCGGACACCTCGTTGCGTGTTGCGTGGACGCGGCACGGTGGGCCCGGTACTTTCGTGGGTAGGGTTGCCAGGTCGCCAAACCTAAAAGCCGGACAGTCCAGCCAGCTTGGCCGGATATTTGAGTAGAAAAGCCGGACACCCTATATTATTAAGGATTTTGTCTCAGCATTAGGTACAACAAAAAATATGTATTTAAACCAAGCTTTTTTAACTATTATCATAATCTTGTTATATTCTAGAAACATTGGGGTAGAAAAGCCGGACACCCTATATTATAGAGGATTTTGTCTCAGCATTAGGTACAACAAAAAGTTTGTATGTAAACCAATCTTTTTTAACTATTATCATAAATCTTGTTAAATTCTAAACTGGTGCGACATTCGACTCTCGTCGCCTGCGTTCGGCCGCGCTCGTCGCTAGGTCGTTAACGAAATGTATAAATCCTGAAAAATTCGGACAGGCCAGACACGCTATGATTTGGCCGGACACGCAACCAAAAGCCTGACAGTGTCCGGCTTTATCCGGACGCTTGGCAACGCTATTCGTGGGTCATCTTGGATATTTGCTCTACAATATTACTAAACAGGTTGTCTTGCTCAAGCGAAGTATAGTTGGTATACAATTATGAGGTTAATAGATTTGTGTATCTCTATTCTCGTTTATCATTAGTAACGGTAACGATACAAGTATTGAAAGAGATACTGTTATCTGTTTTAACCGACTCAGAAAAGGAGGAGGTTAATTAATCTGTGTTGTATTTTTGTAAGCAATGGAATTTGATGATTCTTTCTTTTTAGGTATTACGAATTGGAAGTAGGCATAAAATTTGATCAAAATCCGACAAGCAGTTTTTGAGTTATGTTTAATAAGTGAGATATGTTTACCTAGTTAAAGTAATAAAACAATAACTATAGTCGTTTCTTTCTTTTGCAGTTTTACTGTGTATACACTTTGTGTATTTTAGCCTAACGGAAGGCGACTTAAACGTTGGTCTTACGTGTTGGTCTGTTCTTCTCTACCAAGTAATTTACCAACACTATTTTCCATAGCACCATGACTAAGGGGAAATCTTTTAGTAGTCGCCAGCCGGGTTTTGTAGCTCCACTTTGCTTATTTCCACCGTTATAACGTTGGCACTATTAACAGTCGTATTCCAATTTGGGCAAAGGTACTCACACAAAAACTTGAACTTCAGGATGTTGCCTAGAGTTGGCAACGCATCGTCATTCGTCATTGCCTTTATTGTATTTCTAATAAACAAGAAATATATTTGTGAAGTTGCATTTAAATCCCAATAAATATTTTTTGGCGTACCAAGGCTAAAATCAAGAGCATGTTGAAATCAGCTTGTGCTTGATTAACTGGCTTTTATGCCCTATTAAAACATAACCTTCCGTCTATAGTCAAAGCTTTTACATGTTACAGAGCCATACAACTAAATACCACAATCAAATAAACAATTAAATGCCATATACTTATTCCAAAGTCAGACAGTTGCGGAAGTCCAAACAGTGCTTAGATACTTTATGCAGCAATACACTAATAAACTCTTAATCGCATTACTGAGGATATAAAATTGTCTCAGTTAAAGGGAGAATGCTGGTAAAGGTAATAGATTTAATTGTTAAATAAAATAACGATGAAAAGTTTAATTTTAGCGCATTATTGTTCTGGTCTTTATTGAAGTAAATAGTTTTATAGATATGACTTACAATGTAGAACCCAGTAATAATTAAGAGATGATTCCTTGAAAAAACGATCATTTAAAAACAGCTCTAAGCTATGAAAATGACACAGCGATGTGGTACGTCATCGAGCCCTTATTGTCTACAATAAAGTACACACACATTTCAACTTAATTCCACAAAGTTCTAACTTTGTGGAATTAAGTTGAAATTAAACAAGTCGAGCGGAGTTAAAGTACAGATTTTTTTTAATACCACATAGTATAGGTACATAGATAAACGAAAATTACAAAATTTAACTCAAAAAATGTTTGTTTAATAATAATATTTATTTATTTCATAAAATAGGGAGTAATATTTTACAATAATTGGTAGGAGCCATCTTTTAGGCATGACAAGCATGTGCCAGAGGACTAGCCAGATTTCCCTAGCCAGATGTAAACATTATTGAAAATCTAATATAATTTGAAAAATAAATTTTCTTTCAAGTAATAAAACTAAAGCATCATAAAAATAATCAATTTTGTAGTTATAAATATAAATAGTTACATAATGTATAATATTGTTAGATCTTAATAAAACTTATATGGTACCATTGAATCATTTCTGGCAATGGAATTAAGCCTTTTAATAAAAGTAAAATAAAGGAAAGAGCAATAGATACAAGGACATGAAATGAACTTAGAAGATACCCTCCAAGTTTGCCTGATAATTGTTATTGCTTAATTAGCAAAGCTCTGGTCATCGCATCTGCAAGTAATATATTTTTAATAATGTCCTATTTAATAATTTTGGTATTCTTCCGATTTAATTTTTTTAAATCTTTTAACAATATTCTTGTAATTGTAGTTTAACGAGTTTTAACATTTGGTTTCGATGTATTTTTAGTATAAGTCTGTAATTGCTGAATTGTTACAGTTTCTTAATCAATTATAACTTATATGTTAATTTTTAGCTATTTTTTATTATAGTTACTTCAAGAAAAGTTTTAATTAAGTTATTTCCTTTATTGTTGTTTGGCCGTAAACCCTTTTGAGAATTGAGCAAATTTCGCAGAAGATTCAACAACGGTAGTGCAAAAAGTTTTGTTGAAGATGTGCTGATAAATCTTAACAGTAGACGTAATATTATACGTTCCTTGAACTTTTTATACACACCTGCATTCTTGTAACGTAAAAATTAAAGTCAGTTTTTTTTTTATGTTATAGGAAGGCAAACAAGCAGACGTATTTCCTGATGGTAAGAAACTCACGCCGCCCAGAGACACCAAAGATGGTAATGGTGCGTTACCAACCTGAGGTCAGGATGTTAGGCCTCGAGCAAAAGTAAGTTTACCGGCTACCTTACCCTCCGAACCGGAACACGTCATGACGTTATGGCGGCAGGAATAGGTAAGGCGGTGGTACCAAACCGGCCGAGTCGCTGCGAAACTCTACCACCTAGTCAAATGTCACGGTGTTAGTGACGGTAAGCCTATGCTCGCCTTTTACGAGCTGCCTGGCAAGGAAGGCAGATGGTCTATTCTGCAAAGGAGCCCGGACCAACACGGGAAAAAAATATTATTAGTTATTCGTTATGGGCTATTTCTAAGATATTTTTATTTAATTTCAATTTTAAAATGGTTTAACGATATTTTTTGCCCGTTTTGGTCCGGGTTCTCCCCGTGTTGGCCTGGGCTCCTTTGTAGAATAGACCACCTGCATTCCTTGCCAGGCAGCTCGTAAAAGGCGAGCATAGGCTCAACGTCACTAACACCGTGACATCTGACTAAGTGGTAGAGTTTAGCAGCGACTCGCTCGGATTGGTACCACCGCCTAACCTATTCCTGCCGCCATAACGTCATAACGGAGGGTAAGGTAGCCGGGAAACTTACTTTTGCTCGAGGCCTAACATCCTGGCCTCAGATTGGAAACGCACCATTACCAACCCTGGTGTCTCTAGGCGGCGTGTATTCCTTAACATCAGGTAATCCGTCTGCTTGTTTGCCTTCCAATATCATAAATAAAAAAATAAAAGACTGCTCTGGACTGGTCAAGTTAATGGGTGCTTTAATTGAAGATCCCAAACCTACTTCTTGCACGAATAGGTAATATCCAATCCTTACCACGATAACTTCAGGTTGCCGGTATGAACCAGGTTTTAATCGCAATTCCAGTTTTAATTGTAGGTTTTTTGGTACCAGGTCATCTCTCACTTCAGTGAAAAAGCCTAAAAAGTAAATAAACCATTGATGTATTAAGAAAATGTAGAGGGTCTTTTTCAGAAGAAGTGTTTTCTAATATTAGCTTCATTAAATTGTCAATTTGCTGTACTTTTGTTTCTTATTTATGATTAATTTTTTTACTTATTTATGTTACTTGTAATGGAATTATGTAGTTAAACTATAATGAAATATAATCTAATAAAAAAGTTAAACTACATGAAATACGTTTTTAAAGTACAAAATAAATTTTGTAAATGAGAACAGAAAAATAACAAAGTAAACCACGTTACAATTAGTTTTTAAAACAATTACGACATGTGTAACAAATTAGTTAAATTACAAATGTTTAATATAATTTGTTAAAATAAAACAGCTAAAGATAATGAAGTTAAGTTGTAGCACTTAATTTAATTAATATGGTAATAATACATCCAAAAAAACCACAAACAAATGCGCATGTAGTAGCAGAAAATTATCTTCCGTTACAAAAATCACATCTCAAACTTTAAAAATAACAAGGCATAACCACCTAATCGTATCGGGCTGCCCCCGTTCCTAAATCCACCATGCGGCGGAATGCCGGCGAACGAGTTTTCTATCCATCCTTTTCTTTTCGAAGTTATATTTATGTCTATCTCTGTCACACGCTTGTCATTTTCTATAAGTTTTTCTAACATTCTCTGGTCGCACCGCCCCGTCGGTTTCAACCTAGCGCCTGAGTTTCGAACGTAAATTTTTGTTTGTTCAATAGTTACGATCATTGTTTGAGACACTTATGTTGTTACGCTTGGCTGCAGTTGATTGGCTATTTATTAACTTAATAATTGTAATAAAGCACCATTACTGCGTTTACCAGTTAAGTTATCTTCGATTACATGCAAATTAATGGATTTTGTTACGTATCTTACTTTTATAAGTATTCTTACATCAACAAATGTAAAAATATATGCAGTATTATTGCAAATCCTTTCAGATATCATTGAACTAATGCATTTAACAACTGGTTTACATTTTCTAGTGAACACCAGAACAAATTTACAATTAGATAAAGGGTAGACCAATTAAATACAACTATATTCAAATTGTTGCAACTCAAATCTTAATCTAAACGCGCCTAGCGCAATGACTGCTTAGTACTAACGACTTACAAATTAAGAGGCAAGACGTGTGCCAAAGGTAACTTTATGGGCTTCGCATGTTTTATATCAATAAATTATTAACTACGCTCCTTGTTTGATTTTATATTCTTGTCGTCTATTTGTCATATCGAAATGAACTTTATGGCTTCTGCATTTAGTTTAAAATTGTTTACGACTTGTACAAAAATTGTTATTCAAGTTTAGCCCTTAAAACCTACGCTCAATGCTTAATTTGTATTGGTGTTGGTGAAATGCAGGTACAAATGGTAGCGGACAAGAAGTTGGTATTGAACTAAAGTGGGGGCAACGAGAATCTTTAGTTTAATTAATGCGCTGAATCTAGGGGTACTTGGTATATTCAATTAGGGTTCGGCGCCGGTAGCGTGTTTTGAGAGATGTTGTTTAATGGGTTCCTGTATGCGCTTTCTGTACAATTAATATTATAATAGATTTACGTGAACCGAGGTCAGTGCATGACAAGGCCAAATAATTTACTGCACACAATAAAATTCACAAAGCCCATGGATTGCGGATGTGCAATTATTTTGCATCATTAAGCTCACAACTCCTTGCTATTAATTCAACTCTAAATATTTTCACGCTACAGTACCGTGAATCTGTAACGGATTTTAATGTCAAAGTGGTTTTCAATTTACCGTATCTTTTGAGAAATATGGGTGTTTGAAATAATTTGCTTTATGAATAGGATTAGCATATCTGGATTAAGCGTATAAGAACAATATATTATAGCGTTGTGTGGCAATATACAAGGGTCTAGTAATCTTGGAAATTTATAAGTGGGAATCTTCAATAACTCTTTCAGGGGTTTGGTATTTTAGCACCGCCATAAATGACTTCCATATCACCCAAATTACATGCTGATAATCCAAAATATCACTCCGGATTGGTATTCTCTATTGACTTAGCTACAATATAGTTAAGGGCTCTATTAAAGTATTCAGCCAGTGCACATTAGGCTTTATATTGTCTTTTAGGTAATACAACCTCATCAATGGACGCATCAGGAAAAATAGACATATTTATTTATTTGCTACTTGTTTTATAAACCTCCGAGATTTTAAGAAGGATGTTCTATGTTTGACGTGTCAGTGTATCTGTATTTCTATCTCTGGCGTTATAACTTCTGAAGTGACGGGCCGATTTCGATGGCATTTTTTATAAAACTGACGCAGTAGACATGGTTCTTAGTTATGTAATAAATATAATTAAGCTTTATCCTATTTCAATATTTGAAATTTCTTTTATGTTGTTTCTGTCTAAATAATTCTGTTAATATTATAAATGAAAGTTTATTTATGAATATGTTTCAATGCGTATCTGTTTGTTTTGTTTTTGGTCTATATTGTTTAAGCACGTAGGTAGCCAGACCTCACGATCCTGACATACCTGACAAACCCGATACTCTCTGCCGAACTCGTAAGGGACTTGGCGTAATGATATGTGTGTATGTATGTACGTAGGTAGCCAATGATCAGGTGAACGATAACGGTCATTTTATCCTTATAGTATGGTTACGACTGGAATAATAACGTAAAATGGAGACAAATCCGCAGGCAGTTCCTAGTTATAAATATTCAGTATGCCATTATTATTTGAAAGCGTTACTGTTTTGTTTTTACCACTTTCAACTATGTTTTCAAACCTGTCCCGTTCAATATTGTTACGTTTATTACTTTTAAATTTATCTGCATAAAGTGTTGCTAAGTAAAAAGTCTTTGGTTCATTGACTGGAATGTTTTATTGTGTAATTGTCCCGCGAAAGTGTCTACTTAAAAGATTTTATTCTTTTTTTATAAACCTCGACATTTTTCATAATAGCTGTCACTAAAGGTAATTCTGGTTTTATATATTTGTTATATCAAAATTTTTTCCTGTTGCTTTTTGCATTTTATAACAAATACATACGATATGATTAAACGAAAATACTATAGTAAAGGATTTATGCGTTTTAGTTTTTGACAATTTAATCGCATATTCGTTGTCATCGGTTGAGAATATTTAACGCAATGCAAAGTAACACGTATATGAAATAAATACGAAAAGAAATAAAACAATAACTGAGTATGAGATAACATTGATTCGGTAAGCAAAAGTATATATGTGTAAGTAAATAACTAACAAATACCAATTAGTATCTACAAGTAATGAGAATATAAAAAAACAACGTTACACTTTGTTAAAAATCGCTAAATCTTATACATGCTTATTAATAAACACGGAGTAAAGTACTCCCAAGATTTAGCCTAGTCTTATAGTCTTTATTACAATGTGATACAGGCTATATCATCAACTTAATGTTACTCTTGCTTTAGTACATATTTATTAATAATACGAATAATGTTTAAAACTAGACCATAGAATTATAATCATGCAATTTATTATTCCTCTGATAATGCAAAAAGCTTATGAACGTAAATTGCATCTACAAAAAGTAACATTGAAATTGGTAATGTGCGAACTTGTTAGAGTGTTGACTATTCACTCACATTGGAAGTCATTACGTCCCTCATTGTGTTATTTGATATCATTATGTAGTTCCTCAGTATTTACCTAATGCCCATGTATCGTGGCATGTCGCTGATTGATGTCAATTTCCTGTCTGCAATAGTTTGTTCACAATATTATCCTTACTAATGTTATAAATGTGAAATTATTTCTGTTACGCTTTGACCGTTAAATTGGATTAATATTGATGAAGTTTAATAGAATAGAATATGTTCTTATTCAAAGTACATTTACAGTACACTTGTACATTTTTTGAAAGTCATAAACCTATTAAAGTTTAACATGTAAGAACATTTCAAAACAGTGTAAATATTATTAAATACAACAATAATTGTGTACAGTTAAAGATCGAGGTTTAAAAAGAGGCTATTTTTTTTAAAAAAATCAATCCCTAAATGACATTAATGGGAAATGAAAATTTACTTTCCGTTGTAACTAAAATAAGTAATTGTCCCTGGACTAGTTATACAAATTAAATCTAACTCCAAAGTAAGCAAATTAGATAGAATGCTTAGGTTGAGTGTTATAGTTATACAACGATTCTAATACATGAAAATACTTAAATAGGTACCAGAATAAATTTGATAAACACCCAAATCTGGAAATGTAGACATCCTGACATCATCATTGTGTTTAGAAGTCTGCATTCAATCACACAAATCGTCATACAAATGTCAGCCCCCATCGCGAATCGAACCCGAGCCTCGCAGTTAGCTGATGCCGTTAGGTACGCTAGCTCCTTGACCATCAAGACAATCAGGAAAAATGTAGATAATTTAATAAATAGCATACGTAAAGAGTTTTTAAATTTACCGAACAGTTATAGTCCTTGGGATTATTAACGAAACAATAAATTTAAGAAAAATTTAGCATAAAAACCACAAAAGCTCATATTGTAGGCTCATCTATATCTAAGTACTCAAGCTGTTGATTGACAGGAATTTATTAGGGGTAGATTAATAGGACCAAACTTTTTCCGTCTTATTCATAAACATATGCTGAAGTAGGAGTAAAATTATGCTGATTTTAATCTCTATATTATTATAATAGAGACTCTAATACAAAGTTTAAGCATGGAGTACTTTACTCAGTGTTTATTAATAAGACCGCTTGAAACAGCAAAATGTATGGTAATAATTGTAAAATATTGTTAACTTAATAAAAATAAAGTATTTCTCATAATTTAAAGATAGTAATTTAATTGTAGAACTTTTTCTTAAAACCAAGAAGTAAGATT
Source organism: Calephelis nemesis (assembly GCA_002245505.1). NCBI lineage: Eukaryota > Metazoa > Arthropoda > Insecta > Lepidoptera > Riodinidae > Calephelis > Calephelis nemesis. Next base: position 88,662 of record NJDD01001238.1, on the reverse strand, counting down.
GTATAGCAGTTTAAGTCAAAGAAGTTTGTATTCTGTATCTAAAAGAAGAATATTATATATACTCTATATCTGATATAATATAGTCTATACTACAATAAGATAAGGATAAATTTATAAATAGTTATTATGTTAATTAACAAAATTGGAAATACAACAAATTGCGGGCAAGCTGTAAACTACACATACATAATTTTCTTGAATTGAATCTTTATCTAGACGCTAGATAACTTATGATAACCTGTTTTAATAAAACCTTAACCGTATACAAGAGCGATGAAATTGCAAAAACCTACTTAAATTTTAATAATTATATTATGGTCAAGTAGACAAAAGTTTAATGTTTTCTAAAATTTGTCTGGGAGTTCATTATTTAGATCCAGATATGGTGTTAATGCCCCGGATTGGATATGTGACCGGTCGGCGATAGGCTTGCCACCTATCACATTGTGGGACTTGGTGTCTTTTATTAGTTGTGGGTACCATGGTTGTGCCTCAGCCTACCTCTTCGGGGATATGGACGTAAACGATGTATTTCTTGCGTGTCGCCTCTGTGGTCTAGCAGTCCGGGTGTTGGACTTGACTGCATGAGGTCCCGGGTTCGAATCCCGGGTCGGCCAACAAAAAGAAATTTGGATTTTTCCAATTTCCTAATAAAAAAAAAAAGTGTTGGTCGGGATTGGAAATGTGCCCGGTTGGCGATAGGCTTGCCACCTGTCACATTGTGGGACTTAGTATCTTCGGCTAGTCGTGGGTGCCCTGGTTGTGCCTCTGCCTACCTCTTCGGGGATATGGGCGTGAAGATACTTTTTTTTTTCTTGCGTGAAAGACAAACAAACATACTTTTACTATAAGATGAGGTACAATGCATCTACTGCCGTAACGCTCGCAGACCGCATTCGTAACAGTGAGAGATAGAGTAAAGATACTTGTCCATAGAAATTTATTTACATATTTATACAAAATCAAAAGAATATCCACCTCGTGTGTCCATAGTCTTTCCTGCATTTGCTTTAGAAGAATCTGCTTTAAGCATTCCCGATTGTTATTTTTTTCCTGTACCCTGATTATACTTACTTTAATTCATGACCCCTGCATGTCAGTGTACACTAGCCCTTACTTGGATCCTGTTTGAAATTCAACAAGAGAGGCCATTAACAAACGACGTGAAGGAGTGGCACTAGGCTTTAAACGGAATATTTTGTCATTTTTGACAACTGAGACGTATTAAACATTTATTTGTATTGGTTTAGTTTTATTTATGCTAATCGCATGCACATTTTTAACTAA
>NJDD01001238.1:76060-87163 GCA_002245505.1 Calephelis nemesis | reverse complement strand
AAGTCCGGTGAAGTTGTGAAAACCGCGAGGTTGGCAACATATTTGCCATTCATAAAAATATCTTTACGGATAATCTTGAATTTCGATTGAATATTTGAATGCAAGATATGGTACATCTTTTTTAAGTTAATTTGCCCCTTTCTGGAGCCGGCTAAGACATTTAGGCCATGCTGCCACGTCTTTCGTATCAATATTTTTTTTAACAGCCATAAGTTATTTCAGGCCATAAGTCATAATCAAAGTCATGTCAGGTACATTTTGAGACATTTGGCAGCAACGAGGAAATACACGATATACTAATTTCTTCACAAATATTTCACTTCTGTACTTTAACTGAACAAAATTGAGTTAATTGCAACGTGAATTAACAAATTTTACTCATTATTTACAATAAATACGAAAAACTACAACCATCTTCGTTTACGATGGCGCCAAAACTCTATGTTACATCTATAACACCACGGGTACCAACCATTAAACTGCCAGTATTAAAATCAAGGAACATTCTCAAGTGTCATATTCCGGTCCGCTATTGCATTTCGCCACGACGTATCACTTTCCCTAATTTCCGGATCAATTAAAAAATACCTTAAATCGTAGTAGTGTCGTAATCGTAAAAAATAAAGTATTTATCATTGAAACATACGCACTTCTAAAATGTTAGTATTAGTATGTGAAACTACAAATAAGATTTGAATTTACTTTTGTTGGACTACGTAATTATTAACAAAGCTTACGTAATTGTTTAAGATAAAACTTTGACTTATCGTAAGTTAAAAGCATATTTCAACTATTATTGGTACACCATAGCTGCAAGCCCATTTTTTTATGATACTGGAGGTATAGACAAATGCCTGCCTCGCCAGGAATCGAACCTAAACGAATTGGAACTCGGAGTAAAGTGCGTACGCTAGCTTCGTCAACGAGGTGGTCGATAACAAGTAAACATATTTTTAGTTTCCTATCTTTTTTTATGACATTGGAAAGCAAACAAGTAGACGGATTTCCTGATGGTAAGAAATTCACGCCGCCTAAAGACACCAAAGGTGGTAATGGTGCGTTGCCAGCCTGAGGCCGGGATGTTAGGCCTCGAGCAAAAGTAAGTTTACCGGCTACCTTACCCTCAAAACCGGAACACGTCATGACGTTATGGCGGCAGGGATAAATAAGGTGGTGGTACCAATCCGGGTGAGTCGCATGTTCTGATTGTAGGAAATTGTAATACTGTACGAGTATAATCATTCGGTAAGGTAAGTAAGACTTGCTATATCGTCGATAAATATTAAAAATAATTAGTTTTACATCAACAACAAAAAGGTGTAACTCGTCTCTGTCATCTCTGTTGTCTAGTGGTGCGGCGTTGAGGAGGCGTACATGAGGTCTCGGGTTCAGTTCCCAGGTTGGACAATTCCAAAAAGAGGATAATAATTTTCAAATAAAAACAAAGTTGCTCTAATTCGAATTTGGCCCGGTTGATAATAAGTTTCCCTCTTATCTAATTGTGACACCGAGTAGTAGCTTCCGCTAAACGTGGGTCAAAGTGCTTCAAAGATACGTGACGGTACTTATACCAATTTCTACCTACCTACCTTACAATTAATAACACAGCGTTGCAAATATCTGACTTTACATACTTTAGTAGTTTTAGTACTATCTCTATAGGAATTAGGTACGAAGCTGTGTTTCTTTCAGATGCATTAAAATCTTGCAAAATTTTATATACAATCCTTACGAGAATTTAATAACTGACTTTTGTAACTAATGGCTTTTTTGAATTTGCTATAAACCTAAAATGATTAACACTATGTTAAACTACTACAATCTAAATAAAAAAATAATACGTCTATGAAAACCGTTTACTTTGGATTTATCACCCATATTTAAATACCGTTAGTAATTAACAATAAATTATTATAAAACCATGTCGATTTATTAGTCTATAGTTGCAAAGATAGTGCAAAAAGTAAACCGGTTTTAACATGTCATTGAAGTGCTAAATAAAGTACATTGTGGAAGAGTACAAGTGTCGTTTCAAAGTGTTTACTTTCAAGATTTTCAGATTACATTTTTAAGCACAACTCGAGAGTTTATATTTGCAAAGAAGCTGCAAAAAGTAAACCGGTTTTTACATGTCACTAAACCTCTTTTTACAAGTCAATAAAGTACATTGTGGAAAAGTACAAGTGTCGTTTCAAAGTGTTTATTTTCAAGATTTGCAGATTACATTTTTGAGCGCAACTCGAGAGTTGAGGCATGGTAAAAAGATGTAGAATCCGCTGAACTAAACGGTTACTGGACATACCGTATTAATTAAGTCAAGTAATGGATAAACATCATTACATTCACTACATTGTATGCGGACTAGCTGTACCGGCGTACTTTGAACCTTCCGTCCTGTGCCAAGTGAAATTTAAAACAACTGACTAAAATGGCGGGAGATAAAAGTTTTACGTGTTAGTATTCCATTATGACTTCTTAGCGAATGGACCGATTTTAATGCGGTCTTTTTGTTTGATAGTTGACGTGATCGAGATGTTTTTCAGCTTCGATTTGGAAGAAATGTCCGTTATCTATTACTTCATTACCTAAACTATGGCATGTTTTAGATTTATTTGAACAAACAAATGAACATGTTTTTGCGAAATTTGTCATAAGTCAAGTATGTCAAGTCAGTTTTACTTGAATTTAAATATACCTCAACCCTTGTACAAATTATACAAATCGGTCTAAAGCCAAAGAAAACAATTTTTGCTACGCCTGTGTTATATTTGTTAGTCATGGACATTAATACAACAAAACATTTAAATAGATACCATGTACTCGTTTAATAAACACCTAGACCGGAAATATAGACAAATGCCTGCCTCGTCAGGGATCGAATCTAAACGAATTGGAACGCGGACTAAAGCGCGTACGCTAGCCTCGTCAACGAGGTGGTCGATAACAAGTAAAAATATTTTAGTTTCCTATCTACATTTTTTACTAAAATCCACGACCTTTGTGACTCGTTCCAACTTTTGTCTCTTGATTGCTTTTTGATGTGGCGATAAATGTGACTTATGTGGTTTCGGCTAACAAAGAACATTTGTGTAATGATGGGGTTTGAGGGCCAAGCGGTAACCGTTTAATGTGCGATCACCGTTATTATGGTTTTTGTCGTTTTTTCACGGGTATTATATAATTAAATTATAAAATATGAATTCAACCGTGACACCGTGAGATTTTTGTTACGTAAGCGATTTTGTATATACAATGTGATTTTTTGAAACTTGATCAACTGAAATGTGTCGATACTAGACAAATAATTATCGATAAAAAAATAAAAAAAACATTGGCACACGTTCACAAAACTACAAGCTTTTTTAATTTTTTTTAGTTGTTATTTATTTTATCTTTGTTTTTTAATAGTTTTTTTTAAGTAGTCTCGCCTGGCAGCTAGAAATTATATATACCTGTTTGATTGAAATAAAATAACAATTTGAAATAGGAAAATCTTGCAAAAAGTGATATTTTTCAGTTTTTTTAATTGATTGCTCTGTTAGTTTAAAACTAGGTCTTTGACGTACATTTATTTGCAATTTAATCCCTACATCAGCACAAACGCATCAAGTTTGTTTTGATGCAGGGATTCAAGAAGAAGTTTAATAAGTATAACATAGAAGTTTAATCACCCACGTGAAGCTGGGGCGGCCTGCAAGTGATGTTATATAGGGTTACTAGTAACTAACGCAGAACCTTTGTAGGGCTTTAGTACATCAATAGCAGCAACTTTTTTCTACAAATTTTAGAAAACAAATGTAACAACATTAAAATGTTGTAATGTAGCAACAGCTTTTGATTTACTAAGACCGCCCCAGAAAGTATATGTGTTAGTTACAGTAACCCTGATAAGTAGCATGGATTAGTCAGATTGAAGGTGCATGATATCAATTTAGATGTCAAAAAACTTGGAGGCTCTCAATTCGACTATTTTTTTTGCTTTTTTTGTAAGTTTGTTACGTGACTGCTCGTTTACAAAATTGATTTTGATGGTTATTTTTTAGAAAGATATTGTTAAGAAAATATTTGAGTTTGATTTTGCAGTTTCACTGCACTTAATTTATGAAAAAATAATTCTTTTATCATCTTATGTATCTAGTGTTTATTTATGTAATTGTAAAAAAATATTATGTCCTGAAGAAAAAGTAATCAGGATGCTTCTGAGTCCTAATCGTTTTTTCTTGTCTGTTTTTTAAGTCAGTCGGTTAAGAATAAGTATGTTCATTCTTAACGTGTTATGTCAGTCAGTTGAGAATGAACACGTAGTATTTTAGTATAATTGAATAACACGCAAACGACAAACGTCCAATTATTCAGACAGTTAAACATATTAGTATCGTTGACTAACACTCATAATATAAGTATACAATTTGCTTAATTTGGGTTTAGATCAATTTGTGTAATTTATCCAGAGATATCCCTCTTATTATTATCATTTATTTATATCATTTCACTTAGCAAAAACATATTGTTATTATCTTTACAATCTCTTCACTTCACTTCAATTTATAATCTTTTCGCATTTCACATTATGGATGAATAAAGTAAAGTGAATAACAATGCTAAACGAGTTGAAGTATATCTGGACAGTTTAAAGTTTTATGAAGTGAAAACTTCTTAAACGGCGTTGCACACTTTTTTGGAATGGGACACGTGACCTGATCTAAAATTCGTAAGACGGCGCAGGGCGCTTGCGGGAATGTTCGTGTTGCCATGTTTGTGTACGATAGCGCAATAAATGAATATTGTATTCTATCACATAAATGATAGTACTTTCATACTTATAATTAAAGTAATTCGTGCAAAGTAATTCCTTAACCATTCCAAAATATCAAAAATGCACAGCGTTAGTTTCACTTCTGCCGGCACTCCCGGAGAGCAACCCGCTGTTTTTTTTTTAAATACTAGATGTGCCCGCATCTTCGTAAAATTTAACAAAAAGTCTTTAAGTAATTAAAGTAGTACTCCTTATTGCATTGGCTACCTGCCAGTGAAAGTCCTGTTAACATCGATCCAACCGTTTTAGAGATAAGCCGGAACAGACAGAATCTCAAAGTCTAGACAGACAGAATTTCTTTTAAAAAAACTTTAATTTGGAATATGCAACGTGTACCTATTACATTCCATATGAATGTATATGTAGTAAAAAGCGGTTATTTTAAGATTACCAGTTGACACTCCCATTTTATTTATTTGTATAGATTAAAAAAAGCGTTAAGTTTTTCTTTATAGGATCAGACAAACAGATCCCCTGATAGTAAGAGACAACTTCAGCTTATAGAAACTATGGATGTTGTAGGTGCGTTGCTGTCCTATGGCAGGGGTGTTAAGCCTAATAAACAAGTTTACTAGCTATTTTTGCCTCTAGCAAGGAACAAGGTAATAGCAAGGACTAATGCTAACTATCGGTATGACGTCGAGAATAATTAAGAGGGTGATTTTAGATTCCGGGGGAGAAAGAGGTCTGTGCTCCGCTGCTGTACTAGAGGAATAATAATATGATAACCTAATTCACTAGAAAACGATGGGGTTATCACATCCCGATACTAATGTAATTCCTATTTGGAATGAAAAAACAATATACTTAATGATTTTATTTCTTTTTTACAGGTACGAAATTATTTGGAGTAATCAATAGAAGCGCCGTGTACCTACAAATAAAAATAAGGTATTCAATGAGTAACTATACTTCTGCGAAAAAAGACTGAGGCCGTTTTTTTATAATTATTCAATTTTGTGTATATATTCGGTTAAATCTGTCAAGTTTGGTAGCGTTTTGTACCTATATCTTTGTTTAAAATGCGCAAGTAAAGTATATTATATGAAGAAATTAGTATTAGTATCATATATCACTTCATGAGATTATTTGACGATACCATCCCCTTACCTGTATTTCTATATACGTACATATATATACACCCGATATGACTTACGATTGACTGACAATATACGATTCATGACTGTAAAAACAAAAGAAAATTACTTGAAGTGAGACTTCAAAAGACAAGGCTGAATGGCTTAACGCCTTTGCCTGTTAATTCAGGCCAATTAACTAACAACTGCTATACTTCAGAATTTTGGCGCTATAAAGAGAAACATATTAGCAATAGTTTTGTAAATACGTAATGAAGTTCTTGTAAATATAGAGTAAAAATTAGTCAATTTCAGTAACCTTCTGGATAATTTGTTTCAGTTAGAGTTCACAGGTAGGTAAGCATTGGGGAAGAAATTAGTGTACCATGTGGTTCCTTGTTGCCACCAAATCCCATTAAATGTAAGCTTTTGTAAGGAAACTAGCGCTTTTCTCAAGAGCTTGACATGACTTGCTTTGTTGAAACCGCGGCTTCTTTGTGAGTGCGAGATGTTTTTTTTCATGCATACATGTCACATACATACATATCTTTTTGATAAGTCTTATAATATATGGTAGGCAAAGAGGGGCAAGTGTAAAATATGTCACCAGTTGTTATCGTATTCGGGGTTGAAGGTATAATAGTCAAACGCTTTTACAATCTCAGGTATACCATCAAGTAACATTATTTAGTTTACATACGAGTATAAAGGTTATATATAACTATCAGAAAACTATTTCTTTCTTCTCTTCATATGCCATAAAACTTATCAAACCATATTTTTAGCGTAATTAAAAAAAAATCATTTGTTACATTTTATCGTAACTACCTACCTAGTTTTAAAGGGACAAAATAACAATATGTAATGAAAACGCATAAACTTAATCACAAACAACATACAAAAAGAGGTATTTTAATTCACCAAGGACTGACGCTGACTTGCGCTTAACTCACCCTAGATTGCCCTTGGCAAAGTACAGCTACTAGTCAATCTTGAGCAGGCATGCGGCAGCCATTTTGTATCCACGTTCTGACAGACAAACGTAGAAGACGCGTTTTGCTATAATTGCACACTATTCCCTTTAGCTGTGTTTCTTAAAAGCCGCATTGTATCCTTATCGCTTTTTTTGTTTTTTAATCTGTGCAATATAATAATGCGCGCTTTATAATCTGTTTTGAATAACAAGATGTCTCCTTGTTTGTATTATAATTAATGGCATTTTTTATTAAAGCGTTTAGATCTAAACATTTTAGTTTTAGATTAAATGATATATTATAATGATTTATTGTGTATTTCAATTAGTATTTGTAGATTGCAAAAATTTAAACTTAGAAATTGAACGATTTATTGCTTTTTTTATCTTGAACTAGTTTGTAGCATGCGAAAAATTTACTGTAAATATATGCAACGAATTAGGTATGTATCTGTTATCAAAAAAGTAGGGTGGATTTCAACTAATTTGTCAACGTAAATTCTTCTGATGTTTTGTTTTTTTTTAATTTTTGGTATTGGCATCAGCATATTATAATATGGAATGAATAAAGTTTGATTAATTTGCATAAAGTTTTTTCGTTATCAAGCTTAAATTATTCAGAATAAATGTTAGGTCATAATCAGTCATTTCAGGGTCTAAAGCAAAGCGGTAGCATCCTCACCTAAGCTTGTCAAATGATATTTGGCGGCATCCAGGGTGCTGATTATGTATCTCAGTTGCCAACACAAAATGGAAAAGTATACATCAATAGCTGTCAAATGACGTGTTTTATATTTGATATCTCCAGTGACCAACCGAATAAAGCTAAATATATACACAAATGCACAAATGACGTCATTTGACAGTTATTTGATACACTCTTTTTCATTTTGAGTTGGCAACTGAGATACATAATTATCACTCAGAAAACACATGGAGAACTATTTCATTCACGAATATTTTATTCGTCCACTTTAACTGAACAAAATGCTACCAAAGTTGTTAAATTTTAATCAATATGTACTCAAAATGTATTATTAACAAAGATTATAACATACCAATACAGATTATTAATAAAAAAACGACGTCCACCATTCTGTCAATCTTGCCAAAACTCTTATTGTTACTGACAACTGCATTTTTTTGAGTTAGTTTGACCCACAGTTTGCCCTATTATGGGGCTGGCTAAGACCATTTTAGCCTTGCGGCCACGAACAGCTACTATTTCGATAAACGACTGTCATCTGTTAGGTGTTTAAGGTTTTGAAATTGTATATTTTTTTCTAGTTTCCGGTGTTAGCGTTAGAATTTGCTATATGGCAAGTTTAAGTTTGCATTAAGTTAACCTATTCATGTGTTTAGTTTCTTTTATAATAGCTTCATTACATCACAAAAATCTTTAAGTTAAGGTTGTGACCCCCTTTGAAGAGTTTGACTCTTTTAGTGAGATTTGGCGGCAACGACGAAACCCTAATTTCTTCATCAGTACTTCTCTTGTGCATTTTAACTTAACAAAATACAAAACAGTACCAACATTGAGTAAAATTGCTCAATGGGTGTGCTATTGAAATTTAATAATTAGGGAAAAACTGTGACCATCTTTTCTCTCGATGGCAGCAAACTCCACATATAGATACAGAGTGACGTAACAATGCATTTTGGATGAGAGTTCATAAAGCACATATATATCTCTATATATTGTGTACTGATTCCTCTCATAAATATTTTTTCTGATATTCGCGTAGAAGGCATAGCAATTTCGTTTTAGTACCAAGTAGCTTTTACCTTAGGTTTTATGAAGGCTTAATCTTTGTAACATAAACTTTGCCGATACTTATGCCTTAGCAGCAATTCAAAGCTTAGTTTATTTTGCAAAATAACTTCGCAAAACCAAACGCTGCACTATTTTCATAACTTATCAAGAAAACATTAAACTTCAAGTTATAATAACCTAATAATAAATATAAAACTTTATGATCTTTAGCTCGAGACTTTATTTTCTAAAATGAAAACATACTTTCAGAACACATGTTATTTTACTTACCGAGGCAGATGGTATAACCGGTTCTCTCATTTGTCCTATAAGTGTCAGTAATGATATTAAACAAGAAGTTTTTAAAGTTTTAGTACCTACCTACCTCAAAAAATATTATACACACGCACACACATACGCACTCACACACTAATACTTATCTTCACGCCAAGTCTCTTTCAGAATAGGCAGAGAGTATCGAGAGCCGAATCTCATCTTCCTGTCAGACCTGTCGGGCTTCCTCCACATTCAAAATCCTTTTCATGAAATCACGATGATTTCGGAGACTTTTAACACCATCCTCGAATAACACCAGAGTATTTTGGTCATGGAATGTCGACATAGGTCTCTCCTGATCATATACTTCCATCCACATTCGCATGGTATATCTGCTATATCTGCTTTGCCATCCAATGGATCATGCTCTTCCCCATTTTAACACCAACACTTTCTTTCACGCTCACTTTTCTCATTATTACGAATGCGGTCAGCGAGCGTTACACTATAGATTTTCATGCTTTTTCTGACTTACCCAACTCTCGCTTTCATACAACAACGTTGGAAAATATTATAATTTTATCATCATCATTATTCTATTGATCATGTCCCATTACCAGAGGTCCGCGAAGTACGTTACTATGGTACTGCTAATAAAGTAAGGATGAATGGATCTTTCTTACTGTTAGCTGCTATCTTTACAGTCACTCCTTTCACACACGTGTCTTTCCTCATACAAACTATCTTCTACCCTTATTACTTCTACCCTTTTACCAGTTCATAAGCATAACTTTCATGCAATTAACTATTATTAGTTATTATTATTTATCTATCAATAATTGTTATAAAGTATCTTTACGCCCATATCCCCGAAGTGCTAGGCAAAGGCACTGCCAAAACACCACCTGAAGACAGTGAGTCCCAGTGTGATAGGTGGCAAGCCTATCGCTAACCGGGACAACGTCAATTTCATTAGAAAATTATAAATATACATTTTTAAACTAACTTTAATATGTTGTTCGACCCGGGAAGTCCTCAAGAAGTCAAGTCCGACACCGGACCGCTAGGCCACAGAGGCATTGTTATTATAATTGACATATTTATTTATTACATTTTGTTATGTTATAATATTAATAAATGTATAACTACCTCTGTGGTTTAGTTGTTTGGCGTTTGGCATTGGCTAAATAAGTTTCCAGTTTTAATTCTCGTGACGGAAAACGGAGAACGTATGTTGTCAATATCAATTATTAGAAATAAAAACAACGCTACCCGTAATTGCATAAGTGCCCGGTTTGATATAACATTGTGGGATTAAATATCTGTGGCTAATCGTGGGTGTCCTGGTTATATCTTTGCCTACCTCTTCGGGTATATGGTTGTAAAATACTTAGATTTAATAATAGCGAACTCCTAAACAAGCATCTTATTAGGGATCCGGATTCAGGTTCTTCTGCAGTTAAACCGGTGACACTTGATCAATTTAAATACCTACTTATAATAATAGATGGATTTTAAAATTGATACAAAGTTTTTTTATAATGTAAATTTCAATCTAAAATGAGATAGCACTAATGCTTTTTATATCGATGTAAAATCCTAAAAATCTAGTAAAACAACAATAAAATTTTGAAACGATCATAAATTTTACGAAATACGAGAATTGGTGGACAATTTTTAGTTGTGTTTTTAATAAGTATACCTATAAATATGAATGATTTGTAAGCAGGGGGCCCAGAGTAACAATTGTTTCGATATTATGTTTTCTTTACTATTATTATGATGTCATAATTTAGAAAGAGAGTTGTACGGATTTCAGTTAAGCGTTCTCTTAACGGTAGGTTTTGATGTCAGTTGGCCGTCAATCCGGAATTATGAACGTTTTCATACTTAATATTATAAATATACCTCAACGGTACGGTATAATTACTTTACAGTAGACCTAAATGAAATCCCTTATTATAAAATAAATGTTTCTAATTGACATATTTACGTATTTGTGTATACTTAATTTATTTTTCTAAAAAAGTATCTTCACGTTCTTATTCTCGAAGAGGTGGGCCGATACACTAGAGCACCCAAAGCTAGCCGCCCTCAATCTGAGCTTTTGCTAACAGGGCATTGCATTTCCAATCCCGGGCGGCATTGTTTTATTAGAAAAGTGAAAAAAAACATATTTTTTTTGTTATCCGGCCCGGAGATCGCATCC
>NJDD01001238.1:52004-65570 GCA_002245505.1 Calephelis nemesis | reverse complement strand
GTCCTATCTACCGTACACTACCACCGTTATTATGTTATGAGTCGTTAATTAATCTGAAACTACATTAAATATTTTTCTCGGAACGGAAGAAACATAATTGAATGTTTAAATAAAGGTACTTTTGATCAATCTATTAAATCGTCTAACAAATTGTGACTAAGCAAAAATCCTATCAATACTAGCAATCTAAGTATTAGAAACTAGTTAAACCTATAAATCTATGAGTATTCAACATTAATGCTTAGGTATATCCATGTCGTAACCTAATTCTTTGCCACGACCGCTTTCTCGCCACTTAATTACGAAAGTCACGCTTCGCCTAAGAAAAGGCTTTATGCTCTTTTTCCAAGTCTCAAGAAATGTAAAAACTTGTTTTTTCTTGTTTTTTTTCATTGAAATGACTTCAGTGTCACGGCTTCGAACGTTGACGGTTTAATGAGAAAGCTTTGTGATCGCTGAGGCAGCCTCTGTGTCGAATTGTTGCTGGGATACAGACTTATTTAACAAGGCCTCATGAGACTTGATTCTCGCACTATTTATGCGTTTCTTCATTAGTAAAACATGTTTTGAGATCGGTTTTTATTAGCCTTTGTTTGGTCTACAAATTTTTGAAGTCAAATTATCTAACCTTGGGCCATGTAGTCTACTTGTGCTGCTGTGTATATATAAATATTTTTTTTATGATATTGGAAGGCAACAAGCAGACGGATTTCCTGATGGTAAGAAATTACCGCCGCCTAGAGACACCAAAGGTGGTAATAGTGCGTTGCCAACCTGAGGCCGGGATGTTAGGTCTTGAGCAAAAGTAAGTTTACCGGTTACCTCACCCCCCGAACCGTAAGGATAAGCATAAGGTAGCATCCTTCGAACAGGAACATGTCATGACGTTATGGCGGCAGGAATAGGTAAGGCGGTGGTACCAATCCGGGTGAGTCGCTGCCTAACTCTACCACCTAGTCAGGTGTTACGGTGTTAGTGATAGTAAGCCTTCGCTTCCTTTTACGAGCTGCCTGGCTGGAAGGCAGATGGTCTATTCTTCAAAGGAGCCTGGACCAACACGGGGAAATTATTTACATTACCAGCCTTTATGAGCTTAAGTTTGCATTATTTATGCGTTTCGTTATTCGTGTTCGAAAAGTAAGCTTTGCCTATTCTACAAAATTTCTAATCGAATCTGTAAACTTGCTAAGTTATTTGTATAGAGTATAAAATTATTCAATTTTTTTCATTTACTTATCACGCAATTAAGCTGAAGCAAACTCTAAAGCTACATCAACATCTAAACGTCCTTTTCTTAAAAAAATATTTTAGGAAAACGACGTACTTATGTCAAAGATTTTATTTATTAAAAAAATAACAGTGAATAGTCGTACATTGTAGAATCATAATCCTAATCCTAATTTATGTTATTAAAGCGAAAGTTTGTATATTTGTTTGTTACTTCTTCACGCAAAATTTGGTACACACCTAGAAAGTAACTTGAATTAACACGTAGGATAGTTTTTATCCCGCAAAAAGTTTCTGTTGGACCCTTAACAACGTGGGCAACGCCGTAGGCAACATCTAGTTTCCTATATTTCCTTCACGTACTTCATTAATCTGTATTACAAAAGTTTTAAGCATCTGTTGTACTAATAAATATCCATCAGCTTATTTCCTATCAATGTCATAAAAAAATAACAGTGAATAGCCAGTAATAGTCGTATTTTTGAATTTCCTACTACGATTCCTTTCTTCTATTAATCATCGAATGAAGGTCATTGACTGCTAAAATAATAACATTAAAAGTTGCAAAAAGTATAATAATTCTAACATATGTTCCCAAGTTCTACATTAGATACTATTGTTCGCTGTAGCGTAATCACGTTTCACTTAATAGAAGATATGATAACATTACAGACAACTAAGACCGTCGGTAAATTACACAAAAATCTAATCTGAAATTACACGCTTGTTATTATTTTATGAAACTGTTATGAATGAATTATTGTTTTATAAAACTGTTATGAATGAATTATTATTTTATAAAACTGTTACGAATGAATTGTTAATAATTTAAACTATTATTTAGGCGTAGTAAAACCGCAAAAACTAACTCCAATATAAAATAACCAATGTCATTACTACGTTCGCATAATAGTTGTGATATTCATATAAAATGTTGTCCCCCATTATAGTCCTTTACTGATCCTTGGAACAGGTACAACCTAAAATCCTGGAGCAAAAAGCTAGGTAAATAAATAATGAAATATCCATGCACTTACACAAATCGAATCGAACCCCAAAGTAAGAAAATTATATGCTTGTGTTATGGGTGTTAGTCAACGATTATAGTAAATAGAAGTACCTACATAGATACCAGAATAAATTTAATCAACACCCAGATCCAGAAATGCAGTTATTGAAATGTTCATCACACAAATGCCTGCCCCCATCGGCAATTGAACCCGATCCTCGTGGTTGGTCTGTGGAGTTGAGGCGTGTAGCCTAGCTCCCCGACCAATGTGGCGGTTGAGGCGGTTTAAGGATTGATTTTCGAAAACTAATTGGTCAATGTTTGAATTTAAGTCTTTAAATATGTTATATAATCTTTGAAAAGTCAGTCCAAAAACAGACACAAAGACATTCTGACTTTTACATTTATTTAGTTTAGATTAAAATATATGAACTCTTAAATGTAATTAAAAAACTGCAAGATCTTCATCTAGTTTATGTATCACTATACCACGTTTGAGTAATGACCTGTCTTAATTCCTACATAATTAGCCAAATATTGCGTAACAAGTAAACACAGTATTGGTATGTTAAATGTATTTGAATTTGTTATATATCTATTGGGATAATTGGAGAAAACTTAATTTAGACGCATTATAAAAACTATTAAGAGCTTAAAGAATTTTGCAGGGTAAAGTACTAACCACCAGACTTAACCAGAAAACTATAAAGAATTACTAAGGTTTTCGATGTAATTTAAGTAAGAATTGAAAATGATTTTGGTTGCATATATTAAAATTGACTAAGCCGAAAAATGAATCACTTTTTTATAGCCAGAATCTGCACGGAACACTATAATGGTGAGTACTATAATGGTAGAAAAAACGGTGGCATCAATCCGGGTGTTCTGCACAGTACCTAGTAAAATCTTTATCTAAAATAAAACAATAATTAAATAAAGACATATAATATCAGAGAATGGGTTATTGATATATCGAGTGTGAAAACAGCATGCAATATTTGTAACTTAATTCAACAAAATTTAACTGTTGATTTATTCCGTATGAATTAATTAATGTCATATTTCAGTTTGTTGGTCAACACACCCCAAAGTATGTTTCTATTCTAGATTTACGAATAATTAACATTATATAAAGGCGTTTCAACATTGCGTTAATTTCTACGCGTAAGAGTAAAGTATTGTAATAGCCTATTTCTGTCCCATTGCAGGCCAAAGGCCTCGCCCAAGCGCTTGCTCAACAATTTTATTGTAGTGTTATTTAAGTTTTAAGATAGGTTTAAGTTTGAACTTTTTAACATTAACGTATTTTATAAATTAGACTTTTTATTAGAATAACAGGAAAACATGCAGGTGGATTTTTGAAAGGTATCGAATAAATGACAGTCAAAGATGGAAATGGTGCGTTGCTAACCTGCCTTAAAATTTCTGGCATTAGTTAGCTTATTGACCCTGTAATTCAAAACTTTAGTTTGAACTTTTTCAACATCAATATATTTTATAAATTTGGTGACTTTTTATTGGGATGAAAGGAAAACATGCAGGTGGATTTTTAAAAGGTACCAAATACATGACAGCCAAAGATGGAAATGGTGCGTTGCCAATCTTAAAATTAGATAAAACTTAAAATTAGGTAACCTTGAAACAAAGATAGCTTTAAAATTTCCAGCATTAGTAAGCTTACTGACCCTATAATTTAAAAAATTAAACATATGCAAGGGACTGTAAAAAATAAGATCTGTTGAAAATCTCTATCACCTACTTAGTATATTCCTCATCTGAAATACTTTAGGAAAATAATGTTATTAAGGATACCTTAAAGGTTATATACCTAAGTAGAGTTCTTTAGCTTCTTGCACCTAATATTAGCTCATCTTTGACCTCACCGCTCAACCGTCAATATCAATAACCTATCTAAGATAAAATACATGTCTACTTTAGATCAGTTGCCTAGCACCCACTGCTATTTTTCTAAATTTATTAAAAATATCTTAGCAACAAAACTCTAGAATGCCTATCTCTATCTTTTTATATGTTAGTAATATTGGTCGTCGTTGAATGTATGAAGAAATTAAAGCTAAAATCTATATTTGATATTTTACATCTTCGGCACTTGGTAAATATTCCACATATTTATACTTTTAAACGAAGAAAGACTTGTACTATTTTACGTATGTAAATGATACGTAAAACAGTACAAGTGATTCTTCGCTCAGAATATGACTTCAATCTACATAATATGTATATTTTTAACATATGATTAAAAACTTTGAAAAAACCAGATCCATTTTGATTAAATTGCTATCTGTTTATACTGTGGTTATCTCAAGAAAAATACAAACTAATAGTGAATACGATGTTTTTGTCGATTATGTTATTCTGTGTATAATTTCCCATACAAAATGTATGTAAAGTTGTTTTTATCATACAATATAATAACTGAGTACGTCAGGCTAGCACCAGGCCATACATAAAAGTTCTAGGTCTTGAAAACAATGGAAGGTTGGTGGTAAATACTACAGAACTAGCGAAGCATAAAATTTAATTCAAACTTGCTTGCTAGGGCGTATCCAGTATTTATGCGGGAGTTTTATTGGTTAATACATTAAGGTCTCGGATATGTTTACTGGTTCTGTCATTTAATGAAAAAAATCTAGATAATATCCATTTAAAATTGGCCGCATTATAGGTTAAACACATTAAAGTGCCCAAAACATATATTTGATATTTTCCGTCGTCGGCGCTTAGTAAAACTTCCAAATATTCATACACAACATACACAATTTGAGTAGTTTAAGTTTTAGCTCTGATGATGCCTGTACAAGCGAAACAGGTAGGCTATTTACAAATTAAATAAATTATAAGTGATACGTAAAACAGTAGTGTTTATTTGTTTAAAAATATGCTCAAAACTTACTTTAAAATCAATGTTATGCAATCTGAGTCAAGTAAATATGCGACAATAAATTTTTGAAACTAAACTCAACTAAGACATTTCATTCAATATTACTATAAAACCGATATTTGCGTGCTTCGCAATTTAATTATAATTTAAAATTACAACCAAAAAAATAATATAATTAAATAATATAAAAAAAGAAATGAAAAATAATAAAGAAAACATAAAATTTAAAATTACAACAGAAACTCAATAGGAACGTCTTATTCTTTATCTAGTCACAAAAGAATCTGTTTATGTCACAACAAAAACAAAATGTGATTTAGGTACTGAGCGTTTATTTAATCAAAAACCCTACAATATAACAATAACATTTAAATTAAATTAATGTAATGTAGCTAAAACCACTTCGATCACTTTAACTTTTGAACAAAAGACTCTGCATCAAAATCGATCCATCCGTTCAAGAGTTGTGATGCCATAAACAAACAACTTTTGTAGTTGTGATTTAAAAAACATGGCGATATCTAAGAACCGCACTTACTAAGTGGACAGTATGGAGCTGAAATTAAGAATGTTGCAACCTGCTGGTTTACAAAAAAATCATGCTCGTATCTCTAACCTAAATGGGCAGAAATAACATTTTTGTTGCCCGACTAGGGACTCGAACCCTGAACCTCATAAAGACAAGTACAACACCGGACCACTACACCACAGAGGTGGTATTTTGGAATGCGATATTAACTAATAAACTATCCGACCGGTACTTTCGGTCACAGCAAAACTTTCACACTTCCTCTTACAAACTTTTAATTTTGTCCGTCCGTATTACTCCATACTTCCGCCCAGTCATATGTCTTGATATGACAAGTTTGATTAAAAATATTTTCACGTCCATATCCTGCAGAGGTAGGTAGAGATACAAGTAAGGCTTCGAGACTCTGAAGATACATTGTCCCAAAATGTTTCTATCATTAGATCTAAGCTTTATGGTAATTCGACCAGAATGTGAATTTCAGAAGTAGACACTGTAATGAAAAAATACTTTTGGAGTCTGTTCACAAATGAGGGAGAAATCGAAACATACAACCACCTCTTTATTTCAAAGCTGGTTAATTTTAAAATAAAATTACAAATTTAAAAATTAGATTATTTCACTTTATTTTTATTCAACCGTAATAAAATATATCCTATCACTATAATATCAACCGATTAGTAGCTCTCTGTTAGTACAGTGAAACAATTTTAGTGACCTAATCAGTTACAAAAAAAAAACAGATTAGAAACTTTACCTCTGTAACAAAAGGATATGTCATCAAAATAAATAAATATTCCTGGACAAGTTACACTAATTAAATCTAACCCCAAAGTAAGCAAATTATATTCTTGTGTCATGGGTGTTAGTCAACGATACTAATACATAGAATTAGAAATACTTAAATAGATACCAAAATAAATTTAATAAACACCCAGGCTCGTAAGTGCAGACATCTAAATGTTCATCACGTAAACATCTGCTCCCGTCAGGAATCGAACTCGAGCCTCGCGGCTGGTCGTTGTAGCTAGGCGTGTACGTAAGCTCCTCGACTTATGAGGAGGTCAAGATACTTGAAAATTTATGCAATATTAAGTCTAAACCAAAAACCACTAGGGATCATGATTAAATTTCCATGACACCATCTCGGAATCATGTAGGCCATGTTTTCAAAAAGGACCATCAAAATCAGTTTGTTATAGACCTAGTAATCACGTAATAACCAAATAACATAAAGTGGAATTTATAGCCTCCTCTCTTTGCAGTCGGTTAAAAAGCTATTGCAGAATTTATACCTACTCTTGAACTTCTTAATAAGACGCCATATTGCTTTCCGTCGATAATTTAAGCTATCGTATTTATGAATATTGCAACATTGTATTCTTGATTTTCATACAATAATGTTGCCAGTATCCTTATATACGATGTTGTTAACCAATTTTATTGTTCATTATAGTTAAGGTTGTCTACTTTTTTTACTAGTACATTAAATTTATAAAAGAAAATAAACAGTTCTTGTTTTTAAAATGTATTTAGGCACTATACGTCCCAAATATGCTGAATCATCCCATACAAGTACCTAAAACTAAACGTTTAAGAACGGATAATTAACATTATTTTTTTATGTGTACTAAAAAATCAATAAGTAAGTTTGGAAAAAGAAACAATTAAATTTGACTCGATAAAAGAAATCCGTAAACTTTATCCGAAATTAAATTTTTGACTTTGTAAACTTTAATAAAAAGTAAATTTTTGACGTCAACGGAAATAATTATTTAAGTACATTAGTTTCTGTTAAAAGATTGTTTATAGAAAAAGATATGGGTAGTCTCTATTAACCCCTTTTTAAGTATGACCTAAGTTTTTTAAAGCTGAAAATTATTTTATAACCATACGGAATAATGAAACCTTTCAAAAAAATAAACAAAAGCGACGTGATTGGAGTCGGTTTTTTGCAATTTCACTCAAACTATAAACAGTGTTACGCCGGGCTGCTTTGCAGAATCTGCCTTCCTTTCAGACACCTCTCAAAAGCATAGGCTTACCGTCACTAACACCGTGACATCTTACTAAGATATCGAGTATCGAAGCGACTCGCCCGGATAGGTACCACCGCCCTACTTATTCCTGCCGACATAATGTCAGTGTTGTCGTTGACGTGTTCCAGTTCGGAGAGTAACGTAGCTTAACATCCCGGCCTCAGGTTGGCAACGCACCTTTACCACCTTTGGTGTCTCTAGGCGGCGATTTCTCACCATCATGAAATCCTACTGCTTGCCTCCCAATACCGTAAAAAAACCATAAAAAAATCTTACACCTATTACAAATAGTTATACAAGTAGACGACTAGTGTGCCTTGCAAATCTTGCAATATCATAAAAAATAGTATAGTTGGCAACCCTACACATATTACTATCATAAACTAGATCCAAAACCGCGATGATCTTCACGTTATGTACAGTTAGCTGTGTGAGATCTTGGGTATACGGTTACAGGGGATTCATCAAGAAATTGGCTATTGTATCTGAATTCATAACTATCAGCTCTGAGAGATTGCTCTTTAACCTTCGCTCACTTCGTGATGTCGCTACGACCTCCACTGAATCTATTTTGCCCATCATAATCGTTTCTACGGTGGCTAGTCTATAAATTGATAGTAGTTTTTGCCCGCGGATATGACTGCGTTTTGAGTGATTTTCTCTCTAACCCGGTTTAGGTATCAGGATTTTAGGGTCACTTTTTTTATGTTATAGGAAGGCAAACAAGCGAACGGATTACCTGATGGTAAGAAATTCACGCCGCCTAGAGACACCAAAGATGGTAATGGTGCGTTGCCAATCTGAGGTCAAGATGTTAGGCCTCGAGCAAAAGTAAGTTTACCGGCTACCTTACCCTCGGAACCGGAACACGTCATGACGTTATGGCGGCAAGAATAGGTAAGGCGGTGGTACCAATCCGGGCGAGTTGCTGCGAAACTTTACCACCTAGTCAGATGTCACGGTGTTAGTGATGATAAGCCTATGCTCGCCTTTAACGAGTTGCCTGGCAAGAAAGGCAGATGGTCTATTCTACAAAGGAGCCCGGGCCAACACGGGGAAAAACTCTTTAGCTTTTGTATCTCCCTGCGTAAAAGTTCTACCATAATTACTTTTTTGCGCGTAGGTCAAACAAACACGCTTTCTATATAATATGTAGTATACAAGTAATTATCTTCAAGTCTGTATCTGCTAATGGGTAGGCAGAGTTCACTAAGGGCATCTACGACTACCCGAAGATACCTAGTCCCACTATGTGACAGGTGACAAATCTAGGCCATCCGGGCACTAACAAAATCCCAGGCAATGTTTTGAACATATATTGAGTAGCCCAACTCAAGAATTGAACCTGACACCTACATGAGGTGAAAAACACTGGACAACTAGCCCCTAGTTTCTAGGCCATTTATATCACGCTTTTTTGGACAATGTACTACATAACTCATTAACAAATTTTGTAGAAAGAATAAATAGTTCTTACTTTTCTTAATTGTATTTGAGACGTCTTTTAAAGACTTTAAAGTATTTATTTGAACATACAAAGGAAAACGACTTTGTTTTATACTAATTATCTTAATCATTACAAAGTATAAAACAAAGTCGTTTTCCTTTGTATTCTGGCACTCAATACTCTCTGCCTACTCCGTAAGGGACTTGGTGTGAAGATATGTATGTACGTGTGTAACGTTTTTATATTGTATTATCTAAATTTAAGTAGTATTAATTTAGAAGATATGCCCTAATCCGCAATTAAACACAAAAGTTCCACATATATTTCGTATATTTTTATGCTAGATTTTGAAAACCAGAGCATTCAAACCGTATAGATGAATCAAAGTCAACTTTCGTATTTATGATAGAGGTGTAGGCGTTGAAACTTATACCAAGGCTCAACACTGCGCTAGAGTTTAATATCTTATTACCAACTAGAATTATATCGTATAACCAAATATCCACAAATGTTAGTTATATATGATATCGATCTAAACGAGACAGCCTATGAGATATACTCAACCTCCTCATTAGGCTCTTAGCTATGGTTTATTTTGATGGGACATTCTAATAAGATATACACTATGTTTATCATAAATGTAATTAATTTTGTTCATCCCAAACCATTTTTTTAAAGTGAAACTTTATCATTGATGTAACATGTGTCTGTTACGCTCCACAAAAAACGCTGCATGATATCACGGAATTTCATACTGCGTTCTTCATGATTTTTGTTTTGCTGGATAGGATGTGAGAAAGCATGAAGATCTCATGTACTGATTGCAATGCGCGATATAATATTTTTTGTGAAGTGATTTTTTTTCTGTTATGTTTCACGAAAATAATATCATAGAGGAAGTTCACATCTTCCCTGTGGTGTACATGTACACACATATTTTGTTATTTTCACGACGCAACAATAACATATACGGTGTGTATAGACAAATGAAGTCTCTTGTTAGAGAAGCTTACGTGTTATGTGTTTTATAATTTTAAAAAAATATAGAAAGGATCCAAGAAAGAGTAAGGAACATATTTAGTAATAATTTCAATCTTTTATAGTCCACAGGTGCATTTCTTTTTTCTTTTTTTGTCTTTGTCTTCACCAGATATTATTAATTTACTCATACTAATATTATAATATGAAAGTCTGTCTGTTGTTCTTTCACAACTAAACCGCTGAACCGAATATATAAAAATTGATAAGCATATACGCAAAGACCCGATTTTAAACATAGACATAGCCTTTCAAAAATCAACCAAGAAAGAAAGAAAGAAAAATATTTATTTGCGGAATATGAGTGTTACAAAGATGTTACAAAATTATTTAAGCATTTCAACATATTCTACCAACTTGTGGTGTGCAAATATTTAATAGGTTTTAATCAAATTACTAATTTTAATTATTTAATTACAATCTACAACACACTGTATTTTGTATTTAAACCCTTACAATAAAATCCTAAAATCCAAAACCCTTACAATAGTCTATTATAGGAGATAAATAGATACTTAGTTAGTAATAATCCTAAAATTAGAAGTTTCATTTCTATTCCTTTTTTAAGGCGAAGTCAATTCAGAACAATATCAATAAGCACTATTAAATTAAAGAGACTTTGTCATTATTCTCTCGGCATCTGCTTTAGAAATCGATTTACTGGCATTGATACATTACTCTGCTATTGTCGACACGTACATTGGTATACAATATGTTGTTTTGTATTTGCAAGATATACAAAGAACATGTACTTTGAAACTTATTAAACCAATAAAAATAATTGGAAAAAATAGTTTTTTAACAGCGATGTTAAAATACGGATTCACTAATACCCCAAAGTAAGCAAATTTTACTTTTATTTTAAAAATTATATAGAATTGACCCCGAATAGGCGCAATGTTCCAAGGCTCAAAGAACTTTTAGTAAACATAAGTTTATTTCTTAGCGGCAATTCTGTGACTTTTAATATTTATTTATTTAAAAAAAAGTATCTTCACGCCTATATCCCCGAAGAGGTAGGCAGATCCCACAACTAGGGCACCCACGACTACCCGAAGAAGAAGAAAAACCCAATTTTCTTTTTGTTGCCCGACCTGGGATTCGAACCCGGGACCTCATGCAGTCAAGTCCAACAACTGAACCGCTAGACCACAAGACAATTTATTTAAATATTCATTTCATTAAAATTTGATGAAAAATTAAGTATTTTTTAATTATTAATTTTTTCACTTATTTAAAATCAGTATAAAACCTACATAATATATCAACTAATATAGTATGTAGTTACGCTGCTCTTGCTTGATCTGCATTCAACAGCCTGTAAAATATGATTTATTTAAGTAGGATGTTATAAATTTGACATGTGTCTCTCGTTGTGTATGTTTGTGTGTGTGAGTGTGTGTGTTTGTGTGTCATGAATTTTTCATTTTGAGGTTAATGTCGTACAATGATGAGGTCGCCAAAATAAGTGAAAATGTTATTATTGCCTACGTTTTATTGATTAAGTGTTTTAAGTGTAACTCAAGGACTACAAGTAGGATGTGATAGAATATATGTGGGACCATTTTGGAAACTCTTGTTATCTATCGAAAAAGGAATTGGCAAGTAGCGACGTAATATCCAATATAAAAGTGGAGGTCAGTTTTTTGAGGAATTATTATTAAGGAA
Source organism: Calephelis nemesis (assembly GCA_002245505.1). Lineage (NCBI taxonomy): Eukaryota > Metazoa > Arthropoda > Insecta > Lepidoptera > Riodinidae > Calephelis > Calephelis nemesis. Next base: position 53,711 of record NJDD01001238.1, on the reverse strand, counting down.
CTAATTATATAAAAAATAATGTGTTTTATAAAAAATGCAATTGAATTCTAAATTTGACATGCAAGTGAAATCGCCAGCTTAGGCTAGTTAATAGCAAATTTATTGATACTGTCTTAAAACTCAATGTCCTTTTACAATGTTTATAATGTATGCACTACTACTCGTCAATACTTTGTTACAGACCCGCTCGTCCGGTTTCTGGGAATTTAGCCACAGTCAAATTTCTGAATCAGAATAAGTCTTTATTGCACAATGTGATTACTAGTCTAAGTCATTGACTTTGCACACATGCCATAAACGAATTACAATATTCTTTAATTTAAGTTATCTTTGTTCTTGCTAAATCGATTTTATAGCTTTAGTTTTAAGATTGACTATTATCTTTTAAAAGCAATTTGTTCTGAACTTGTACTTGAAGTCTAAGTAATTATTTGATATTTAGTATATTGAGGTACACTATAGGAACAATATTTGTACGTCTTAACTGAGTTTACTTTATAATCTATGTAATTTCTAGCCTTTTAGTCTATAAAGTACACTTAAGAAAAAAACTTTGTACGTATTTTCTAAGTTTTATTTATAGTCTAAGTAATTAGTTGCTTTTTAATCTAGAGCTTACACTTTACGAACAATCTTTGTATGTATTTAATGAGTTTACTTTATAATCTAAGTAATTATTAGTTTGTAGTTTATTAGAAACATAGAGAACAATCCTCCTCTAGGTAATTTTTCGTTAAATATATTAGAGTTCTTTCAACTCTGACAAAACAAATACGACATTTTGTTTCTCGTTTTACGTACATTAATAACCAATAAAAACATTAAATTGAAAACCCAAAACAACTTAATTATTTTAAACAAATTACGCTTACTAAAACCCGCGACGAAGGATATAAAGATCTTGTTAAAGTATTTTCGTACACATTGCAAACATTTTATTATAAAAATAATTTTAACGGAAGATACGATGCACCTAAAATAATCGACGGTTATTTGATTCCGTTGTTATAAATTTACTTAAGATATCCACGTACGTAAATATAAATTACATTAAACTCAGAAGCATTCCAGCATACACGGGAAGTATGGAAACCTTATCAATAAGGCAACGGGGAGTCTGATCGTATCGGTCGTTTGGTAAAGGAATATCTCGGTACAAAGTTACGAATAGCATCGAACATGACTTTGGTAGGCTATCGTTACTTAAAATAAATCAGATTTGTACAGATATGATCTCCAATGTTCTTTTTATTCTTATATAATTTGATTTTAGAATCGAGGATTGAGATCGCCATTTTGCTATAAGAGAGCAAACTGAAGCATCTCCTAGTAGAGAATTCTCGTCGTGTATAAATACGAAAGAAGATAATAGTGCAATAACAAGTGTTCTGAGATGGAAGGATTATTGAGAAAGTAGCCGCGTAGTTGGTAACACCACCGTCTAACCGCAAGGCTCAGGTTCGATTCCCGACGGGGGCCGAGATTTATGTGATGAACGGTGACTGCAAGTTATGGACATAGATAGGTGTGTTTACAAAATTTATTTAAGTATTTTTTTTGTATTAGTATCATTGTTTAATACTCAGAATACAAGTACATAATATGTTTACGTTAGAGGTAGATTTGATTTGTGTAATATGTTTATTATTAATTATAACTTTTCTGGTTATATTATTCTTCAAGACGTTTTATATGAAAACGTTACAA
>NJDD01001238.1:20571-36969 GCA_002245505.1 Calephelis nemesis | reverse complement strand
GTTTTTTTTTTAATCTAGAAAGATAGGTTTTTTATGGTAAAGTAAGTTCACCGGCTACTTGACCCTTCAGACCAGAATACATCAACGATAAGCACTGACGTTATGGCGGCAGGAATAGGCAAAGCGGTGGCATCAATATGGGTGAACCACTACAAAGGTTATCCTATTAATATTATAAATGCGAAAGTTTGTATGTTTGTTTATTTGTTACACCTTTACGCAAAAACTGCTGAACAGGTTTCCATGAAATTTGGGGATAACTTGGATTAACGCATAGGATAGTTTTTATCCTGAAACAATGTTTCTCTGGGACCTCGCGGGCTACGCTGCGTGCAACTACTAGTAATTATATTATATTTCATATAACTTTTATCAGAATCCGGCTATTGTTTTTACAGTTGTAAATACATATTTAGTTATTTTGACATTCATAAAGTTTATGCATTACTGGCTATCCTGGCAAACTTACTTCCTGATTAATATAGGTACTTATACTAAAATGATGTTTTCCTAATCTCCTCGCAATACCTATAATTACCTTTTAAACTTCCCTGGACTTCGACAAATAATTTAAAAACCAAAATTAGCCAAATCGGTCCAGTCTTTTAGAAGTTATATGGGTTCATACTTCAATTGATGTACCTATGTGTATGTATGTATATGTTAATAGATTAATATTCCTCAAAAACCACAAGTTAAATGTCAAATGCTTCTGAGACCACTACGGCGTCACTAGCTATCCTTTGAATAAAGAATAATTAAGTAGTATTCAAGTCACAATGTGGTAAATAAAGTATTGAAGTCATTTTTTATCACATTTACTATGCTTTAATTATTATGTAAGGCATTGCATAGCTTTCTTTTTGATATTTTTTATTGCCCTTATGCTAACTCCAAGGTGGTCCCATACAAATTTTATGGCAATTGGTTTCGCACTTTATGAGTAATTAGATAATACTTAATAATGCGCATTTACTTAGTCGACATTATATTGAAGTTAATGCCAGTTTAGTGCAGTTTTGCTGCTTTTAAATAATAGCCATCTTTTTACCCAACTATAAAAAGTTACTTTATTCGACTACATGTTTTTTTTATTTTTTTCGTGTGTTTGTTACGCGATTACTCCGCCAATAGCCTACTGATTTTGATAATTCTTTTTCAGAACTATAGGTCATGATTTCGAGCTGGTTCCATATTAATTTTATTATGATACGACTTTATGAGTTAGACTTAATTAATATGGGACAGTTCGGAACCATTTGCTATCTTTTGAAAAAAAAAAAACAAATCGCGACGTGGTACCCAATGAAACAGTCGGTTTTTGCAGTTTTACTGCACTTAATTGTTGATTCGATTACTAAAGCTCTTCTCTTGCAATAGTCGTGTTATTTTAAAAAGGTATCTTTACGCCCATATTCTCGAAGTGGTGGGCAGAGGCTTAATCAGCGCACTCACGAAACTAAGTCCCACAATGTGATAGGTGGCAAGCCCATCGCCAATCGGCCACATATCCAATCCCCGGTAACGTTATTATTATTAGAAAATTAGAAATAAGCATTTTTTATTTTATTGTTGCCCGACTCGTTTTATTTTAGGAAAATCTTCCTGGTAGTACCAGTTAAATTACACTTACCAGATATACATAAAATACAAAACTGATTGCATTTTTGTAGTAGTAGGCACTGAAGACACGGTATGCTGTAAAAGCCTTTCTTTCCATAAATGTGTTTCAATCTAATGTTAAATGAAAAGTTACGGCTATCCTTTAAACCACAGAAATAAATGAGACATGTTTCTCAAAGTTTTACTTTATAATGTATTTTATAAAATAATCCACAACAATTTTCTTCCACAAACCCGTGTGAGTCGCGTCCATATATGTTAGTTCAAGATGCTTAAGTAGATGATATCAAGTCAGATCCCATGCAACGTGAGGTTGAATAGCAGGAGGGTATATCCGGGTCTAGATCGCAGACACCGAAGCGTGATGGCTGTTCACCGTGTCGGTGCTGTCCATCAATCGTTACCAAGTACAGGTCAACAACTAACTGTACTTTGCTCTCTAATAAAATTCTGATTTCATTATAATTTTAATCATTACATGGTGCGAGTATAAAACATTGTCGCTTTTCGCTTGTTTCGTTTGCTTGTCATAGCATACATAGGGGATGTATGCTTTGATCTTTTAAAGTACGCAACTTATTTTGATGCGGTTTTTGAAGTTATACTTCCTTTGGCGCGTTAGGAAAAAATGATGAGGGTAAATTTTTACGATGCGCGCGCACACCGTCACGAAAAACCGACATGATGAAGTTAGCTATAGCTAACATTTTAGTTTTTCAAAAAAGGTACCAACAAAGTAAAAGTAAGGACACGTATGTTTGCGTGAGAACTGATAACTGTATTCACAATATTTCTTTATTTTTTATGGTTAGTGTTAATTTGTCTACAAATGTAAAATAAGGCAAAAGATAAAATTTTTAAAAAGATTTTTATCTTATTACGCCGAAGAAGTATAACTTCTAACGCGTGTACATAAATACACACACATTTTTTTTACAAAGATAGAGTGATTCGAGAGAAAGGTTTATATGTATGGAAGTTTGGCTACTCGTGTGAAGCTGAAACGGGGTGCTAGTTTGAATATAACTCACAGAAAAGAGTTTATAAAGTTGTCGCTTACGCTATATTTTAATTGATTCGTGAAGAAATGGTTAATAAAATGTATTAAATATTATGATTTAAACAATTTATTCAGTTTAATTAAACCTTTTATCAAATACTGTGGTACATTGGTATTATAAAACCTTTCCTTTTTTTACTTTTTACGACGACTTATAGTTCTTAGGACAATCTTAGGTTCCCATTGACCTACCTACGAAATACCTACGAAAAAAGTCTGCCGTCGGCTACTAAATATGGCTGCCATTTTGACATTATAAGGCTGTCCAGCAAAAGTAGTGTACCGATATCGATACACGATCTATTAGTGACGGTTGATAGTTAAGTTTAGGTAAATAGATAAGAATTATTATGTACATGTAAATGTACATGTAAATTGCTACTATCACTTTACTTACTTTGTGCTACTCAGTCTATTTGTCTCTTTTTAACAAATGTTGATATTATGTAAGCCGAAAGAGATACCCACATTTTTGTCTATGCTCATTATGGTATCGATTTAAATTGACGTCATGACAGGTCTCATGCTTGCCAAGAATCCATGTTTAGTGTTCAATTTTTATAGTGTTGTACTATTACAATTGTCGACATTTTATTTTATGTTCCCAGAAAATAATATTTGGACAAGATAATATTGTATACCATTACCACAGAAAATATCAATCACAGTCTAGCTTAATTAGAATTCTTTCAAGTGCTCAATTCACAGTAAAGAAACTGGTTTGAATGAAATCTGATCAATTTCTTTTTGTAATGATAACGAATCTTGTAATAAATATAAAGAGTTAACGTAGATTAAGAATAAACATATTTAAAAAAATATGCTCGCGAAAAGTAAATAAATGTTATTCCTTTCGTTTAATTAAATAAAGTAAGTAGATAGTTGCAATTTTATTCGGTAGGTAAATAATAATTCTTTTCTATTTACCTAAACTTAATTATCAGTCGTCACTAATCGATCATGTATCGATATCGATATTCTACGTTTTTTGGACAGCCTTTTAATGTCAAAATGGCAGCCAAATTTATTTAGTAGCCAACGGCAGGAATTTTTCTTATGAATTTCATGTCCTTATACTCAGAGGTCAATGTAAGATACATTATAATGTTTATAGTTTTGAAATTTGAGACAATTTGCTGTAAAAATGTTGTGTAATTAATACACTGGCACAATATTTATTTAAAAAATACAATATTTTATTGTTTCTGTACTTCTTATCGTCGGTGCTTGGTAGAATTCCATTCTTGAAACAATTTATTCAACAACACTTGTACTTCCCACAATATTTTTATTTTATTTTAATAGTTTAGCCAACCAGTTTTGCTATACAAGCATAATCAGGGCTGTTATTTTATTGATTTTGTTTGGGAACAATGAAAATGTTGCCAAACACAAAGATAAATTAAAATTATTGATAGATAAACTCACAGTAAAAAATAGTTTATTAGCTAAAGCGATAAGAAAAATAGTGTTGCTAAAAATATATCTCGAGATGTTCTCAGTGAATTTATGCGATTCGCTTTACCCAATAAAGTAGGAGATGTCTCGTAAATCGTTAGAACACGGGGACGGATGGCGAGGCTGGCGACACCTAGAGTGGGCGCGCCGACCGTTAGATACGTCCTAAACAAATGGGCTATACCTAGCATTTCTTCCTTAATCTATAAGTATATACTAGGCTATGTATAGTCTGTTACGTTTGACGTGTCTGTCTGTACGCGCATGTGTGTGTCTAGGTGTGCGTGTGGGGCATCACGACCTTTGAATGAGTGGACCGATTTCGATGCCGTTTTTATTTGTTTGAAAGCAGACGTTATAGGGATGGTTGGTATTATATTACATGTAGGTTTCGTCGAGTGTAGTTTCGTTTACTGACAGTTTGTAATTTTAGGACCTGACTAACCCTGTTATCTGCGTATTAAAGTTAGATTTCCAGTGGGATTTCATTTAGATTTCAGAATAAAGTTTAGACTAATTATAAAACTACGTAACAGTTTTTTATTAGCTTTTCTACGACGTGAAAGGACAAATAAATAAACACAGTTTCATATTTATGGAAGGATGGCAATATGGATAAAGACAGATGCGTTTCCAGTGATAAAAAATATAAGAAAAGATACAAACGACGTATCTGCTATAAGCAATTATATTGGTGCGTCAACCAGACTCTATACTAGTATTTTAATGTTTTAAATCCTACCTATCAGGTATTATTCCTATCATTATCATTACTAGTGGTCGCCTATTGGTCGAAGTTCAATCATAATAAATTTTAACATCTTGTTGATAAGAACGCCATCTTCATTTCTCAAGACCAATTACTTTGTTTGCAAACTTTTTAGTGTGCCGTCTGTGATCTTTTATCGTTATTATCATCAATATATTTGTTTGTGTGCGTCAAGTGCATGGTAGTGTGGGTAATGTTTTATTTATTGATTTATTGTACTTTGTAAGGATTATTATTGAAAAATATTAGCGTTCTGCACTTCTCCTACACCTAAACTATAAGTGTGACAAATTTTATGCTCCTGCGTGAGCGCAATTTTCGTAAAAAGAGGTCCAAAGTTTTGGCATCACGTATTAATATATAGATGATGATGGTGATAATGAAAGGCAGTCACCATGACTCATGCTGACACAAATGTTAGCTTTCAATGAGATATATAATATTATGTCAGATTTTAAATAAAATATAACCGTCAACTGAAAACTCGGTGGATAAGTTTATAAGTCTGAAGATTTATTAACAGCTTAAAAATTCAAGTTTATTTAAGTGTTTATTTAAGAAGTATTAAGTTTAAAAAATATCAAGAATTTAAGTAGAAGTAGAAGTAGTTAAAAAGGAAGAAAACATTAAGGATTTGAAAAAATGTAGTTTTTGTTAAGTACCTACTTAAACCATTTGGTAAAGCTTTGGTAAGATTTTGGGTTTATTTTTTTTTACTCGTACAAATTAATTACTCGTATAGAAATTGCCATTTGTATACGAGTAGACCTTCAGAAATTTAGAATTTGAATGACGTTTATTGTGCTGGTTTCATATAATACTTATAATATTTTAGTAGTAGGCAAGTCTATCTTAAATATATACAAATGATAAATTTCCCTTGGTCACTCGTGAACGGAATGAGGGAGTGAGGAACGAATTGTTTTATTTTTTTTGCTTTTCTAATTATTATTAGGCAAAAATTCTTATTTAAAGATGTGAGTTAAGTGTAATACAAAATTTTACATAATTACCAGTTGTCCAATTCAAAATCAATATTCATATTTATGACAGGACATTTGTCCGGCCAGATAAGTAATAATATTTTTTGACATAATGTAATGGCATTAGTCTATCATTGTAATTGCATAAACAGCGTAGGTAATTTTAAAGTAACTATAGTTACTTATTTCAATTGAAATCTTGCACTTTTTGCCAATTAAAATAATTAGCTGTCTGAAGCGCTGTTTATTTAAAGGTGTTTGTAGATTCAACATAGCCTTAAGGAAATTGAACGGTATTTCTTGGCATAGAAAACCAAACATCGGTATTGACCCAGAAATAATGTGAACAGTGTTGAGCTTAGGGTCAAAGAAAATTGATTTTATTCCAACTAACGAGCTGAAATGGCAGAATATTATTTTCAATTGGTTTTGCACATTTGGTAGCGGTTTGGATGTGAATTCTTGTACAATTGCAATCAAATAAATAATTAATGGAAATTGATGTCTTAATTAAATAATGGACGCCGTTATTTCTATTTGTATCTAACTGTTTCTCGTGGGTGTGCCTTAGTTCTAAAAAAGCATATCAAATTGAAATATTTTACTAAATATTTAAATAAATTGTAGAACTTTTTATAGAGAAAAAAATATTTTTTAGCGTTTTCTGGAATGTCAAACAATTTATGTTTCTGTAAGAAGATTTTGCAATTAGTTTAAACTGGCTAAAACTTTTTGCGTTTTTCTGGAATTCTACCAAATTTATCTTTCTGTAAAAAGTAATTGCAATAATTTTAAACCGGTTGAAATGCATGAAACTCATTTGTTTTTAAGTCTTTATTGTATTTTAGTTACGCTTTGCGTTAGTCTAAAAACTAGACAATTTTATCGCACTCGACGAAGATTCCAAAATATGTAGCTATATGCAATGTCCGGTTAACGATGTAAGTAACTTTAATGGTAAAAAGTTATCAATTTAAAGTTTTTAACTTACTCGCCTAGTTGTCAATAAGATGACAAATGTTTCAAATTTAAAGTTTCCGGAACTGGAGTTATGTGTTAAATCGGGAATATGTTAAGTACTCATATGTTAAACTTACCATGAAGTGGCCTTATACAAAAAGTACCTAAGCCTCAGTATTTTAAATACTTCAATATATACTTCTGGGTCTGGGTGTTTATTAAATTTATTCTGGTATCTATTTAAGCATTTCTATGTATTAGTATCGTTGACTAACACCAATAACACAAACATAATTTCCTTACTTTGGGTTTAGATTCAATTTGTGTGACTTGTCCAGGTATATTTATTTATTTATTATTATTAAATGTAGGCAATAATTTGATTTACAAGTCTAAGTCAATCTTAATGAAAGATTACTTAAATTACATGATAAAATATAAAAACACATACTTTTTTCTTCTGTGTTACATAAAAACAAGGATCGTCAACCTTATTTTTATTGTAACGTAAACATTGTTATAGAAATAGATATCAAAATCCTAGCTATGTATTTTTATGTGATAAGATAGCGCGACTAAGCTCACTGTTTTGGTGTCGGTAAGAGATAACTATCTATAGACAATATAGAGTCTTGTGGCCAATATGTTATACCGATTGTGCAAGTTTACCGGCTCATCTACCCTCTAGACTGCAACGTGATACTGTGGATCCCTTCACGGACGATTAGCAGCACGGAACTCTACCCCCAGTGGTTTTATTGGTAATGGTCTATTTATGAGATTCGCTTTTCTCGCCTCTTTCGAGCTATCTGACAGGAAATCAGATCGTCTACTCCACATAGGAGACCAACAAAGCGTTGAAACAATACTATTTGTTGACATTCTACCTACCATAGAACAGGGTAATATTAGGATTTATTGCTTTTCTGAGTCGAAATAATATTGACATCAATATCAATGACCGGATATCCTGTATCAGAATCAGTCTAGCCATTCTCGAATTTCAATAATTTTTATATTCAATTATTTTAATTAATCTGAAATAGTCATTCATTGATGAGATTAGTCTAATGGAAATTTCCTGCTCCAGTCCAGGCTATTATAATTCGTAATAAATTTTAAAACATTGTCATGATTTTTAAACTGTCGTGTCCCAATCTAATTTCAAAATCGCGTCATGGTTTTGAAGCTGTGCTGTCATGAACTAATTTCAAAACCGTGTCGTGATATTAAAACTATCCTGTTATGTTAAAAAAGTATTTCAAAACCGTGGCCTGATTTTAATCTTCAGTCCTAAACTAAATTTCAAAACTTTGTCATGATTTTGAAATTATCCTGTAACAGTTACGTTTAAATAGATGGATCAGCGAATATGTATAATATATCATAATGCTTGTGTATTTTATCGTACAGTAGGCGGTAGGTAGATTTAACGAAAGCAAATTCAACCCACACAGAATCTATCCAATAAATCCCCAAAAAGCTTGTTCCCGAGTATTCGTCGTCCATTGTGTCTCTCGTAGATATATCTTACGCAAAGCCTGCTTTTCTCTCGCCTCTACCCACGTTGGAGATCTTCGGCTACAAACAACTGCAATATATCCATTACTCGTTGAAAAGGACATTTATTGGGGGCTATGAACAGTGAGCGGAATGAATGGAACGATGGACGTTTACCTTGTCGTATATATTTTCGTATCGACTTCGATGACCGGTTACCGGTTAGCGGTTACCGAATGCAATAGTTGACAAATCGCTCAATTGTCCTACCGTGGTTGGATGTTGGTGGGGACTGGTTGGGTGGCAGCTTGCGCAACTCGTGGTCCTCTAAACCGACTGACGAATGCCGGAAGCCATTTATTTTTAGTGTACTTTATTGTGATTACTTTAAGGTATATGTAGATTTGCCAATGTGACAAAATCATTTTATGGTGCTAGGAAATGTGTTTGGCATATGTGTTGCTTTTCAAATTCAATCTAGGCAAATTCATACTTCTATACAAAGATAAAACTGGAAATCAAAATTTTGTTGGAATTTAAAATGATAGTTAACGCGATAAGATTAGATAGATACTAGCAGTTTGCGTAACTTGACTTCTACTGCACCGATTTTGATGAAACAAACCCTATGTCACTCAGGGATAATGTAGCATTCTAAAGGTGAAAGAATTTTTGATCAGATTAATTAAATCGGTCCAGTAGTTTCGGAGCCTATTAATTTCAAACAAACAAAAAATCAAACCTTTCCTCTTTATAATATTAGTATAGAAAAACATGCCATCAAGAAACGTAAATTAAAAATTAAAATAGTAATTGAAATTAAACGACAAATTAAATAAAATCTTAGCATCGAAGTTTAAAAAAAATTATTAATAGGTAGGTACCTCATTTTAAGAAATAAATAAAAATTTATTTCAGTTTTATTTTCATATTTCACAACAATTACTATTTTAATTGAAATTAAACGGCAAATTAAGTAAAATCTTAGTATTGATGTTTAAAAGCCTTGTTAATTCTTCATTTTAAGAAACGAATGAATACTAATTTCAGTTTTATTTTTATATTTAACAGAGTTGGGATTTTTTTAAAAATCAAAATTTATTCTAATCCAGTAGGTAGACTTTCTGACTGTAAGGACTACCACTATGGATAACCAAAAATGCATATTGTAAAGTTACATTTACAAAGCTAATGTTTACAGTATTTATACTGTTACTGTTGGTTTTTTTTTTGTTAAATTACAACAGTTTTACAAAACGAACTAGCAAAATTACAAATCATTCTAAGATGAATATTAAGATAACGTGAATAAAGTTCACGTAACAAGTGTTGTATTTTTTTTCAAGAAATCAATGAATTTGCACTGAAAGGATTATAAATTTACAATAAATTCGTAAATTTTGCGAACTTTATAAATTTAACAAAATACATTTTTTATTCATTGTTGCGCATAAAAACTTAAAACGTTCAGTTTCTAAAATGATTGATAATATTTTTATGTATTTAAATATGGTAACACAGAACGTTACTTTACTCAGTCATTATCCATACGTTACAAACACTAATTAATGTTACATGTAATCTTGGTCTTTTATTTTATTTTATCCTAAAGCAGGGAACACTGAGGCACATTAAGAAAATTTACATTTCTTATCTCATTCACTAACTAAGTAGAAATGGATTGACAACTGCAAATGTCGTCCTTGATGTGAGATTAGCTAATCTACTTCCGACAACTTTATTTTAGATTTACGAAGATATAACTATTTCTTATCTCATTCTTGCTACCTACATCCTTATTCTGGAAAAACTGCAATTTTTATATCCATACTTAATCTATGCTTGTATTACAAAGCCGAATAAGCTTAAGGACTATTATGGGGGATTAAAGTTGGTAACGTTAGCTAAAGTTTTTAACCCCCGACACAAAAAGAGGGGTCTGACTGTCTTTGGCATCATTACTCCCGAACGGATGCAGCGATTTCAATTTAGTTTATTTTGTATTAAAGGTGACTTGTGTGCAAGTGTTCTTAGACTATTATCTTATAGTTGATCCGTTTAAAAGTTGTGGGGGGTGAAAGTGGGGAGATTTAAAGTTCTTGTGTCAGAGGTTTTTTAATTTTTTAAGTTAATAGTCATGATTATTTACAGGTATTTTTTATATGAAAGGTCAACAAATAAGAACACGTCTCTTCAAAAGGTTCGAAATAACCGTAACCGACACATGTTGGGCCTGTTGTGCAAGTCTACCGCCTGCCTTATCCTCCTGACCGCTACATGACAGAGCCATTATGGCGGCAGGAATAGGCAGCTCGATGATTCCTCTACCCGGACAAGCTGCTCCATAGCACTCTTCTACCAGTATAGTTTTTATGTAGAGATAGTAAGGAGGCTACTTTTTGTCCTGATATCTAAATGGGTTCTTGCGGAAGTGCTAAATAGCAATAATACACAGACAAAATCTTGTTTCAAAATGTTGGTAATGACGATGAAGAAATTAAAAAACGTATTAATGCTTATTCATTATTTAATATCGCTTTCTAAAATAAAGTAATCATTTGGAATTAATTAACATTTTCTGTTTAACATATTCAATATTACTTCTCAAAATGAAATAATCAATTACAAATAAACAAATTCGTTGTTTAACTTATTTATACATATTAATATTAATAATATAAATGAAATAGTAATTTGGAGTTAAGCAACTTCATCGTTTAATGTTTTCGATATTGCTTTTTAAAGTCAAATAAACAATGGAAAATAAACAACGCCATGGTTTGATGAATTCAATTATGCGTTCTAATGATCTATGATCCAAACCTAGGATGACCTTCATCGAAATGATATTAAGATGAAAAATGTTTTCTTAAATGTGTAGTACATTGAAAAATATATTAAAAGTAGATTGCCTAAAAAGATCTGGACAGATTTTTGAAGTTATACTTCTTTTGGCGCGTTAGGGAAAAATGATGAGAGTAAATTTTTACGATGCGCGCGCACACCGTCACGAAAAACCGACATGATGAAGTTAGCTATAGATAACATTTTAGTTTTTCAAAAAAAGGTACCAACAAAGTAAAAGTGAGGACATCTACGTATGTTTGCGTGAGAACTGACAACTGTATTCACAATATTTCTTTATTTCTATGGTTAGTGTCATTTTGTCTACAAATGTAAAATAAAGCAAAAGATAAAATTTTTAAAAAGATTTTTATGTTATTACGCCGATGAAGTATAACTTCTAACGCGTGTACATAAGTACACACACAATTTTTTTTGTTTTAAAAATATGTTTGTCATTAAATGCTGCAATATTACTGACTTAAATGATTAAACGTATAAAAGTATGTAAACGGTTGCGTGTCAAAATAACTGGAAAATTAAAAAATATCTTTTAAATAATAGCTGAAAATATTTATGCAACTTTTTTAGGAAACCGATTATTAATATGATTCCTAATATATTAAATTTATTATAAAATATGTTTCATTCCATTATCAGCTCAATGTAGGTCGATTTATGTTCGGATCTTCAACTATAACATTTTAGAAACAATTCCAATTAAACAACTTCTTCATCTCTGTATTCAACGTTGTTTTCTATAATGAAAAGAATTAGAAGAAATGTTCGTAGTCGTAATAATTACCAACAACTTGTGAAGAACAATAGCAATCTTCTAGTGCTAATTAAACAAAGTCTACTATTGTCCATAGATTTTATTAGCGTTAGGAATTTTACGGGAACATTATGTAATCGTACTTGTTTATATTCCTAATTTAGGAAATGGGTGTCTTGTTTTAACATTTAAAAATCAAAGTATCTTCACGCCCATATCCCCGAAGAGGTTGGCCGAGGTATAACCAGGGTACCCACGACTAGACCAAGACACTAAGCCCCACAATGTGGTAGGTGGCTAGCCTATCAACAACCGAGCACATATCCAATCCCGAACAACGTTTTTTTTTTATTAGAAAATTAGAAAAACTCAATTTTCTTTTTGTTGCCCGATCCGGGATTCGAACCCGGGACAACAACAACTGAACCGCTATACCACAGAGGCGATTAAAACTCACATATCCCACCAAAACCATTTCATGTAAAATATTGCCGAAACGACCACATATGGTAAGATATCAGTGTTGGTCCGGGCTCCTTTGCAGATCCTTTCTTGCCAGGCAGATCGTAAAAGGCGAGCATAGGCTTATTATCACTAACACCATGACATCTGACTAGGTGGTAGAGTTTCGCAGCGACTCGCCCGGATTGGTACCACCGCCTTACCTATTCCTGCCGCCATAACGTCATGACGTGTTCCGGTTCAGAGGGTAAACATACTTTTGCTCGAGGCCTAACATCTTGACCTCAGGTTAGCAACGCACCATTACCATCTTTAGTGTCTCTAGGCGGCGTGAATTTCTTACCATCAGGGAATCCGTCTGCTTGTTTGCCTTCCTATAACATAAAAAAAAATAATCAGATATCATGTAAAACCAAGCTTCTGAATCTACACTTCTTAAATCTGATTCTGTCTTCACAAATCCTAATTATCAATAAAAATGTATGGCTTTTCCGCTTTGGTACTGTCGTGAGGGCTTGATGCGAATATTTAGTTTCTGAATTAGGTAACGAAACGCAGTAATAAGTACTGTCATGAGTAAAATTATGACAGTCCATATTACTGCGTTCCAGGAGTAGATCTTTATGGTGACTTAACCTTACAAAAAATTAAGAACACAATATGTAAACACAAAAACATAGCCTTATTACATAATTACCATTACCGCCTTTGGTGTCTCTAGGCGGTGGAAATTTCTTACCATCACGAAATCCGTCTGCTTGCTTTGCCTTCCAATATAACAAAATAATCCACCATAATCTCAAAATATGTCCCACTAGGTATGCTGAAGCTGTAAGAGTAAAGAAACCACAAGCTAACTTTTTGACAAAGGCTAAAGTCCGAATTGATGTCCGTATACAAAAATATTTAAAAATAACATTATTAACGGCAATTAAAATTTCACTTTGCATAAAACTTGAACTTTAGAAATTACCTTTCTTTTTCGCGCTGTCTCCATAACAGGTAATGTCAAATATCTTGTGTTTTATTCTGACAAACCTCTATCATCATGTTAAAAAAAAGTATTTGCTTTTTTTGCAATTTCTCAACTGATTATTTTCATCCGCCTGTTATTTTTATGTCCTCATAATAAATATTTAAATCAGGCAAAGAATGAATGTAGAAAAAATTATATACGTATTCGCCAAGTTTTTCTGATTTGGCGCACATATAACATGTTTTTAAAGTCACGATTCGCACGCGATCACATGCGTTTTTAAATACCTGATGAAGTTTTTGAATAATTATCAAAGATAATTTGAATTATGTATGTTGAGTTTATACTTTAGTAAAATAAAAATAATCTAAAAACATCGACTAGAGAGTCGACTGAAAATTATGTGACTAATATTTCACAAGGAACATAATATATTCAACCTAATTTGAACAAAAAACACGATAAGACATACAGGTTGATTTATAATATTTGTAAATTAGATTAGATTTCACAAATTCGTGTAAAATATAAATAAATCTAATAATTTTTGAATATGTATGGTATTGTGTTTAATAGTAATAGGTAATAAAACGCTGAACATCATGAAAAATCAATTTTAAAAACAAAGAAAAAGTATTAAAAAATAAACACAAAAAAACACGATAAAACATAATACGGAGTTTATTTACAATTATTGTAAACTTGATTCAAATTTGTTTAAAACACAAAGAAATCAAAGAGTCATACAAACAGTTGATCGAAGTCAATACAAAGTTAAATATTTCTCGGATACATCAATTTCATCAACATTGAACACTAGGACAAAAAAAATCAAAATCTCCATTACACAAGATCATAAGTCGAATAACAGTGTTCAATGACTTTGATTAAATTGTACGGAGATACTTAAAATTAAATAGAAATCTAACAATTGTTTGAATATTTAACAGAAAATACCTCAAAGTAAAAAACAACACTGTTGAAAAGTTCAGAGATACATCAACTCTCTAACTCAGACACTAGAATAAAAACGATAAAATCACAATGAAACATGACGCAGAAGTAAATTATAACGTTTCCAAATGTGATTAATGTAAAATATAAAGAAATTTTCATACAGTTAATAGAATATCGTTGAATATCATTTCACTGACTTGAAGCACTAGAATTTAAATGATCAAAATCACGATGAGAGACAATCACTGGTTGATTTACAAAGTTTGCAAACTTGATTCAGTTGCACAAAATAGTATAAAATTACACAGAAATCTAAAGAATGTTCAAATAGTCGAAAGCACCGTAACGATACATTCATTTCACGAACATAAACACTAGAACAAAAACGATCAAAATCACGTTGAGACATGATCACGTTGATTTACAATGTTTGTAAACTTGATTCAATTGTACGAAATAGTATAAAACTAGACAGAAACCTAAGAAATGTTTAAACAGTCGAAAGCACCGTAATGATACGTTCATTTCACGAACTTATACACTAGAACAAAAACGATCAAAATCACGATGAGACATGATCACGTTGATTTACAATGTTTGTAAACTTGATTCAATTGTACGAAATCGTGTGAAATACAAAGAAATCTAAGAATCTTGGCCCAACAGTCGACAGGGAGCTATACGCCGCGAAATATTTCTCAAGATACATCGGCACGAGTGCGATGTGCCGATATCTGGGGAGCGCGAGTGGAATCGTCTATCGAGTCTATGATCGGTTCGACGAGAGGTCAGGCGCGTTTAACGTAAATCAACATATCTCCCGACGGGAGATCTAGCATGCCCGACCAACAAAAACTAAATTTTATAGGCGTAACATTACACCTGGGAAAAAAACTTAATAAATTGGACAACATCGTCCACAACCATATACTTAATATTATGCATCCAGCATTCCAAACTTTATTACTGGATTATCTGACTCTGGTGGCGTCTCAAATTGTTTTTCTCTGATACAAGTTAATTCAATTCAATGTTTATATTTTTGTTTTCTTTTTTATTTGATTTTTTATTTTCTTTTTAGCTAAGACTTATTATTAAATGATGCCATTTTTTATGACGATAGCTAATATGTAAGCGGTTTTCCCAATGGTGTGGGATAATGGTTGCCTGTAGAGAAATGCTACTGGTTAAAGTAAAAAAATATAAACATGTGCAAATTTACTGCCTACCCAACTCTCCAACGTTTAACTCTTCATACGTTCCAAGAAAATGTTGAGCACTGATGATGTGAGAGTAATTTAAATAATAAAAGTAACATAGATTTAGCACTTATTAATAATATGTTTTCACCTAAATTTGGTTTCTAACTGTTTTTTAACATTTTATTTCTTTTTGCAGGTATAAAACCATCTGACATCTTTAATAGACGCAAGGAAAGAGGTATCTCAAATCTTAATGTAATATTGAAAGGTTTGATTCGACATTACGTTATATTAAATAATATAAGACTGTCATAAATTTATTACATTTATAATATGCGACTGGAAATCAAAAAAACCGACAAACTTCCTAGTGGTAAAGAGTTCCACTTAATCAAGTATGATAATTCCGTACTTATTGCCGACCTCAGGCTGGTTTCTTATTCCCCAAAACATATAAGTTAATGGGGAACACAGAAGAAAAAAGAGAAAAAAGCACACTTGAAAACTGGTAATAAAAGCGACAAACCAAGTTATGCTTTGAAAAACATTTTGTCAGTAATAATGAACTATAAGTGCGTAAGAAATTTATTATCAAAGCTTGAGAGAAAGTAACAAACTTAAATTTAACATGTGAAATAGATAAAAAAGTTGTTAAAACAAGAAAATACCTGTTACCATTCGTTACGACGTAGCATAACAAACCGAATCTCCGAAACTAACTATTCGCTAAAATAACGAGGCGTAATTGGTTAAACCTCTATAATTCTTTTCGTTTTCACTGACTTTAAATAATTAGATAAACAAGCATGTCAAAGATTGAAAAGCAATA
>NJDD01001237.1:46531-60944 GCA_002245505.1 Calephelis nemesis | reverse complement strand
GGCGCCGCTGCTGGCCGCCGCCGCCCGCCCGCCCGCGCTGCCCGCCCGCCCGCACCCCGTCGCACACTACTTCCTCGCCACGCTCTTCCTGGTCGGTACCGCCCCAGTTGCCGCACAGCGCTCCAAATATCTTTACATCCCAAGCAGCCACTATAATAATAATAATAATAAATCATCTTTATTTCACATAAACCTACAAGAGGCACTTGTGACGGGTCTATATAATAAATCTACCACCGGATCGGAACGCGGCCGCACACTGAGAAGATCCGGCAAGAAACTCAGCGGGCTTGTCTTTTTTTTTCTTACTTTAAAATATATTTACAATAATTTACGTAATGATACATCTTATACCTTTAAATGAGCAATTCTTGTATATATATAATTGGAATCTCAGAATCGGCTCCAACGATTTTCATGAAATTTAGTATGTAGGGTTTCGGAGGCGATAAATCGATCTAGCTAGAAATCATTAAAAAAAAATACCGAGCGAAGCTCGGCCATCCAGATATTTATATTTTATAAGAGATTGGCATGAGGAGCAATTAATCCCTAGCAGTCTTATCTGCTAAATATTCAGCAATGTTATAATAACCCTTTTGATTTAGTTTACATTTAACACATTTCTTAAATGTATTAATTGGAAGTTCTTTCATACAAGTGGGAAGTTTATTGTAGAACTGTATACATAGGCCAATGAAAGAATTGCTAACTCTGTGGAGACGAGACACATGCACAGCAAGATTATTTTTATTCCTAGTATTGACACAGTGTATATCACAATTTCTTTTAAATGAACTTGAATTTCTGTAAACATACATTAAATTTTCAAAGATGTACTGGGATGCTACAGTTAAAATTTTGATTTCTTTGAATTTTTCTTTTAGGGAAACTCTTGGGCCTAGGTTATAAATTGCCCATATGGCTCTCTTAAATATTTTCCAAAATCGCAATCTATCGTTAATTCTTGTATATTATTCAACAAAAAATATTGAAAATGTATATTTCAATTTTCCAATAAAAATAACGTTGCTCGTGATTGAATATGTGCCGTACCGCTTGGCGATAGGCTTGTCACCTATCACTTTGTGGGACTTAGTGTCTTCGGCTAGTCGAGGGGAACCCTGGTTGGACCTCAGCTCTGCCTCTTTGAGGATATAGGCGTGAAGATGCGTATTTTTTATTTATATTCTAAATTCAATTGTTTTTAAAAAATGAAAAATATTTATTTGCCGAATATGAGTGTTAAAAAGATGTTACAACATTATTTATAGACTACAGGCCCATGCCAAAAATAGATGGGTCGGATGAACCACCAAGTGACGTATATAGGACGATATAAGAGCATAAAATAATAAAATTCAGCACTATGCCGTCACCTGTAAGCTGTTCATGAGTGCAGATGAGAATTCATAAGTGCAGGTAGAGGGAGTCTGTTTTGATCACTTATTTTTGTACGGCGCTACTATCGTCGATAGAACCATGACAAATAATAAGAAAGCGTGTAGTGCCGTACAAAATGGTGTGCCAGAAATCCGGTATTTTTTTTATGAAATCTAAATTGGTCATTAATTACAACGTCAGTTTCATACTGTTTCTAATCCAATGATAAAAATGCCGTACAAAAATAAATGACCAAAACGGACTCACTCTACCTGCACTTATGAATTCTCACCTGCACTCAGTTGGACAGCTTACAGGTGATTGCATAGTGCTGAATCTTATTATTGAAGTTATACTTCTTTTGGCGCGTTAAGAAAAAAATATGAGGGTAAATTTTTACGATGCGCGCACACCGTCACGAAAAACCGACATGATGAAGTTAGCTATAGATAACATTTTAGTTTTTCAAAAAAAGGTAGCAACAAAGTAAAAGTAAGGACATCTACGTATGTTTGCGTGAGAACTGACAACTGTATTCATAATATTTCTTTATTTAAGTGTTCTGAACCTACCACACGTGTTTGGTATCAGACCGAATAAAATATATAAATATATACATAAATACATATTTTCTCAAATAATATCATAATATATTATAAAATAATAATATTATTACAATAATTTACTGTGATTCTAAGTGATAATAATTGTTTTTATATATTATTTTAAGTGATAAAAACAGTTTTTAATGTACTAAATACCTTTTTTCTTTGGTTAGTTCATTTTTCTACAAATGTAAAATAAGGCAAAAGATAAAATTTTAAAAAGATTTTTATCTTATTACGCCGAAGAAGTATAACTTCTAACGCGTGTACATAAGTACACACACAATTTATATATATATCTATAATTATAATTGTGTAACTAGACACGAGTAGCTCAAGCAACCGCAGAGCTCATGAGTCACGGAGTCGCGCCGAAAGCAGTTCAGCTCAACTTGTTTATGGAAATTGTGTTCGTGAGCCGTCGCTCCAACCGAACCTTGTGTTACCCAATGATTATTATATCGTTTACCTGAATATTTGAACTGGTTCTGAACTGATTCCCTTGCATGTATGTGTAAAATTTATATTTGAATGAATTAACTTAAAACTTTTACTCTATTGGAACGAATCCAATCACGATACAAGTATAATTTACATACATATCTTCACGCCACGTCCTTTATGGAGTAGGCAGAGAGTACCGAGTTTAACTTACGAAATGGAAATATAGTTAAAATCGTCTAGTTCTATAAAAATGCTGTACATTTTCCTTGATGTGAAAAAAAATAAAATACACTATTTCTAAGGTATCAAACGTTCTGAACGTTTAATACCGACAAACATCTGTCAAAATCCCTGTCGGACAGCGACATCCCTAACATCGTACCTGTATATATAAAATGTATCTATTAAATCTCTAGTTTAGTTTTCGAAATATGTGCGTGATAGTGATGGTGGTGGTATCGGCAGGCGAATGCGGGCAACGTGGAGATCATCCCGGGCGCGCCGCTGGCGGTGGACGGCGCTAGCGTACGGCTGGTGTGCTCGGACCCGCGCCGGTACCGGCCTGCGCTCGCCGCCGACCTCGCCTTATCGCAGTGAGATGTTCCCGACCGCGCCGCTGGCGGTGGACGGCGCTAGCGTACGGCTGGTGTGCTCGGACCCGCGCCGGTACCGGCCTGCGCTCGCCGCCAACCTCGCCTTATCGCAGTGAGATGTTCCCGACCGCGCCGCTGGCGGTGGACGGCGCTAGCGTGCGGCTGGTGTGCTCACCTTGTTCCTGCCGCGCCGCGCCGCGAACTTCACTGCTTTTTCGATAAAATTTTATATTTCACTTAGTAACATATTTTCATATTGTATATTTTGAATAACAAAATTTATTTATTAGTAATATTAATTTCGTCTTTACACATTTTTACTTTAACAATTTAGTGAATTATGGAATAGAATCGAAAAATGTAGAAAATTGTTTATAATGCACAAAATGTATATGTATATATTGAAGAGTTTTATTAGGTGTAGTCGTGTACAACTGATGTACATTTGTTTTGTAAAAACAGTATTTTTCTAAATATCAGTACGAAGTACTGTGTAGCTCGGTATCGCCGGCAGAAATGTTACCGAGCTCTATCATCTGCCGGACCACAGCCGACCGGGACAGGGTCGTCGAGTAGTTCAATTTATACGAAATGTTATATTTTGGTGTACATTTTGTACATAAGTATTACGTATATAATATAGAAATATGTACCTTAGGTGATACGTCAGCAGACAGTACTAGAAAATATTTAACATCAGGCAAACGTTGTGTCTTTAAGGAAACAAAAGGCGCATCAATCTTCAATTTATTATATGTGATTGTTAATGACTTTTGATAAGTATCTAAAAGACGTCAATGTGGTGGCTCAGTTGGTCACTGAGAGTTAAACGTAATCAGAGTACGTATTCAGAGTTTAATGAAACGCCTGCATACACTTACCAGCCTTAATATAATAATCACTGACAGTTAGTTAACTTGAATATTCTTAAGTTATTGTGTTCGTTTGGTCTTTAAACAGTATTATTATAAAGTAAACTTAAATGTGTGTTTCTGACAAATTTACTTATATCATGGATCACGTCACATGTCAAGCTGTCCGTCCGTTCTGTTTGTGTAAATAATGATTAGATACAGCTTGATGGTTATTGCTACAACAAAGAAGCCGGTTCTTCTGAACAGTATACAGATGGATGTACGTGACGGAGCCGGCTACGGACTGCCAGAGCGTCGGCACGCAGTATCCGTCGACCGGATATATAATTATACTTTATTTGCCCGCTAACCGCGAGTCGCACGCCAGTGAACGCGATATCTGTAATATGTATTCATAACTTGTTTTAATAAAGGCAGCTGATTGCGTTGAGTGGCCCACTTATTCATTTATCTTTTTTGTCATATTAAACAGGCATTTCTCTCATCATACTACGAAAAATAATAACATTTGACCGGAATTTGATACAATAATATACAATAATAATATATAAACATACAGCCGCGGCTGTATGTTTATATATTATTATTGTATATTATTGTATCAAACCGCGACGTATTATAACAGATCGTATCCTTTCTGTGGAAGCCACTAACGCTACCAACATTTCTAAGTATTTTTAATTAAACTAAGGCCGTCGTGGTTATTCATTTGTTTTTCTTTCGCTGTAGATTTAATTTAATAAATGTCTGAACTGACTTATCTGTTTCTCACGTATCGTGTACAGTTGATTTCAATCAAGACACACAAATATAAGGAGAGACTTGTGTTTATTGAAATATAACAGTGAGCGTAACAACCATGTCCCGACGCTGTTTAAGTAGCAGGACATGCGTCTACTTCTGATATTAATTAAATAACTAATTCTAATGAAGCTATGGTGCCTTTCAAATTCTTAATATAATAGAACAGTTCTTATATTGTTGTGTGTAAATATGTAAAGTTATAACATAGGTATTATATATTAAGGCTATGAGACGATAATAAATGTTGTTTAATGAATGTAATTAATGTAAAAAAGATTGTTTTATGTGAAACACTTGAGGCCAAAAATGAAATCAATTGTTTGGTTTTTATAAAAGTTAAACTTAATGTGTTGTTTTATTTTCAAATAATAGAAATAAAAAAAACAAATTCCCAAACGTAAGTCCATAAGTATGCCATTTATGGATCAAGTATCTTTTTAAAAAAAACATTCGGAGACGTCATCTATTTTTTAATCAGTCATGTCAACACGGCCATGAGTCATAAGCACTGCCGTTTTTTGGTATGATTTAGGAAACAAAACGAGTTTTAAACATTCTGTGCCAATATACAAAATAAGTATTAATTCTTCACCGACAAACTTTACTTGTTTTTTAATATAATAATATTAATAACCATAATATCCTCTTTATTTAAAAATACGAGGAAAGCGTTTGATTTTGTATTACATTAAATGAAGTAAACAAAACTTGAAAATTATACATTATCAGAGGTAAAGCTTCAACACCGTTCAAGGACTATTTAAAATGGAATTGAAGTATTTCAAATAGCAATAGTAGGAGCAAAAAGACTATTTGCATTATTAAGGTCACAGCTAAATTTAACCCCCGTCGGAAATAGGGGTGCTATAAGTTTGACGTGTCTGTATCTGTGTGTGTCTGTCTGTGGCGTCATAACTTTTAGCGGATGGATCGATTTCATCGTAGATTTTTTTATAATTTTTGTATAAAACAATAAGTAGGTATCTATTAAGTACCTAACTCACTTAAATAATCTGCCCAATTTTATCAATTACGATTCCATTTTTTTCTGTTTGTGATGCTCATCATTTCTTCTTATCAATTACAAAACTAAAAAGATTTGGGAAACAACTTAAACGTTGACCATGCTAGCGGAATGGTCATAAGGAAATAATCTAAAACATTTTTTTTTTTTCAAAAACAGAGTTCATGAAATTGTAAACTAAAAAGGGATAGCAAAACACATTATTTGATTTTTTTGTCCGTCTGTCTATTTGTCTGTCTGTCTTTCTATCTGTATTATGACTGAGATTCATGTTTAATCTGCTGAACCCATCCGAATGAAATTTTGCTGGTACTTATTTTATGGTCCAAGGAAGGTTAAGAAAAACTTTCTATCCCCTTCACGAAATGTAAATTGGGTAATAATTTATTAACGCATAGTCCGATTTAGTTTCTTCTTTGTTTTGCGATTTGTAATAGGTATTTGATTTACTTCTCACATAATGTTTTCCAAGCCTTCATTTTTGTTGTTTAAATATTACAAACATAGCGATACTCGGTATAAAGTGAATCGGTATCCGGAATGTAGAGAAACATTTTTGCGTACGGGTTATCTTACAAATAAATACATATATCTATTTACGCCAATTCTACCTTCAGAAAACAGGAAAGGAAGGTATTGAGTGCAAAGTTCCTCGGTTCGGAAATAATATCATAGTAAGTTAGCTCTTATCTGATATCTCAGCGTGGATATTATTCTTTTATTATACAAGATAGCATTTTTTTGGAGATTTGATTAAAACCTTATCTGTGTTATTAATAAACAACTACAGAAAGCTTGGTTAGGTACCTATGAATTTTTTTTTGCTTATCCTGGCTGGTTAAGTTAGGATACGGTAGTAGTTTAAAGTATAAACGGGATTATCGGAAACTTTCTTTTGCCTTTTATCTTCATTCCTGGCTCGACTAAGTAGCCAAAAAAGATGTGATAAAATCTTAATATAAAAATGAGTAATTAATAAATTTATAAAGTTGTTATCGATAGAAATAACTGTTAATTTGATTTTAAAATATTTGTACACCATATTGTGGTGGGTTCTGGACACTTATCTTCCGCATTTTTCATTTGTTTTGATGTAATTTAATTTTAAAATAATGTTTTATTGACCGCTTAAAGTATTTATAAAAAAAAACATCCGTCGTAACCTTTTAAGTAACCTCTATGACAACCCTAATTTTTGAATTTTGACCTCGGATATTACTCGAAACTTCCGAAGAGTTAGAACCTGAGATTTTTATGGAGGATGCTCCTAAGCTAAAAGAACCTTCCTGTATTAGTCAGACATTCTTCTTCAGCCTAGAATTAAAATAAAATATAAAATCGCAAAATACGTTGTTATATCGTAACTTAAAAAGTTTTTTTTATAAATTATACCTGAATAATATGCGTTAAAGACGACTCTATCCTCCTGTTATTGTTGTAATTTGCTATGCATTATGTACTTTTTTTTAAATAACATTTTTCATTATTTTATGACCTAGGCCAATGATCTTCAAACTGTATTTCTATAAAAACCATTAGAGATTAAGATCTGGGAGTTTTACTCTTACACTAATCTGTGCTCTTACATTTCAAATAGAATAGCCCAGTTTGGCGAAACTTTTATATTAAAAATTAAAAAAATCAGTTTGCTATGTTTTGTATTCGCCTAAATCATATGTCACTAGTTGCCTAATATCTAAATGCCTTTAGACTTACTTTCAAATTGAACGGGTTATACTTATCTGTCAAGTTTCTTGTGTCATTTGAGCTAAACTTCATACAAAATCGGGTTTGCTATGTATCTAAGGAAGTCCCGCCTCTTATTACGTAGTACTTATTATTATACTCTTTGGAATAGCCGATCGCTTTATGCATAAAACTCACGATGTCACTTTTTTATCGAAAAAAACTGCACCGGTAGCTATGGCTTAAATTGTATCGATGTCGATAAAAATGAATCAGCTCAGCAGCTGTATTTTATCTGTGAGATTCGTACTATGTCAAAACTGACATTTACGTGACGTTGCGTTGGTAACATACGTAGTGATTATATTCTCTTTGGTAACATAGTGCGTGCGTAGTGCCATGCACAGAACAATAGTACTCCTGGCGGAGTGTCATGTAAACGGATTGTTTTTTTTTTTAAAGAACTAAGTCCCGTCTCTAAAAACATGTGAAGAAGTTTATTCTCTTTGTTTGAGCCTCAGGTTTGAGCTATCAAGTGCCTACCTTCCAAAGAATATAAATATTCTTTAACAAGAGCTACCTTCTTTCTTTCTTGAAGTTTTAGCCTTCACGTTAGTATGTTGCCATTTGTCAAGTAGAAATTTGCATCAAGTTTTACATCAATTTTAATAAATTATAATTAGTCATCAGTCAAAAGTCGTCAGGCAATCGTGTCACGCTCTTGGGTAAAGCGGCGGCTTCATTACTCAAGCTCATGTAGAGAGATTTGGCTGCAACGAAGAAATACACGATACGCTAATTCCTTCATGATTATTTCATTTGTTAACTTTCACTGAACAAAATGCTACCAAAATTGACTAATTTCACTCAATATCAACACGAAATTCAATAATAATGAAAAAGTGTTGACCATCTTTTCTCTCGATGGCGCCAAAAAACCTAAATGCCTACCTAACTGGGAAGGTGGGACCTACCTACCTCTGAGAGTAATATTGTCCTGTGCTACATACCTACCACAACAAAATTACATTTATTAATGGCTTTTGCCCAATTTTCTTTTAATGGGATTTCGCCAATGTCTGCGTTCGCGTTGTGACTAAAACACGGTCGAATTGCAGTTGATCGGTATATGTTGAAAGACAATTTTATTGAGATATTGCCACCACCTGAAACAAACACACAACAAATAATGGACAAACGCACATATATTTTATTTAAATTGTTAAATAAACAACACAATACACATTTCACAACTACACTTATAACTACCTACATTATGTTACAATTTTATTTGGAAGTGATCTATGTAATGGCTTATTCATTTGATTTTGGTATTGGTATTTAAATATTGGCAGGTATTAGTAAAACACAACAGGGATTAAAAATTTATTGGACGGGGAATAGAGGGAGGTAACAAATCATACAAAGAAATTGAATATTTAGGGCAGCTAAAGAAAATGTGATCAGGAGAAACCTCGTCCGATCCACATTTTCAGATGAAATGATCACGCACACGGATTTTATTTAAAAATACAGGAGTACATATATCTACTAATCGTAATCTGTAAATAATGGAGGTAGCTTTTTTACTGACATTGTGAAACTTGAAGAACCAAGGCTTTTGGCGGATTGTCTGTTGTACAGAACCATAGTATCGACCAGTATGAAGTCTGGAAGTTTGCCATAAAGAGTCCCAAGTCTCTGCCAGAAGAGTATTAGCATGACATACTAAATTGGGTGTGTAACATTAATAACATTAATAAGAGTGTAGAGGAGATCCAGATGCTATGGATGTTTTCGCCCATTTATCGGCTTCCTCATTGCCTGTTATGCCACTGTGACCAGGCACCCAACATAAAGGAATGTCCAAGTTGCGAATTTTACAATTCCACAAAAGCTGTTTAATATTTAAGATAATTGGGTGTTTCTGTTTGGATCGAAAAAAAATTGCGTGTAGGCAACTTTTAGAGTCTGAAAATATAGCTGCTTTTTTAATGTTATGTGACTCTGCGTATGAAATGGCTTCATAAATCGCTATGCCTTCACTTATGAAAACAGATGTAGTAGGGGGGCATCTGAATGTCAAAATAACTTTAAATTTAAGGATCCAAACAGAAGAACCCACAAAAAGCATCTTTAGACTGTTGGGATGCGTCTGAAAACATAAAAAGCCAGTCTGAAAAATGTTGAAGCACATACTCATTAAACAATATTAGCATTAGGGTCTCCTTTAAGGATACCCAGATCAAAGTGGTGGAAGGGGGAGGATACAAGTGCTTCAAAATCACATCTAAAGAAGGGGTTAATGGGAGTTTGGGAAATAGAATATGGTAAGGATTTTAGTTTGTTGTAACTCTGGGTTAATCGAGGAAAATCTTTATTAGCCCAGAGTTTAGAATTTTTTGACAAAGCGACGGCGGCGACAAATAAATGGTTTGATTCTTATGAAATTTTAAAAAGAAATCTATCTGATATATATTGCCTACGCAATGATAAAAGAGGATCGGAACATTCGACTTGTCGAGCATTTTTGGGCGAAGATTTCATGGCTCCTATTATTATACGTAGACATTTTGCTTGCAATAAATCTAGACTATTGAGTGGTGCTTTGTTACAAGGTTAAAAAATGAATGCTCCATAGTCAAAATGGCTACTTATTATTGCATTGTACGAAAGTTTTTGGCTGTAAGGGTGAGATCCCCACCACATCCCTGAGAGAGCCCTCAGGACATTAACACCTTTTTCACACTTCTGCAAAATATGGTAAAATGGGAAACACCTGTCATTGGGCGTGTTCGGCCGAAGTAAGTACTTACAAAATTTTGTAAGTCACTCACTATGCTTACAAAATTTTCGGCCGGGACACAAAATAAGTGCTAAGGCAGTAAGTAAGGCTTAATATACGACGCCATTTTGCTAATTGTTTATGTACGGGATATGACAGTAAGTCTGTCCTCGCCGAAAAGCGCTACAGTCAGCTTGTAAGACGTTAATTTTTTTATGCTTACAGGAGGCTGATTTTCTAATTGAGTTGCCCACTCACGAACACGCCCATTTTGAAGTAAAAAAATGACATTTGTCAAATCCTTTGTTTTCTAAATGTCAAATCAAATGTCAAGTGTCAAATCAAATGTCAAATGATCAAATCTCAACAAACAAAATCGCAAGGCGTACAAAATTACTTACACATTAGTTTTGAATTCTGAATAAGTTAGCAGTTAGCACTTGTAGCCTCTGTTTCTATTGTATCAACCGGTAATTAAATTAATAGTACTAAATAATCAGTGGCATAGTTTCCACGTAACCCTTAGGTTATCCATTAATGTTTAAATTATAAACGTTTGTTCCGAAGTGCTAAAGTTGTAATAAATTTTATTTTCAGAAGCTCAGTGACTTGCAATAAAAATGAATGAGATTTTACTGCTTTTATTAGTGGGACTCTCTGTTTCTTGCAATGCGGAGTTTACAAGGTTTACATTTACATTCATTTATTTTATCTATTTGTAATTGTTTTGTTTTTCTCTCGTTAATGTTTGGTCGATTGTTGTAGGATCCCACTGTACCGCATGAAAACGGTTCGCCACCATCTGCGCGAGGTTGGCACAGAGCTCCAGTCCGTCCGTATCAAGTATGCCCTGTCAGGCCCTGCTCCTGAGCCGCTGTCTAACTATTTGGATGCAAGTATCGATTTAACTAAATATTTTTAACTTGAGCACAAATCTATTTTGGTTTCAAATTGCTTGTAAACAAAATTATTAATAACTGAAGCTAGAAAAGCACATATCTTTTAAATTTAGTCATCTAATTATTTAAATAACTTTTATTTTTTATTCGTTAAAATCCTGCAGGTATTTATGTGGCAACCACATGGAAACAATAATGTTCGAAGTACTGTATATGAAATAAAAAACACATTTCGTAGGCCAGCCCATTGGTCAGCCTTTGTCAGTTCTGTAGGCTTCCTGTGGAAACCCATTAAGCTATGGCCATAACAGCTAGCCTATGCCCTATGGTCTATTTTTCTACCTAAAATTATATAAATTAGTTCAGCCTTTTTTAAAAGAAAAAGAATGTAAAAGAAATAGGCTTTCACATAATGTTATGGATTAGGTAAAAATGAAAACAATAACATAATAAGTCAATGATAAACATTACAGATAACCTTTGGCTCAGTCTGTGTTATCAATGTCTGCCAATATACTCATAAAAACATTTTACGTGAACATACCTACCAGTGTAGATATTGTTTTATTGTCATTAATCATTGACAGCAGCGGACAGCACTGTTTGAGTATCCCAAACATAATCATAATTTAGCCACCGTTTTACATAGACTACACTACAGGCTAAATTTGTACACTTTCGGACAACATGCTTATTGGGTATACTCTTAGCATAGTATCATAAAGCAATCAAATCCAATAATATTTAGTAATCATTATGAAGCTATCAAAATAAAAATGTATGTTTCTTATCATAGGGCCATTGCATCAGTTTGTAATAACATAGTGGAATTTCAAACTTTGGATATGTCAAAATTTAATGTAATAAATATACCTAAAACAAATTGTAATAAAGATTTTTGAATTTTGAAAAAAGGAATACCGCAATGAACATGAGAAAAAAGATCAGAAATGTTCAATAATAGTTGTACAATCTTTGCTCATAAATATTTCGCTTTCATCATTTTCTTTTTTTTTATTTTATATAAATTTTAAAAAAATATACAAATTTGTGAGACTGTAGTCGCTAACTACCGCCCTTTGGCCACATACATTGTTCTTGACACTCACAAGCCGAGGGTCAAACAAGACGCTGGCATTACATTATGTATTAAAAGCATTTTTTTATTCAATTAAATTTCATTACTGTTTTATACACTACACTTGATAGATACTGATAAGTACTTAATTCATTAAATCTAGACACGCGGCAGCCAAGTTCAAGCAAAGAACTGGCTAGCCAGCGCTGAGTGTAATATTACACGAACCACTTGGTGCCACTTTTGACCCTTCTATAACTCAAAGCCTATTTAACGTAAATACATTAAACTGCAATCTCAAATCAAATTTCATAAAGCTAGCTCAAACGGTTATAAAGAAATGAATGTCTAAAAGCCGTAAACTTTAGTACCTACTGACTGACTGACTGACATACCTATAGTAGCTAAACCTAACCTACTTCCAGATGACCTAGAAGGATGAAATTTGGAATCCAGCTCGGTAATTAAGTGTAAACGTAGGGAAAAATCGAAAAATAAAAAAAGTTCAAAACTAGGGGGGGTCCCCATACAAAATAAAATGTAGCATTAGAATCATTACATAAAAAAGAAAACTATGCGGAAACGCAAGAAAAAAGTTTGAAATTAAATACCTGCCTAGTTTTCTTTACAAAAAGTAATGATATCCCACCAAAAACATAAATGTAAAAAAGGAGAGCCAAGTTCAATACAAAAATTATGCTTGGCTGTGAACTCCACCGCAAAAAGAATGGAGATCTTAATGGGTGCCAAGTTCTATGTAAAATCCAAATACTTATTTATAGAAACAAAATAACATTATGATCAAGTATGAAATTCTATTTCTTTGCTTAATTCGATACCTATAACAAATGCTGTTATTTCAAAATAAGAGATCTATAGTAGGTTAGATTTGACTTGGTCAGTTTTTATAATATATATTTTGAATATTGTTATGAAATAACTAATGTAATGAAAACTGGCCAAGTTCTTTCATCATTGACAGAGTTTGGCACTGCATCTTTAAATATCTTTTCTTTATATAATATATTGCATTATCTTTGTTATGGGTCGACGATTAAGAGCAATATTAAATTAACCCTGATTATAAGATGAATGCTATAATAAAGATTATGAACATTTTGAAGATAAATACGGAATTCATACTCAATTTTCAAATCAATCAATTAATTCTTCACCAAGTAAGCACCCACGACGAGAACAGCATTAGGTTCCTACTAAATATTCATTTCATGCTGATTGTTACTTTGGCGCCCTTACTTTGACATTAAATAGTGTATCTGTCCATCTATTTAAAAAATCACAGTAAATGACGGAGTTCTAAGAAACACGGCTACTTTATAAAAAAAAGTAACTTGCCAAAAACCTATTTTAAAGAAACCTTAATTCTATTTATGTGTATCTCATTTCAAATACCTACCTAGTGTCTTACAAATAATAATAACATTCTGTCTTGTTATACGTATTTGTGTTATGACAAGCAGTACCTTTAGTAATTATGTACATTTTTATAGTGTATCAATGTTTTGTCTACCAGGCACAATACTACGGGCCCATCTCCATCGGCAACCCTCCTCAATCCTTCAAAGTCATCTTTGACACGGGCTCCTCCAACTTGTGGGTACCCTCTAAGAAATGTCATTACACAAATATTGCTTGCTGTAAGTAACACTAATTTATGAAGATATTTTAAAGCTATTTTTAACCCCCGACGCAAAAGGGGGGGGGGGTTTATAAGTTAAACGTGGCATTCTGTCTGTGGCATCATAACTCCCAAACGGATGCAGTGAACACAATTTAGTTTTTTTTTGTATTAAAGGAAACTTATGTGTGAGTGTTCTTAGTCATGATTGATGACA
Organism: Calephelis nemesis; assembly: GCA_002245505.1. Taxonomy (NCBI): domain Eukaryota; kingdom Metazoa; phylum Arthropoda; class Insecta; order Lepidoptera; family Riodinidae; genus Calephelis; species Calephelis nemesis. Next base: position 46,912 of record NJDD01001237.1, on the reverse strand, counting down.
ATCGGTTGAGCCGTTTAAAAGTTATAGGGGCGAAAGATGGGAGATTTGCCGATTTTTTTACTTTTTAAAGAAAAATTAAGTTCTTATGTGGGGGTTCGTATAAATCATATCAGCAATAAACTAAAAAGTATTGAATAAAAATAAAATTAAATAAATACTTTAATGAAAACCAACTTCAAAACTAAAAAGTAAAAAAAAATAAAGATTGAATATTAATTATATACTAAGTACCTATTATTGTAGGGGGATGAGCGAACAAACTCCATACATAAATGTTATAGGGACACCATAAATGTTATAGGGACGTCGCCGTCCCGTGGCCGATGTGTTAGGCCAATTGTACAAGTCTGTAGGCTACTCTACCGGCAGGACCAGTACGTG
>NJDD01001237.1:29538-41400 GCA_002245505.1 Calephelis nemesis | reverse complement strand
AGGCGCTGTCGGAGCCGGGGCTCGCCTTCGTGGCCGCCAAGTTCGACGGCATCCTAGGGATGGCCTTCAGCAGGTAACATCTACAAAAACACTGTTCATTTACACATTATAAGAAAGGAAAAAAAAACTAAAGTGAACATAATTGAAATGTGCAAGCCTGTGACGTCAACGTTGTTGCAATGCTGTTTCTTAAAGAAAACTCCATAGTAAGTAGTAACATTACAAGTAATTTTTATTTTGAAATCGAATAGACAGTAGGATTGTGAGCTCCCCCGTATTGGTGCTGCACGCGCCTTATTCTGACGTTGTAATGTAGCCGCCATTGTGGAGAGCAGTAATGTGAGAATGTCTACAGTGTAACCACAGCTTGTTTACATTGAGAGAGCGTTTAGTTTTACTACCCGCCTAGCTAGATGTCATCAGAGAATCTTACAGATTCAACGTATCTGTTGCCGACGAATGCTCCAACCAATTGAGCTACTGAGGATTCAAGTCCCGTGTATCTATCAAGTGTATCTATAGGACATAACTACCCGCGTTAACGGGTTAGAAAGGAATTAAAAATTTCGCCACGGGACTTGAATCCTCAGTAGCTCAATTGGTTGGAGCATTCGTCGGCTTGAGACGAAAGGTTACAGGTTCAAATCCTGTCTAGGGCGAAATTTTTTCTTTCTTTAAAATTTATAGAAATTTATCCCACGCACAGGGCAAGTGCTAAAAAAATAAAAATACGAGGTACAAATGTATTGTGTGTACCGCGTTACGCTTTTTATACAAAAAAATACCTGACGCATATGGGGTGATTATAGATAGGTAGAAAAGTGACAGAAGTTTCTAAAATATTATTTTCTTAAACAAAAACATGAACAGGTGACTTTTAAAACTTAAGAAACAATCTTAAAAACATTTGCATTAGATCTCGATGAGAATGTTCAATGAAAGTTGATTTTAACGAGATGTAGTCAGCAATTTTTGGGTTACAGCACATTTTCATAGAAACTATTAAAAACAAAGTAACTTTTGCTGGTGAAAAATTATAGTGGTAATTGGGACATAGAGTCCGTCCATTACTCGCTACCTACCTCCTACTACCCGTCGTTGGCAAGTTGCCGTCACACGTAGCCACTTTTTTGTATACAAGGCGATTGGTATGGTATATGTACATAGAATGATTTTTTATTTTATAATCTAAACAGCAACAAGACGTCGATGAAGCTGTCTGTCCTGCTGGTACCCTGAAATAGTGATTGTCATACATTCATATTGTTTGTAGCATCTCGGTGGACGGAGTGACGCCTGTGTTCGACAACATGGTGGCGCAAAAACTCGTCAAGCCCATCTTCTCCTTCTACCTAAACAGGTACTTATACTAAGGCAAACCCCTTACATATACAAGTAAATTTAAACACACCCACACACACACTTGCGTGTTTTTTATCACTTTTATTTAACAATAAAAATAGCTGTTGCTAACCCTGTGTACTTTGTCTCGATACTCAAAATTTTATGTAATGATATTTGTGGATAAGATAAAAGTAGATGTGTATTACACCAGCTACATATTATACACTGACTGTCCGCTTATATGCATGTTGCAGGCATCTTGTTTCTGAAAGTATTAAAATTGTACAGTTGGTAGTAAAAGTATTCTGTAAACCGCTTCAAATTTTTTTTGCGAAATAAAAAAAATGGATTAAGGCCAATTTCGGATATGGAACTGAACGTTAAAAAACTTAAAAGTATAAGGTGTTTATTAATAACCTTTTAAAACGGTAGTACATAGGTATCTATACGCCATTTCCCTTGTGTGGTAGACAGAGTACACCCTCCCTTTCACTTTTGAAATATGATAACGACAAAGTTAAAAAGTGTGAACTGTTGAACCGGCGAGCAACAACCAGTCGATGTGTACGGATGTAAATAATAATTTTAATTATGTGTGTACGTGAGCCCTATAGACTCCGAAATAAATACTTATTCCTGGAAAACTTTACACAAATCGAATCTAACCCCAAAGTAAGCAAATTATATGCTTGTGTTTTGGGTATTAGTAAAAAATTGTAATACATAGAAATACTTAAATAGATACGAAAATAAATTTAATAGACACCCAGACCCGGAAACATCTAAATGTTCGTCACACAAATGCCTGCCCCCGTCATGAATCCGCTTAAACCGAACCTCGCCAGTGGTCAGAATGATTAGGCGTGTACGCTAGCCACTCGACCATCGAGGTGGTCAAAAAAATAACAATGATTTCTATAAAATTTTGAGAAAACATTCCAATTGGCTTAGCGAGTGGTCCTGTTCAGTTTTATAAGTCATTAAATATATCTAAGGAGCAGACCGCTCTCCAGATCATAAGAAAAATTTTTGCTTATAAGTACCTATTAGGGTCACTTGTACTAGTTTACTCATGAGTAGAGACCGCATGATATGCAATTGCATATTTGCATATTTAAGACATTTTGAGCGCAAATAGCATATTTTTCCTAAGATGGAATGAAGATGCATATTATCGCTATAATTTGCAGTATTCTTCGAGCGCAGCGCACTCAGCATCCGCTCGAGTTTTGGTACGATAATAAAATGAAAGAGACAAAAGATCGTCGCGCTCGCCTCTTTCGTCCCACCTGTCGCTTGTTATTGCATTCAATTGTACCCAAGTTCAAATTCTGTTCAGACGGACCCCTACGGGTAGGATAGGTGGTATTGATATGGTGATATTCTCAAAGCTGATCAAGCAGCCTCACTTGAACAATTAAGGAGGATGGTAAATGAGGCAACAACCAAGGTTTATTGAATTAAATGTTCAGTTTATATACTGATTACAACGACACACACAGTGATATAAAAATCTTTGTATTCTATCTGTGTAAATTACAAATGCAGCATCTTTTGGGGTAGAACCATCAGGACGTGCTCATCTCTGTCATCTGCTGGCCTCTTTACAGTGGCGTTTCAGCAGTTGCTTGTATGTTTAATGTGACTTAGGTCACGTTGAACAGAAATAATATATATACAAAACAAAAAAAATACTCTGTTAATGTTGCATATTCTGTCAGTTTTTGTGCATATTTCAAGCATTTTATGTTGCATATAATCCGGTCTTTACTCATGAGTCCAATCTCGAACATAGAACACGGGTAATGACGCTATTGTTTTACGACATGTAAGGCAATGCTACTACTTCAGATAAGTTACTGCATACACTCCTACATAACTGATGAACCAGCTAGTATTTGTATGTGTGTGCCTTATAGATTTTTAAGCAGCTAAATCCGTTAAAATTTTTCGGAAATATTTATAGTCGCCTAGCCAGTGGTCTTGTGCAGTGTTTTTATGTTACTAGATAGCGAACAATCAGACGGTTCTCTGTAAGTATCATAGATGTAACTGATGTATAACTGTTCTGTATGAGGCATGATGTGGTAAGAAATTTAAGCAGGCTTACCGGCTACTCTGACCTCAAGAATAGAACATGACAGTACATAGTGAGCACTGATCCTATTGTGTCAGGGTAGGTAAGGCAGTGGTAGTTACCAATACGTATGAGCTACTGTTCAGCAAATTGATAATTAGAAAAACACCAGTACTCGTGTTTGTTTGTATGTTCCCAATAGATTCGATGTAATTTGGAAAAAAATATCAGATTGGCCTAGCCAGTGACCCTACACAGTTTTTATTATGTTTCTCTTAAGGAAGAGATTAATATGCCTTTTGAAGAATTCTATGTTATATTTTCAGGGAAAAACTGATATAGGAAGTGAGTTCCAGATTTTAGTAGCACAAACTAATAAGTTTCCACTAATCCGCACTGTCAAAGGTGTCCATGTGTCCAGGTGGTGTTGATGATACCTTTGGCTCCGACGAGTAGTACGGTTGTGAAAGGAAGCTGTAGGTATCAGGTTAAAGAGCTTCTTAGAACCCTCCCCATGGTAGAGTCTATCGAACATACTTATATGTCTTCTGGCACTAAGTGGCTGAAGATATCGGAGTCTCCAATGATCGAAGCGGTACGTTTCTGAATTCGATTAAAAGAAAGAACGATTGATGCTGCTGCCCAAAAATTTGAGCAGTACTCCATATAAGGGAGCCTCTAAAAGACTCCCGTGTTTTCGAGTTTGACAGCTTTAGGTAACCTAACCCTCAAGCAAAATCGAAGGATAATGTTGCGTTGTTCGCAAAAGCGTTCATAAAGTGTATTTTGGTATGTGGAAGCCATATTGTATGTGCGGACAGGGACCCGTCGGCGGCCCAGGGCGGCGAGATCATCCTGGGCGGCTCGGACCCCGCCCACTACCGCGGGGACTTCGTACGCGTGCCCCTCACCAAAGCCACCTACTGGCAGTTCCGCATGGACTCTGTGCACCTCGCTGACAAGGCCTTCTGCGCTAACGTGAGTCCCGCCACTACACCACACACGACACTGTCCACTATTACAACAAAAACAAAACCATAAATCGTTTCTTAGCAGTTGATCAGTAGAGTGTCACTCGTGCACATTAATTGGTATGATGGTGCATTTCCCCCGATAATCGTGACAAATGGCACGGATCGTCTTAACAATTTGGATTGAGGTTCTGCAAAGCCGTTGCTTCAAACTTTTCTCTTTTGTCGTTGTTTGCTTTTGCGAATAGAGTAGTTTTATTATTTGTTATAAACTCAGCTTAATTTTAAGAAATTGTTGTTCTAAAGAGTTTATAAATTGTTATAAAAGTCAATACTTCCATTTATCTGCACTGAATGCTTCAAAATTTTTTTACCAATTAAACAACGTTCTTTAAACAAATCTTTGCATATAACCCAAAAATTCGTATTTTATCCCAAGTCTCAGTATCTTCACGTCACGTCTTGTGTCGCAGACCTGCCTAACTTTTCCACATTTATCAAAAAGAACTTATTTACACTACTATTCACAGTAAATAAAAAACACTATACCTGTCATTAAGTTACACAAAAATGTTGCAACGATTGTTCGGTGTGGTGTAACTAACTAACGCTATCGCTGGCGCAGGGCTGCGAGGCGATCGCGGACACGGGCACGTCCCTCATCGCGGGCCCCGTGGCCGAGGTGGAGGCCATCAACCGCGCCCTGGGCGCCACCGTGCTGCCGGGCGGCCAGGCAGCCCTGGACTGCAGCCTGCTACCCAACCTGCCGCCCGTCACCTTCACGCTGGCCGGGACTCCCTTCACGCTGGAGCCCACCGACTACGTACTCCGGGTGAGTGCAAGGGAGCGGTCTCGTGTATGCAAATTTCTCACGTAAGGAAGTCCTCATTTCAGCTTTTACACTTTCACCGCGTCGGCCGTTCAAGTACGTAACCTGGCCGTGGACAAATACTTACGTGTGAAATTTGCGTATTCGAACGATATTGTCGTGTGTTATTGGTCCGGCCCGGAGTGACGTTTGTTTGTGTGGCAGGTGTCGGAGTTGGGCAAGACGGTGTGCCTGTCCGGGTTCATGGGCATCGACATCCCCCCGCCCCACGGGCCGCTGTGGATCCTCGGGGACGTGTTCATCGGCAAGTACTACACCGAGTTCGACGTCGCCAACCGCCAGCTCGGGTTCGCGCCCGCCGTCTGAGGAGGTCACACGTCGTACCCTCTCGTAGTTTTTCATTGCGTTTTGGAATTAGTTATTTAGCTTAATCGCTTGTAGGTCTCATCCTAAATAGTACCAAAGATAAAATTATTTCCTAACGATCGGCTCTCTATATTACTATTTTAAACTGTAACGATACTTCGTAAGTTATAAACTATGCTGTGTTTGTAATCGTTTGTCTCGGTGTTAATTCTTATGGTCACATTTATTTCGCAGAAATGTATGATTTTATTGAATAAAATGTTTCAAACCACCCATATTTTTATTGATATACTTTCTCGCCCTCACACTCCCAAGCAGCGCACGGCCCGGACCGCCGTCCGTCGTGTAGCCGGAGACAGAAACTGTAAGATTTCCGCAGAACCGCTGCTCCGTATTAAATATCGATACTTAATTATTATGACGAACAAAACTGTAACCTCATTCGCTTTCATTAGACACAGCAATCGATTGTTCATCTCGGACTACTCATTTTTACATATTGACTGTGCGGATGACGATCACACAAAGGGGTTTGAAACTTTGTGGCTTAGTCAACCGCCGCCATTTTGTGTTTCTTTTAAAATGGCGGCTAGTGATATCCTACAAATATGGATAGGAGACACTTGTACAAACAAAAAGTATAAGGGTCAACATATCCGAAAGCGTCACGTCACAGAGCTATTAACGATAAAAGATCGATAGCTATTGCCGAGTGAGAGTGCTTCAATTACCTTAAAGAAACAATGCACAACATAGTTGTTTAACGACAAAGACCTGTCGTCAAGCGATTTAGTGTTTCGTCACAAGGTCGTTTAGAAACAGTCAAGGTGCGTAATCACTATCCCCTTCCAAGTTAGCCCGCCTCTATCTTATCCTACATCATCACTAACCACCAGATGAGACAGTGGTCAAAGGTATCAAAATATTATATAAATGATATATAATATTAACGTATATTTATTATATAAATGGAAAATAAATGTATACAACAACGTCGCGGTTGTAGCAATCTCGAATTTAAAAACATTAAGCAACTTTACTCACCGAATATTTCTCTAAAATGGCAAAAATGTAATAAACTAAATCTATCATGGTTACAAAAATACAATTTTAATTAATTATATTTTTTTGATATGGGCCAAATTCTCAGTATCGTTTTGTTTTGAAAATAACTCTGTAACGTGACGATTTAGGATATGTTACTTAATAATACTTTATACTTAATATTTTTTTTTACTTAATAACTTGGATAATACTTTTTTTCTGTACAAGTGTCCTCTATCCATATTTGTAAGAATTAACGTGCGTCGCCATTTTGAAAAAAACCACAAAATGACAGCCTGGCACAAAGACAGGCTTCATACAAAAAAGTTCAGTCCTCTTTGTTTATTTCTTTGTACCTTAGTATCTTCACGCCCACATCCTCGAAGAGATACTACCGAGGTACTTAGTCCCACAGTGCGATGGGTGGCAAACCTATTGCCAATCTTGAACTTTTTCTTTACTTTACTAACGAACTTACACTTCACTTGACAGCAAGACGGATTTCCGTGAACAGTTGCAATATCAGGCCCCTCACAAATTTGCTGTCGATTTTTCTAAATTTGTAATATTTTTTCAAACTTCAACAAAATGTTTTTTTGTTAATGATTCCAAATTATAGAATATATTGCTAACACCGCTGCCGGCAACTGATGGCGCAACAGTCCAAGATGAAGACACGTGTCCACGGAAGCTCATACTACACGACCAAACTGTATCGAGTAACATTATGTAATAGTTGGATAATTCATTATTATTAGCATTAATAAACATTATTTCTTATTTTTTAAATTTGTACATCTTCTCTTGTATATAAAAATAAATTGAAACTGTTTGGAAGTCTCCCTTAAATTCTAAAACAGCTGGACCGATTTGGCCAATTTTGGTTATGAATTATTTGTGGAAGTTCAGGAAAGATTTAAAAGATAAAAAATGGAAACACTGGGTGAATATGAAGTTTGCCGAGACAGCTAATTTAACATAAAAATATACTAAACATAAAATAAAGTCCTTAAGACGGTGGTCTTACCTATAGTGTCATTGGTTACTGAAACCTGGAGCTGTGGCCGGGGAGACAGACAGGAATCTCCGCACCAAAGTTGCTGCCTTCTGAGCGGGCCCTCAATCCAGGAACGCAGCGAGAAGTTTTGATCGAGGCTCTGAGCTTCAGGGCCGTTTATTGTTACAACTATCGATTTAATTTTTGTTGAACCCACGCGATCGTCAAGATGAAGGGACCGAGTCTCACGTTTTAAAAAGATATGCATAAAAAAATAGTACCTCATCATAAATATGTTTTTTAAACAAAAAAATGTCCCTCCATCTTGGTGTAAGTATTTATCTATACTTTAATATTTTAATGCTGAAGAGTTTGTTTACTTAAACACGCTAATCTCAGGAACTACTAGTGCGATTTGAAAAATTCTTTCAGAATTAGATAGCCTATTTATCGAGAAACGTTTTAAGTTAGATATCATTACCCTGAGACCAATGGGAGCTGAGCACCAATGAAGAATTTTTTAAAACCGGTTTGTTTTGAAACCGTTGAGAATTCCGCTGCGTGCGCTGCATTAACAGTTCAAGTTTCGCAAAAATCATGTATGACGAAATTGTTTCCCATTGAAAGTTATAAAAAAGTCCATGACAGCATATGTATATCTTTTAAGGTTAGCTCACTATAACCTTTTTTATGTTAATCAAATTTTTTTTGAAATACTGCATTATTTGCGAAGATGTTTTTATAAACATGGTGTTAAACCTTATCCACATAAATACTTTACAAGTATTTGATGTAAAACAAAATTGCTCTATACATCATTAGATTTAAATGAATATCATAAGAGATATCGCAGTTTTAAAATAATATCCAATGATCGAGTACTTACTGCGCGCACTGATGTGCAAAGCCGGCGATTTGTCATGAGAGGAAGGCGATCGCAGTTGCTCCAGTTAAGTCTGCAAGATACTGTGCTGCCCGGCCAAAGAAAACTACAGTCATCCCTACTAATATTATAAATGCGAAAATAACTCTCGTCTGACTGTTACGCTTTCACGCCTAAACCAGTGAACCGATTTTGATGAAATTTGGTACAGAGATAGAATAGAACCTGAAGAACAACACAGGCTATGTTTTATCACTAAAAGATGGGAGAGAATGGGTAAAAAGAGGTGATGATGTTTGTATGTAGCCCAATAAAAAGTTAAATGAAACTATGGTCTGACCAGTTTTGGCGCAATGAGTAAAAATGTGTTCATTAATACTTCAATAATGATATTATAAAAGAAATTTTGATTTAAATTAAGGGGAAAGGGATGAAAAAAATAAAAAAAGGGTTGAAAAATGCCTTTTTTAAAATAACTTATTAACGGTAGGAAATAGAAAAAAAAGTTTCATGTAGAAGTGGTAAGAAAAAAATTCTACACAAAAAAGTTTCTCTTCATTTTTTTATCTGCTTTGGTTTAGCTGCAAAAAAATAAAAATTAAATTTGCTTTGTAATTGTTTTCCCAGTTGCCTTCGTGCTAGAGTCACGGTGTTGTCAAATAGAGGATGGTCTCAAACTATACAAAAAATCCGAAACCTTGGAAATGTAGACCTGGTAAAAAGTCGGTCGACGGCCTGTCAAAACGATGACACCTAACAGGACCGTTTTGCCGCCTTTTTTCCTCTTTAAAGTGGCAACTGCCAAAACTTGTACGAAAAAATCCAAAATGGTGGAAACAAGATGGCCGCCATACAAATTGATTCGCCTATTGCATCCGAATCGTTAGAGTTAGAAAGTTGCTTCCTTAAAAGTTATTGATCGGTTATACAAAATTTCTTTGGATTTTGGAAAAAAAAATCCAAAATGGTGGAAAAAGATGGCCGCCATACAAATTTGAAAAGGCTGCAGATTTTAAACGGTTCGAGATGGAAATTTTCTGCGAAAGTAAATATTGCTACGTGTTGCCAGGGCTTTTCGGATTTTTTATATTTCCAAGATAGCGGCCATGTTTTTTTAATTTTTGAAAGTTTCGGGTCAAGTCGCCAAACATGACTTTTAAGGGGTAATCGGGGGCGGGGATTTCGATTTCTTTATTATTTTTCAAATCAAAGATGGCGACCGGAAGTTATAATTGAAAAACCGCTACAGCGGTTGTAGCGTATTTTTTTTTGCCAGGGATAGCATACATTTTAAAAATAAAAATAAAATTGTGAAAGTTGGTCTACCTGGATGTAGTAAAAATTTTGGTGACGGCCTGCCAAAACGAAAAGACTTGGAGAGGAGGTCACAATGCCATTTTGTAGAGCCTAGATGGCAATTACTAGAAAATGTGAAAAAAAATTAAAATGGCTAAAAACAAGATGGCCGTCATAAAACAAACCGTTTTTTTACATTTTTTAAGATTCTTAACCGTTATAGATATACTCCATATGGGTGTCGTTTGAGACATAATCGAGAGTGCTGATTCTGAAATTGGCAGCCATTTTGGATTCCAAGATGGATTGATGACAGATGGATTTAAACAGATCCGGATTTAAAACATGTATTCCCAGCGTTATATAAACAAGCACGAATATATTTAAACGTAGTACCTTGCGAAAAACTTTTTTCCAAAGCTGGTGTAACTATTACTGCTTCGAGAAATCGACTAACTGGCAAACATTTGGAAAAATTAATATTTTTGGGAAGCACTACAAAAGACTTTTTTCGTACAGGTGTTTTTTGGAACATTTTGTATTTTAGCTTATAATTTTCTGTTTTTTCTCGTCAATATATCAATCACACAGTACTTGATATGGTTTTTCTCTAAATTTTCCAAAAAAGATACGATACGAGTAAGTACCGATTCTTTTCAACTGATACTAAGGTATCGATACTTGACGACCGATAGGTACAGTATCAAGATAGTATCAAGACAGTATCCATTCTTTCTTTCAAGTTAAAGTATCGATACTTCAATGGTATCGTGTCATCGCGTTACCGGAAAACCGTCACTCAAAATTTTTCAAAAACGATACGATACAAGTAAGTATCGATACTTTGTGGTCGATACTGAGTAAGTATTGATACTTGACGACCGATACAAGTATCGAGTAAAATATCGATACTCCAGTGGTATCGTTTCATCCCTAACCCTAACTGACTGGAAGTTAGTATTCTCTCACTCATTCATCTTCGTTTTCAAATAGGATTTAGAAAAGTAGGAAAAACAGCGCTTTATTTTTTTAATTTAATCTTTCTTTTTCCGGAAACTATCATTCAGACTAACATTTTCAAAATGTGTACAATTTGTGTGTATATAAAGTGTACTATATATTAGTGTATTTTTGTAAACTACACTTAGAATAAGGTATACAATGATCGACAGAGAGAAAACAAAAGTGTTTGTACTTGTTGGTAAGTTTAAGACTATTCTGGGCAGCTTCTAGTCAAGGAGTCTCGTAGGAAGAGTCCTACATGGACACGCGGTAGAAACTACGGAACGATCTGGCCTGGTCATCAGGGGGGGATGGACATCCGCTTAGATGGTAGAGCAGAAAGTCAGCCTCGTGCCCGAAGGTAGTTTGTCAGCCCAAGGCAAGTGATTCGTAGCTCAAAGGTGCGTAATTCTCAGTCCAAAAGTGGGACTCAGAGATTGGGGTCTGGTGTTCACGTCACAAGCTCGGAGTCCAGTTGAAAAGTGCGGGCCCGGCGACTGGCGGCGGCTTTCTTTTTATTCTTTTTCCCGCGAATGTTATGTCGGTGGCGTAGTTCCGGCTACATCGGACCAGAAACATTGGCTTTGGCCAGTGATCGGGCACTCAAGTTATTTTGCACCGTCACAAGTTGCAACTGACAACCAAAACACAATCACGGAGTGTATACGGTGATATAATTGACATGATGCTATCAGAACCGTTGGACGCTACACTTGGTAGCGTACGATCAAATCGTGAGACGAGGGAATGAAACTGGAATTATTAGTATTGACTGCGCTTCAATAACTTACATAATAGAGTGATGAATTAATATTGGGTAATTAAACAAATCCACTTGGAGCGAGTTGCGATACGAGTTCAAGTGGAGGCGAGCGGGTGGGACTGTGTCGGACCAGAGCGGACAGTGCTTACTGTCTCCACCTCGTGCTCGGCCGGGTGGGACAGGTGGCCAGCGGTTAGGTGAGACGGTAACACACCAACCAAATTGCCTGCTCCTCCCCAGCAGCCCGCCAACCGTCCCACCACCAGATACAATATCACCAGTAACGTAGA
>NJDD01001237.1:0-15592 GCA_002245505.1 Calephelis nemesis | reverse complement strand
CCCCGCGACTGGCCCGGATAGGTTGGCACCTTCTTTGTAGCCTCATTTCCCTTAGAAAGGTCAATTTTTTCTTCTTTGTTACTTTCTAATGCAGTTTTTGGGTTTTGTTGTTTTGTCTGTAACTTAATATTTATATTTCCGTCAACGGATATAGACACTAGAGAATGTTTAGAGTGTAGTAATGACTGACTTTCTAGAATATTAGACAGTATATCTGGAGCTGAAGTGGCATGTGTTGGTGATGGAATTGTGATCATTTTTCTTCGAGCCTGAAAGTAAATTCCATAATTAACATAGAAAACTAGGTACTTCTAATTTTACTTTATTTCAACAAGGTACAGTAAACAAACGAAATATCTGACCCCCTTTAATACTTTCAAAGTGGTCTAAGGGGACAGATTTTTCGTTTCGTTATTGTACATTATTCAACGGTAGCATCATACAAAAAACATGTTTACAAACAATTTTTTATAGCATATCGTTTTTAATATTTAAGAAGACATACAAATTGAATTAGGAAAGAAGTAAGAAGTTTTTCAGTTATAAGTATATAAAAAAAGTCTCTGTTCGGATTTCTACATCTATCGTTTAGCATGGTGTTTTTATTATACGCATTGCGATGCGTGAACGTGATCTGACTGATTTGATCTCATTTACAAGTTGTTGAAGCTGCTACGAGCATCAAATATCTACTCAAATAAGTTAAAATGAAACTCTTAACACAACAGAACCTATTATGTAACACAGACAGACAAAACAGTAAGATGTAAGCGTACGAAAAGAAATCTTATGATTTGCGTGACATGCTTTATATTTATAACATTAAGTACCTAGACAACATTTTTGACGTATTAACAGTATTTATGAAGTATTTTTGTACATGGAACAATTTCTAGAGCAGTGTTAACACAGATTATAGTCTCTAGAAAAACCTTGATTTGACATGTCCTTATGTATGTAGTGACTGTCGACATTGTAAGGTCTTCGGACATGCGGATGTGAAAATACTTTATCAAATGTGCTACGATTCTTAAACAAATGTATTTATTTTTGAACCAGTTACAATTTCTAAACATTTAATACCTGTCTGAACGCACTAAAGACACTTGATGTTGGTCTAGTAGCAACTGCTGTAGTAGCACTCTCAGAAACATCTTGTTCATCGTCAGAAAAATAGTCCAGCTCTCTAGGGTTTCCCATAAGACTGAGAGGAGGAATGCCGGCCCTGTAGCGTTGTAATGCCAGATTTTGACAACTGGCAGGCGCTTGACATGACTGAGTTAGGGCATTACGTTCATCCGTTTTCTGTGATACAAGCTTCGCCCGTACACTGGCCCGCACGTGAGTCCTCCGCGCGGCTGTGCGAGGTTGACGTTTTCTCGTCTGTAATTTCACAATTTCTGTATTTTAAAAAATGTGAATATTTAACAATATTTATTTATAAACTAATTGGATAGAAGCGAACAAACAACAATAAGCAAGCAGCAAATGAAAGACTTCCATTTTTATTGGTACGGATTTTTTTTGTTTTTAATATAACTAGGTTAAGTTAAAAGAATCATAGAATATCGTTTATTTCACCTAGATCTAGACCATACAAAAGGCACTTGCGACGCGTCTGTAATTCTAAAAATACAACCGGATAGGAACGCGGCCGCACACTGAGATTATCCAACAAAAGTAACTCAGCAGCCTGAAAATCCTCAAAATCAAGTTTGATAGAGACAGCCGAAGAGCTTTCTGTGCCTCACGAGTCGATCCTTTTATTTTTTACTAATTATTTGGGTATAAAACATGTTGCAGCTCGGCTTGTCCTAAAAGGGCTGATTTTTTGCAAAAAAAACTCAACTGCATTGGTGTCGCATAATTTAAGAAAATTGGCTTCAAAATATTGGATCAGACCAAATAATTCCTGTAGTTTTTCCTGGAGTTTCAAACTCGGTACAATTATTTTTGAAGGTTTCTAGATGAATACACTCAAAGTCCTTGAGGGTGGGACACGAGCCAGCGGTGGGGGAAAAAGATAATTTTAAAGATTAAAGTAAGATATAATTTAGTTACCTTAATTATCTACAATAAATTTCCTATAAATTGTGTCTACATATTTTTACTATACGATCAATACTTTAGAAAATACAGAATATTAAAGGTGATAAAAATAAGACACAATCGTCATACATTATGATGTTTTATCGCCATCAGACACTACTATTGGTTACCGAGGAGTTTGATTCATTTCATCTTTTGATTGGCTAGGTTTGGAAACGATGGTAGCTAAGTATTTAATACGATTAGACCTGGTTGCATAGGAGTTTGTTTTGCTGTTTCTTCTTCTGGCTTGCGAGGTTTGGAAAGGGTGATTTTTTATTTAATTTTTTTTTTAATTAAAAAAATGATAGCATTGTAATAAAAAAAAACAGTACTATCACGCTGCTGTTCCATGTTTCTGGCATTTTCCGATAAGCAAGAAGAAAATAAAGAGCTTTTGAAGGACTTTTAGTACCGCTTTCAGAAGCTCTGGTGTTCCATTCTCGCCTGGTGCCTTTCTGTGTTTCAGCTATTTTAGCGCCATCCTCATGTCGTACAAACTAATATCCAGAATATCTTCCGTATGGTGTTATAAGTGTTGACCTTGGAGGTCGTTGTTCAAGCTGGTAATGGGCATGGATGTCGAGGTATACAACTGCATATAGAATCTCTCGATCTCCTCTAGGACCCTTGGTTTCCTCAACAGCACTTCGCCTTCAGTATCGTCAACTGGCTTTGTCCAATGTCTCTCGGGAAGACTTTGGTGCCCCTATTTTGCTATATCGTTTCCTTAATTATTGCTACAGAATATCGCGATGTAAGGACTCCAAAAATTTCGTATTGAGATGCTTGTAAGACTGACCGGCTTTGGATGTTTGGAGACACATAAAGCGCTAACTGGCCATAAGGTTTGGGGAATGAACCGAGAGTTTTTCAGGCCTATTCTTGTGTCCGGGTTTGAAAATTATTTTTCCACCTGTTGGACTTTTTCAACCAGTTTTTTATTTATGTCCTCCACTAATACGCAGCTTTGCAGCATCGTTAGGAAGTGATGCCGCAGATGAATTGATAAGAGATTCGGCTAGTAAAATACTAGGTGCAGACCTAATAATGACCATTCCATTCAACTGGTTCAGATCTTGGATAAGGAATAAACATGGAAAACAATTCCAGGGCTCAGACAATCAAAGAAATCTTTAGTAATATAGAAAACGAAAACTAAGAAGGAATCTTTAATAATGTAGACAATGATAAAAATCACTTAAACCAACCATGTAAGACCCAAGGTAAATTGTAGGTATTTTAAAAGGTTCACTGTGAAACTGTTCACTTAACATACATCTTCACATTTTCTAACTGTCACTGACAGTCCTCTATACAGAGCATGCATGGAGGATGAAGAAACCACACTATGTACTGTTACTGTGCAAGGCTGTGGTAAATCAAAAAGCTCAGCACCACCAAGGATACCATACGGAAGAATATAGGTAACTTGCAGAGCTTTCTGCATATCTACAATCATCTATGTTATTGACACACCACAACTGCAGTTATTCGCTAAGTGCAAAACACAACCCGAAAACAAAAAAATTTCATGTAGAGCCAAGCTTCTCACTGAAAACGCTCTAACTTTTCAAACTCTAATTCTACAACTTTACACTTTAGTATGGCTTGGCCTATTTTTTTCTGTCACATATTCACTGAACCTTTCTTTTCTATTAACCAGTTATACTGTAGTTCTCAAAGTGAGGAAACAATCAAGCTAACTAATCTGACTTAGGTGTAATGTTCGTTAACTTAGAGTAAAAAAAAGTTAGAGCAAGTAACTAGGCTTTACTTGATATCTGTTTACTTTTTCACAGTGCAAGCCGTATGGACTTGTTTTAGGCAATATTTTACATGAAAATGTTTTTGATGATATCTACATTGAACCATCAGAAAAGAGATATTATTAGCATGTCCTCGAGGTTTAAGTGTATGTGTGTACATGACACCACTAATCAAGCGCGAGTCTGTGGTTCGATTCTCGACAGGAGCAAACATTTATATAATAAATATCTAAATGTCTTACAAATGTATTTCTTGTACAAGGTGTTTATTAAATTTATTTCAATATTTAAGTATTACGTATTAGTATTGTTACGCATATTTTGCTTACTTTAAGGTTTTTCCATTTGTGTAATTTGTCCAGTGATATTTATTTATTTATTTATATGTACGTAAAGTTATAACCACTCAGTATATAAGAACTCAGATCTATAAAGCAATATAATAAAATCTCTTCTAATTAGAATGTTACTTACTTTCCTTCTTTTCAGTTTTCTTGATATTCTTTTGGTGACAGGAAATTTCCCATCGCCTTCAACTTCATATTCAATGACAACAGTTTTAGTTTTCCTTCGTCTGTACTTTCGTCGGTGTGTGGTTGCTGTTCGTCGTCTTGTAGGTTGGGATCTAGATCTATGTGAGCTACCTGTTCCTCTAGAGGTTGTGGGCTCTGTATTTCTTACATTGCCGCGACGTCCAGTTGAGGTGGAAGGCTCATCAGCTGCATTTAGGTTTCTTGACGATCTTCTAACATTTCTGGGCAGTCTCAGTGGTGCGGGTCTTGGTCCCAAAGGTAGTTCCATATCTACAATGCCTGAGAACAAGTCTTCCACTTCTGAGATATCAATGCCATCAAGAAGATTATCACAATTTGGACAAAGCCATTGATCGCTTGGAACCTAGAAAATAATCATTCATTATATTGAATGTTGATGTTTTCAAAAAAATTAACAAACGACAGTGTCCAGCAGTACTTTTGTAAACACACATCTTTATGTATACAATGAAGAAACAAAAACTATTTATTTAAATTATATATAATTAACTATTTATTTATTTGAACAGAGTAACTGTGCTAAGAAAAAAATACAGTAATATTTAAGCATACCAATAATATTCCAGTAGTAATAAATAGTTAAATTAATATTTATACAAATGAACTATTTATTTGCATATTCTTATATTTAATACAAAGTTCTAATTTTATAGATGAAGATTACTTTGCAGAAATTCATACTTAGATCTTGATATATTTTTTTTTAATTTTTGCACAATATTTAGCATGACATACTAAAAATATAGCAACTTGGCAAGTTAAAAGTATGCCAGCACTCAATGGAAAGAAGTATGGTTGGTCTTAAAAGAATTGATAAGAAAAGACTTGAAGGTCTTAGGAAACAGACACGTATATGCGACATTACGGTAAAAATTAAAAAGTTAAAATGGAGTTGGATAGGTCACATGATAAGAGGGAAAGATAAATGGTGTCGTTCGGCCACAGTGTGGTATAACAGAAACATAAAAAGAAAGCGGGGACAACAGTTCAAAAGATGGGTCGATGAAATTGTGGAAACAGCTGGAAAGACTTGGACAAGACTAGCAGTAGAAAGATAAAAGTGGAAAAGGTTGGAGGAGGCCTTTGCCAGAAGGCACACAGACTACGACATATAAATATTATAACCAGTGTTGTCAAAACCAAAGAAAAAAAAATCAAATAACACAAGAAATATAATAAATAGCATGATTTATGAAAATGAAAACTAAAAATAATAATAACATAGAAATAATCAATGTAATTAATTTAATAATTGCTTATAATATATAAAATTAATAATAAAAAAAATGGTAGCGAAATTTATAGACATGTCCAAATATTATAATTTATATTTATTTATTATTGTTATTATGATTATTAATATTATTTTTTAATTAAATTTAATTAAATTATGTTAACATTTAACATTTATTATATTAAAATTAGGGAATGTGTTGTAAATGTATTGCGTAAGAATAAATAACTGAATCTATCAAGTGTAATGTATAAAATAATAATAGTAATAATAATTTAATCAACATAAGTACTTAAAAAAAATTGTCACTGGAGAACTAGCTTAATTGTAAAATGTTTGTGAATCGTCTGAATAAAAGGCTATTTTATTTTATTTATTACTAAAAATATAATGTCAAGTTTCATAATTTTTAAAGAAAACTATTTTTAGCCTTATCTACCGCAAACTACCACTAAACAGAGAAAGCACAATTAACAATGTTATATGGCATGTTTGAATTCCAAATGTTTCTACTATTTCAAGTAACATTTCATATCTTGTGCTAATATTACAGTGGCATACAAGTTTTATTATTTTGTAGGATTCAGCCCAGTGGGACCAAAGAGATACAATTAAACAAGTCAATCCAGATTCTTCAAACACACTGTCCAAAAGTGTAGACTATGATGGTACCTCTGTCAGTGGTGGTGTGAGGCACGCCATGTGGTAGCCTAGGTCGCATCCATCACACAAAAGCATGGTTTCTTCATACTCTGTACTGCCACATACCTGAAACATTGATGTACAACATAATCAGTGTTCCTCACATAACCTATGATTGTGTCACAATATCTGGAAAACAAAAACTTTAATGCTAGAATAGAGCTTAAGATATAATTTTTAGTTGATTATGAATTCAAATTTGTAATTTTCACTCACTTTAAAATAATTATTGACGCCTTGATAATAAAGATTTACTTAGTTACAATAAAGAGGAAAAAAGGCAATAACAAAACATTTATAAATTGAGACCCAGACACATATAACAGGCTTATCTCTTAAAGAGATGTCTACCAACAGTGAGCAATGTTCATTGCACTTTTGAAATTTGTTCACTACATAAAAAAAAGAGATCTTTGCGTGCTTTTTTACTGCAAAATAAATTAATTGAATTTATAATGTATAAATTTTAAACAAATATTAAAACAATATCAGCAACAAAGCTCCTTTAAAATTTTGTGATCAACAAGATAAAAAGATCAAATTCCAAAAAAAAATAACTGTTTTGAAAGTTTAGGAAATGAAATGGTACATATTGAGGATTCTGGTCTAATTTATTTTTTCCGCAGTTTCGATTTATATAAATCATCGGAAACATCAGGTTAAGTACTTGATAGTTTTGACTGCTTCCTTGGTTGCGGGGTTAGCGTATACAACTAAGGCTGTGTATCAATTGCCCAACAAAGGAAAGCATTTGTGAGATGAAAATTTTGACTTCCGTAGTTTGGTCTACATGTTTATTGAATTTATTCTGGTATATATCAAAACATTCCTATGTATTAAAATCATTAACTAACACCCATAATACAATCACATAATTTGCTTACTTTCAATCTGTCCAGGTATATTTACTTATTACTATTTTAATTATCTCTAAAAACAAATTGACCTTTAATCCATATTTTGGGTGTGTAAGCCCTTTTTTAGCAAAACTATTACCTCGTTGACCTTGGTGACCACCTCGTTGGACGAGTGGCTAACATATACGCCTAACTACACCGACCAACCGCAAGGGCTCGGGCTTGATTCCCGACAGGGGCAGGCTTTAGTGTGATGAACATTTAGATGTCTGCATTTCCAGGTCTGGGTGTTAATTAAATTTATTCTGGTATCTATTTTAAGTATTTCTATGTATTAGTATCGTTGACTAACACCCATAACACAAGCATATAATTTGCTTACTTTGGTGTTAGATTCAATTTGTTTGTTTATTTGTTTAAACATGCATGCATAGCATACTGAATTAAGACAGTCAACATTTTGATGTACGACTTGGCAGTTATAGAAGAGAATGCAGTATTCACAGATTTATGAGAAAAATACTCTATTAAGTATTTTAATAAAAAATAATCAATAAAATAAATCTAGACAAATTACAAAAATTAAATAAATCAAAAGTTGTTTGCTGAAATGTAAAATTTATATGCTTGAATTATGGGATTCAGATAGTACCATGAATGTTTTATAAATTTAACAAACACAGAAATCTCATATTGGTGTGCCAACAGAGTCTGGTGCAACTTAAATAGAATCACAAGTCTGTACAATTTTCACTGAAAAGACTCCCTTTGTTGTATCTCCTCAATTGAGAGTGTTTCTCTAACTGACACACAGCCTGTGTTGACATTTCAAGTGATGTTCACTGAGTGTGCTCAGTAAAGTAATACAGTACTTCAAGCCAACCCATTGCTTGCCACTTTACATAGTACAAAATTGGCTTTAATAGAGTTCTGTTCTCAACTTGGCAAATTCCCCCAGTTTCCACTCGACCACACACAATGTCAATCAAACTTTCAATAACTGGACAGTTACCGATTTGCATAATTCTTTAGCATAATGGCAGATATGTTGGGTCACTCAGTGTTTTCTACCAAATTTATCATGTGGAATGCTCTGAAGGGTTGTTTGGTTTGAATCACCTTTAGATATTGAGTTAGAGTTTAAAGTATCATGCCCATCACCTTGATGAGTGGCAGTCTACAACCATGAGATTTTGAAGACACTTCTTACCCCTCACAACATCCTTGTGAACCAGTTACCAAGGGTGACATTTCTAAAGGAATAAGATTTAAGAACCTTTAAGAATAGAGTGTAACCATTCCTTAAAGGTTCACAATGCATCAGTGATACTTCTGGTTTTGCAAATATCTAGGGGGGGGCTGTGATCACTTTCCATCAGGAGACCTTCATGCTTGTTTGCCTCCTGTCTTACAAAGAATAAATAAAAACGTTGTTTATTCCACAAATTGTCCCCTCAGGAAATGAACCCGAACTTTGTGCTTAATGGGTGGCCTTAAGCATATACAATACCTCCTATAAGAGAATTATAAATTAAAATGTAGAAAAATATACTTCTGTTCTTTTTTATTCTCAAGGCAACAAAGTTCTGGTTTTCGTACTAATAAAACATTTTAAGCACATCAAACTTTTTATATGTTTTTTTAATAAAATTACCAATTATATGAGTGTCATAACCATATTTTTTTAGGTCATATGAATACCACAATATTAATGGAAAGAGTATAACTACTTGTAGTTTACTGATTTTGGGATCATTTTGTTTTTTTAAACATTTTCAATAAATATAAAAACTAGTCTAAATTGTGCACTATCTGGTAACAATTTGTATTACTAATAATAATTTCAACGATATAATTCTTTTTATTTTCAAAAATTAATTCTCAGAAACTCTGTTCTGCAAAGTTGTAAAAATGTTGCTCAAGACAAATACACTAAAAACCCTCAATATTATTAGTATAGCAGATGAACAAGATAGCAGATGAACAAATATATATTAAAACATATCTCACGCACCTAGTGTGCAACAACAGTAATTCTAAGTAGACTCTTACAGTACTATTATATTTGAACAAGATCAATATGTAAAATCAAGGCAAAACTTAATTCAAATAGGAAATTGTTATAAAGCAAAGATAATATTTATTTCACAAAGTTTGAACGAAATGAAAATTGAATCCCTTTTTCAAGGCTAAATGCTACCTGCATGTAAATTTGTAATAAACATTTATTAAAACCAACCAAACAAACCAACACATTCTTATTGAAGATGATAACTAAAATACAAACCTCACAGACAGTGGGATCCTCAATTACAAGTAAATCGATGGAAGGTCGTCTCTCCACTACTTTAACAGATTCAGTCCGTAGAACACAGCCTCCAGCACAAGCTCTCACAACTATAGAATTAAAGGTCATCCGGTCCACAGGGCATGTGTTCACATTTTTAGACCACTCTGTAATACAATCCAAACAAAATATGTGTTCACAACTTTCTGGTGTTCCTATCTCTTGATTAGTAAATCGCAAAAGACAAATAGAACATTTATCAGAATTTCCTTCTGAGCTATCCGATGCAAAGCCTGAGGCCGATTTGGATGAGGTTGCAACTGCTTTGTTCGATTTATCTGAGCCATAACCGGAGTGGACACTTTCCACATCAGAATCCTTGAGTTTGGGCAAGTTACGTCGCCGTCTTGCACCCGCGCCTATCACCCAATTCTCGCTGCTACTATCACTTGACCCTTCATCACTGACCACCTAAAATTATTAAAATATATAAGCACTTTATACATTGCGACATATTAAAATAATTATCAAAATTAACTATTTACTCTCAATCTCTTTCTACGTGTCCCCACCACGCCAACGCTATCGTCGCTCTCAGACTCTGATGAAGACATAATCATAATTTTCTTGATTTTGCGTTTCGGCCGTGAAGGCGAGTCATCACCACCGTCCTCACTCATCTTTAGATGTAAACACCGCACACAAGTGGTGTCTTATTATGTGCGACACGAAGCAAATTGCAAAGGTGTAAATGACCTTTGCGAATCAGCTTTTATTACATCTGATCTTAATATTGATGATTGCATCAAACGTTAAATATATAATAAAGCATGAAAACTGTTTTAACACATAAATAAAAGGTATGCGCGTAGTTAAAAATTATTTTTTTATTTTGACAGCAAGCCGCTTTCAATGATCAATCGGCCATTTTCAAAGATAATAGAATTAGACATGAAGTAGAAAGCAGACAGACTGTCGAACGATCACAGATAACAGCATAAATTTTATTACCTAAGACTATCACACACTTTCATGTCCTCATGTGATATTAATAATAATAATATATTCTTATGTTAAGAGTATGTCAATATCCCATGAGGACATGATAAAAAATTAAAAGTTTACAAGTCATTTTAGATTAATGATTGACGTTAATTTGCGTTAAATATTTCGACATGTAACGCTATAATGTATTACGAAGTTAACGTTTTTAGCAATGGATTAGCGATTGACGAACTTAATTATTTGATTAACGGTGCCCAGCTTTGTCCCTGCACATAGTCTCCTTTTTACATTAAAGGTGCACCTGCCATCCCTGCTAAAAGCACAACATATATACACATTATTTACAATAATTTCATTCCTTAGTTCCAGCACTACACCATCTACTGAAACTCTTACATCCCTTCTGTCTACGTCTCTTGAAAACACCATTACCATCTTCCAATATTTCCCCATGTTGGTCCGGGCTCCTTTTCAAAATAGACTAGCTGCCTTCCTGCCAGGCAGCTCGAAAAAGGCGAACATAGGCTTCCCGTCACTAACACCGTGACATCCTACTGGGTTTCGCAGCGACTCACCCGGATTGGTATCACCACCTTACCTATTCCTGCCACCTTAACGTCCAATGCTTGCCGTTGATGTGTTTCGGTTCGGAAGGTAAGGTAGCCGGACAACTCACTTTTGCTCTTGGCCCAAGGGCGGATCCAAGGGTAATATCAGGGAACTACCTATAATTCGTTTCAAAAGAGTGATAACTAGGATAGTTAAAATAGCGAAAAAAATATTGTGCTATATTTATCAAAATAATTTGCTTACATACTCTAACTAATTGTGTATCAGTCTCAATTTTATTTTTTTCATTTAGAATCATACTTTGGCAAAATTGAAGTTTTTAAAAAATATCAGCCTTGACCACCATTGTCCTGATATGCGGGTAATTGTAGTCAGCCTGTAGGACAATGAGGGTCAAGGTCCAATTCTTATATTCAGCATCTGTCGCACATGTAGCCCTCAGGAGAATCCTATCCTACGCAGTCTGTGTGGGCCCGCAGTCCGCAGGGTATGCATCGGTACCACATTTCGTTGTTACGGCCAAATTCGGAGCAGATCAAACAAATGTTGCTAGACTCGTCTTCGTTGTCATCACATATATGAGTCTGACTAATATTAGTCTCAGTGGAAGAGTCGTGTACTGCAAGGTACACGACTCTAGGCCTTGTTTAGGTACAGATTTCGATTGTGAAAGACGTTTCTAGCTTGCTAATGTTGCTCGTCCTTTTACAGTCTTAGCTGATTTCTTAATGTGATCTACTGACTCCCATTGCCCGATAATAGGTTTTTCAATAAAAAAAATCAAATTTAAGTAATGAGGTTAAATATTTACTAATTTTTTTAAAGATATGACTGTTACGTACTTTATACATAATGTAGTTAATAAGACAATCATAAAATTGCTTCGAAACAGTTACTTATTGTTTAATTTGTGCACACATGAAATTATATCAAAAACGCGAAAAAACGTGTCGCGATCTTCTCTCGTGAACCTGAATCTGAATGACCGTGCGGTGGCGGAAAAGGTATGATACGATTGGCTATTTTCGCCACTGTATGTGTTTCGACGGGTTTTTGTTTCCTAGATATGGTAGTGACCACCATTGCCCGCTGACTCCCATTGCCCGGTTCTCCCCTACTACAATTTAGATGAATATTTTGCAGACAAACACTTTCTAGCAGTAAAATCCAAGTAAAGTTATATGGTTATATATAATGTTTTCTTTTTTTAATTTAAATTTATTGAATTTTATTTAAAACTATGCAAATTGACATGACTATTATTAATTATTATTTTGACATTATGTGACCATAGAAATAGGAATATATGAAGAAGTGCAACAATGTTCTATAGCAAATTTAGTTGTATAAATACCGTTGGAATCGGCATGTAACTTAACAACATCTCTTTGTCTCTTTTTAACAAATGTTAATATTGTGTACGCCAAAAGAGATAACGACATTTTTGTCTATGCTCATTTTGGCGTCGATTTAAAGTGACGTCATGACAGTTCTCATGTTTGCCAAGAATCCATATTTAGTGTCCAATTTTTATAGTGATGTACTATTACAATTATCGATATTTTATTTTACGTTCCCAAAAAAGAATATTTGGACAAGATACGAATGTATACCATTGCCACTGAAATTATCAATCATAGTCTAGCTCAATAAACATTCTTTCAAGTGCTCACTTAAAATTAAAGAAAGTGGTTTGAATGTAATCTGATCAAATTTTTTTTTTGTAATGATAATCAATCTTGTAATAAATTTAAAGAGTAAACTTATAAAAAGAGTAAACATATTTACACGCCACATTGTAAGAAACGTGCTCCCGAAAAGTAAACAAATATTATTTCTTTGGTTTAATTACATTTCCCTATTTAGGCATAAGCCAATTGAGTAGCACAAAGTAAGTAAGGTGATAGTTGCGTATTCTTTCGGTAGGTAAATAGTAATTCTTATTTATTTGCCTAAACTTAACTATCAATCGTCACTAATAGATCATGTATCGATATCGGTAGTCTACTTTTTCTGGGCAGCCTTATAATGTCAAAATGGCAGCCATATTTAGTAGCCGACGGCAGGCTTTTTAAGTCACTATTTCATGTCCATATACTTGAGGTCAATGATATCAAATTTGTTATTTGTCAATTGTCAGACGTCTAACGTCTATCGCCCATAGAAATAGGAATATATAAAGAAGTGCAACAATGTTATATAGCAAATTTAGTTGTATAAATACCGTTGGAATCGACATATAACTTAACAACATCTCTTTGTCTTTTTTTAACAAATGTTGATATTATGTACGCCGAAAGAGATAACGACATTTTTGTCTATGCTCATTTTGGCGTCGATTTAAATTGACGTCATGACAGTTGTCAGGCTTGTTAAAAGAATTATTTCAAGTGCATACTTTTAAGTAATGAAAGTGGTTTGAATATAATCTGATCACATTTTTTTTATAATGATATGTAATGAATATTGTAATAAAAATAAAGACTTAACTTTTGTAAAAGTAAACATATTTGCACATCACAATGTAAAAAAAAATATGCTGGTGAAAAGTGAAAAAATGTTTTTTCTTTCTTTTCATTGCATTTCCCTATTTATAAGCCAACTGAGTAGCTATACATTAGTAGCAATTTCAATCGAGAGGTAAATAATTATTCAAATCTATATTAATATGACATGTATCGATATCGAAATACTACCTTTTCTGACGCAAACTTTGTTTTGTACTGTTGCCCGCGGCTTTGCCAGCGTGATAATATTATTTAGATTTGTTTCTTTAAAGTGTCTAAAACAATTATTATACCAAATTTTGTCGAAATCGAACATTGACAAGGACCTAATAAAAAAATGTTAAGAAGGTTGTATATGTTTTTTTTTTACTTTTATATTTTACTCTTGACTGTTTCCTAGCAACTGTATTGTTTTATAAGAAATATATATTAATGTCAGCCTGAAACCAGTCTTTGCATATTTTTCCTAAAACTAATTTCATAAAGAAAAACTGGCAACGCTGATTGATCATACTTTTTAAAAGTTGACTGTATTGTGTTTTATTATATTTGGAGTTTGCCTAAAGCACATCAAAATGTGTGTTTATCGTCGGAAACGTAACTATCGTAAAAATTGGTTTGTCGGGGGTTTATTGAAAATTTTTGATTTTAAGATTATGGATTATGTATCGATATCGATACTTTACGTTTTTTGGACAGCCTTAGTAATGTCAAATGGCAGCCATGTTTAGTAGCCAGCGGCAGGCTTTTTTGGTAACAATTTCGTGTCCATATACTTAGAGGTCAATGTATGTGACTAATATTATTTCTTTGACATTAATCGATAACATGTAATTATTTGTTATTAACATGATTTTTTTAATTTTAAATGTGGGTTAATTTAACGTCTTTAAAAATAATTATATTATATTTGCATGCCAATATTTGGTATAGTAGTAAGCACTATGTATAGAATGTAAGATCTAATATGTATACTACTGAAGGCAAATAATTAAACATAAACATAAAACATAAATCTCATATAAATAGATATTTGAACATCAAAATAGACTAATCAACATGTTATAGTTATCTAACTTTAATTTTAAAACAGTTAGCATTCTTATAAAGTTTGTAATTAATTAATTAAAACATAGCTTTACGTTTTTTTTGTAAAAAAAAGGAATACTCTAATTTAATGTTTTTTTAATAACGATAATTGACAATATTATGTCTTTTGTATTACACCTTGTCAAAACTATGGTATATACCTACGTACCTACCTAAGAAAGTAAACAAACATTTTTGAAAAAGAAACTGTTCATTGTAAAAAAAAATTAATCACTCTATTATTATTATAAATGCGAAAGTTTGTTACTTTTTCACAGATAAACTAGTGGACCAATTTCTATGAAATTTTGCATGCAAATAGATACTGATCCAAATTTAAACATAAGCTAAGTACATACCAATTTTTTGCAAAAAAGTTATCCGCAGAAGCACTAAAATACGGCATGAAATTTAATTAAGTGGTAGCAAAAAATGGTATTTCAGTTTTTGTTTATAACTCAGAAACTACTTATGTAAAATTAAAGTTCAATAAATCGCAGCTTAAAATGTCACAAACGTATAAAATTGAAAATATTTTTTATAAATATGGATAAACTATTCTATCATCCATAAACATCGAAAGGGTATTGTTGAGAAGACATTGTTGTCAAAATATACAGAACTAGCCAACCCGACGAACTTTGTATCGCTTGACCCCCAACTGCTACTGACCGTTTGTATGGATCAAAGCATTATTTTTTCCATTTTTCTTCTTATTTTCTTGGTTTTTCTTTTCATAAGAACATTCTCATGGCAATCAGCAATACAACATAATATATGCTTATATAAGTAGATTTGTAACTAACATTTTTATTTCTGATCTTGATCTGTATTAACGAGACTTTCGGCTTCTAAAAGCCTTTTTTTAATAATTTTGAATCGCAAGTTATCACTAAAACCACTATCACGTTAAACGTTTATTTAGCTGAT
>NJDD01001236.1:428515-444897 GCA_002245505.1 Calephelis nemesis | reverse complement strand
TACAATGCGAATGTGGATGGATGTAGGTACCCGGGGAGACCAAGGCTGACATTTTGAATTTTATACATTATAGTGTATTCCATAGTAATGAAATTTGTCTGCTTGATTGCCATACCATATCATAAACCAGACTTAACAAAGTAAATAGAGTATTTACATTAAAGTGACTGACCATCTTGTTAGTCGAGCGGTTAGCGCACAGTTCTTACTCTACCGTTCAACTGTGAGTTAAGGGTTCGATTCCCAACGGGGTCAGGCATGTATGTGATGAACATCGACGTTTGTATTTCCAGGTGAGGGTGTTTATTATCTTTCTTTCTCCAGTTTTATGATATGCATGTAATTGGTAATACGTTGTTTATTGAAAATGTGCCTACATTTATAAAATAACTAAGCAGTAAAATAAAAATATGTAAAAACTGTATCCAACTTAGTGTTTCATTAAGTACCACGTAAATTTAAAAAAATAAATAAAAAAAAGTATCTTCACACCCATATCCCCGAAGAGGTAGGCAGAGGCACAACCAGGGCACCCACGACTAGCCGAAGACACTAAGTCCCACAATGTGATAGGTGGCTAACCTATCGTCAACCGGGCACATATCCTATCCCGAGCAACATTTTTTTTAATTAGAAAATTGGAAAAAAACTATTTTCTTTTTGTAGCCCGACCCGGGATTCGAACCCGGGACCTCATGCAGTCAAGTCCAACAACTGAACCGCTAGACCACAGAGGCGATAAATTTAAACATTATAAAAATTGCTCAGTTGCTTACAGTTACTTAAGTAGTTTCGGATAATATTCCCAACATAGGTTGTGACGTGAGATTTTTGTTTTTATGGATTTAAAATATTTTTAATATGAAGTAAGACATCGTTACACAACATTTTTAACAACTAAATCCTTGGAGGATTCCGTAGCAACTAGTAACATATTATATTTAAATAATTAATAAATAAATAAATAATAAATATCCCTGGACAAATCACACAAATTGAATCTAACCCCAAAGTAAGCAAATTATATACTTGTGTTATGGGTGTTAGTCAACGATACATATATTTATATGTATTTGTACATATATTTATATGTATTTACACCCAGACCCGGAAATGCAGACATCTAAATGTTCATCACAAAAATGCCTGCCCCCGTCGGGAATCGAACCCGAGCCTCGCGGTTCGTCGATGTAGTTAGGCGTGTACGCTAGCCACTCGACCAACGAGGCGGTTGCTAAACGATTGCACGATTCTAAACTACACAGCACCATCTCTTGATAGCAAGGTACAACTATTTTAAATGTTGGTGTTACAGAACCTATTAAAAAATATTTACATGTATTAAGTAAATAATAAAGTAGTTTCGTTCAAAATAAATTTGGTGTTAGCTGACATGATAACGTACATAATTTTTTTAAATTTTGTCGTTCTCTTTTTTTAACAGAGTTTGAAAAAAAACGAGGAGGTTCTCAATTCGGCCGGTATATTTTTTCATGTACCCCGATTTCTCCGTGGTTGTTGTAACGATTTACGTAATTCTTTTTTTGTTTGATGCGGAATAGCTTCGAATTGGTCCCATAAACATTTTATTCGGTTAGGCCCATTGGTTTTAATTTTATGAGCATTTTTTACCTATTTTCACCTATCTCGACCTTTATTTTTATTAAATTTAATCATATCAGCGATGAACTAAAAAGTACAAAATGGTGGCAATTCTACTGTTCACAAACTAAACTTATTTTAGATGCATGCTAGCTCTCTCAAATGAAACAAAAACAAAAGAGATGGAACGTTTTAGACACGTCAGATTAGTCCGAACATGTCAAATCGCGATGTTTTTAATCGACGTTTTCCGAGTAATCGTTTAAACGTCTGTAGAAATGACGTGTACGGTCTAATTTGACAGCTCTAAAAGTGTTTTGTCTCTTTCTGTTTCTTTCGTTGAAAGAAGATAGCGATAACTTAAAATTAGTTTAGTGAGTGAGCAGCAAAATTACCACCAATAACTATGTTAATTAAAACCGACTTCAAAACTAAGAAGTTAAAAAGTAATAAAGATTTAATATTAATTATATACCTACTACCTGTTACCTATAGATGTCATTTACCTATAGGTTCAAATCTTTATTATTTTTTACTTTTTAGTTTCGAAGTCGGTTTTAACTACCGTAGTTATTTTTATTACAGTTATAGGAGGGCATTTCATCACTTTGGAAGTGTCTTTCGCACAAACTATTTATTTAAGAAAAAAATAATAGGAGAATCCTCAACACCACACCTCACTTCCTTTTGGAAGACCTGTCCATAAATACCCCACACATGGAATTAAAGTTTTTTTGAGTTTTGGTTGCAAGTATGGTTAATCACAGGTTTGTCAGGATCGTGAGGTTTGGCACTCGAAACTCTCTGCCTACCCGTAAGGGACTTGGTTTGAAGATACGTTTGTGTGTGTATGTCTCTCTATAGAACATTTACTAAAAATGTTATTTTTTTATGACATTGGAAGGCATACAAGCAGACGGATTTCCTGATGGTAGGAAATTCCCACCGCCTAGAGACACCAAAGCTAGTAATGGTGCGTTGCCAACCAGAGGCCGGGATGTTAGGCCTCGAGCAAAAGTAAGTTTACCGGCTATCTTACCCTCCGAACCGGATCACGTCATGACGTTATGGCGGCAGGAATAGGTAAGGCGGTGGTACCAATCCGAGTGAGTCGCTGCTAAACTCTACCACCTAGTCAGATGTCACGGCGTTAGTGACGGAAAGCCTATGCTCGCCTTTTACGAGCTGCCTGGCACAGGAAGGCAGATGGTCTATTCTACAAAGGAACCCGGACCAACACGGGAGAAGTGAGTGACGGAGGAGTGATTTGTAGAAGGTAGCTGGACATAGCGTTCTGAAAACAAACTAAGCCGAGTCTAAGAAAATGTTCTTAATTTGAGACACTGATATAAACGCTGGCTGTAAATATGCAATGCCTAGTTTTATTTTGCGAAGTGACCTTCGTGGCAAACCTCGGTCAAGTTGTAGAAACCGCGAGGTTAAAAACAAGTTAGTCATTCAAAATAACTTCGTTCCACCGGTTTTGTTTGTGGGAAAACTTAAAATGTTATTTTTCCTACTTTCCTTTATTCACATCTTTTAAACCTTTCAAAATAAGACTTTCACTGTTTATTCAAAACAAAAATAAATCGGTCTAGCTGTTGACAAGTTTTAGCGAGGGACAGCAATTGATTTTTATATATAAGACTAGCTGTCCCGGCGAACTTCGTACCGCCCGCTTAGTTTGTATGAGAAAAAATAAAATGTTATTATAATCCGAACAAACGATGCTCTTTCAATATAGTCCTACTAATATCTAATCTGTGCTATAGTCTATTGCTGTGAATGACATTGACATTCGTTACGCGCGTTTTTTAAAATATGCAAAATTAAATGTTCATTTTTCAATATTTCTAAGAGATTTTCTTAATATTTTTTTTCGTAAGAACCTTCTCCTAATAATAACAAATACAACAAAAACAGAATTAGTGAAATCGGTCCAGCCATTCACGCGTGATGCCGTGACCAAGGAAAATGGGTTTCATTTTTATATATATACTAGCTGCGCCCCGCGGTTTCACCCGCGTAAGTCCCAATCCCGCGGGAAGTCCTGGATAAAAAGTAGCCTATATGTTATTCTGGGTCTTCAGCTACCTACATACAAAATTTCATCGTAATCGGCTTTGTAGTTTTTGCGTGAAAGAGTTACAAACATCCATACATCCATACATACAAACTTTCGCATTTATAATATTAATAGGATAGATTAACGATATGATTAAAAACAATGTTGTCAATCCAATCAGAAAAAGTTATAATGTTAAAAGGTACAATTTTGTGAAAATATTACCTGTATAACTCTATTTAACACTCCCTAAAATTATGCAAAATCCGGCATTAAAAGTTAGAAGAATGTGGGGTGATCTAATATTTCTCCACTTCCTATATGAATTTCCAGATTCAATAAGCCCCGAGGTCGAACGTCAGAAATCGTTCCACATTATAAAAGACGGGGAATATGAATATTTTTGACGGGTGTAGAAATGCGAAAAATAAGTTTCCAAATACAAGGGCCGAGGAAGGATACCCTCGGCCCTTGTATTTGTTGTATTATAATGTGCTTATGTTATGATATTGAAAAAACTGGCCATTGAAGTAATAAACAAAATGTGTATGTATGTGTGTGTGTGTGGCATCATAACTCAGAAACGAAAGAATCGATTACGATGCAGATTTTCTGTTTGAAAACCGGGGAGATCTAGATCGGTTCTTAGCTACATTATCGATAGGTTTTGTCGGATATTATAGGAAACATTTAATTTTGTGATTGTAATTTACCGTACTAACGTAAAAATTCAACTTTGCCCGGGATAGGTAATGATGACCTGTTTCGTCTTTGATCTCCTATTAGCTGCCAGACAGGACGGCAGATGCTCTGTTCTACAGAGAGGACCCGGACCAACACGGGGAAAAAATCCTCACACACACATAATAGTCTTATAGTATGGAGACTAGAATATAAATAAATAGGTAAATGTCCCTGGACAAGTTACACAAATTGAATCTAACCCAGAAGTAAGCCAATTATATGCTTGTGTTATGGGTGTAAGGCAGTGATTATAATACATAGAAATACTTAAATAATACCAGAATCAATAAACACCCAGACCTGGAAATGCAGACATCGAAATGTTCATCTCACAAATGTTTGCCCCCGTCGGGAATCGAACACGAGCCTCGCGGATGGTCAGTGTAGTTAGGCGTGTACGCTAGCGATTCGACAAACGAGGCGGTCAAATATACCGCCAAATATATATCATGATAGCATGATCTTTATCATAGTCCATCGTAAATCATTTATTAGATACCATCTTCCATCTAGATGTTTGTCACCTTATAGAGAATACCGAAATTTCTTTCTAAATCCCTTCATAGTATAAAGTAAAGTCGCATTATCTGTTCCAATGTCCCTTTGTATGCTTAAATCTTTCACACAACGCAACGGGTTTTGATTCGTTTTTGTTAATAGATAAAGTGTTTAAAGAGGAAGGTTTATATGTATATTTCATATCTGTGCGAAGCTAAACTTATGACCAGAGAGCTATGATAAAATAATAAATACATATATGGATATGTATTTATTATTTTACTTTTTACTTGTCCATGGGGACAAGTTACACAAATTGAATCTAACCCCAAAGTAAGCAAATTATTTGCTTGTGTTATGGGCGTTAGTCAACGATTCTAATACATAGAAATACTTAAATATGTTCTAGAATAAATTTAATAAACACCCAGACCCGAAAATACAGACATCTAAATGTTCATCACACAAATGCCTGCCCCGTTGGGAATTGAACCCGCGCCTCGTGGTTAGTATTGTGTAAGATTATTAAATTTTGTCACATTTTGTATAATTTTAGTCTGTTTTAATTAAAAATTAGAATATTTTGAGTTTTCTTGACGCCCCTGAATCTCACGCGATAAACTATAATCTAATCCCGATTTATCAAAACCATGTAGTTAATGCATATAAATTACATCTTTAAGCCCAGGCCCTTACAACGTAGGCAAAGAGAATCAAGTACCAAATGCCAAGTCCTTGCAGACTTGCTTAGCCTCTTTCCTGTTCATTGTCTACTCTTTTCATACAAGCTCGCCGCTTCGTAGACTCTTAACACCACCCTCGGATAAAACACGATCAATTAGATCGTGGAATGTCAACTAAGGTCTATAAACTAATTAAGCTTGACTAAAGGCAGATAGATGCTCATGTCCATATCAAAATAATATTAAAAAATTGTGTATATCGTAGATATTATACTGTATAACAATCTGGTGTTGAAAGTCGGTACATTTTACACCCTCATTATGAATCCGTACTTAGTATTGTAAAAGCGAAATTCGGTCTATCTGTTTCGCTTTTACGCTAAATCGCTGGACCGATCTGGATAAAATTTGATTTGCATGTAAATAAAGACAAAAGTTTAAACGAAAGCTACTAAAAAACTAAACTTCTAAAAAATCTAATCAAAAATGATTATACTTAATGGGGGCTGAAAGTTTGTAAAAAAATATTGTTGAATTTACCAAAGAAGTAGAAGTAAATATTCAACGCTAAGGAAGTCGCAGGTAATCAATTAGTTATAATTAGTGATGTACCGGAGAAACGAGTATATCTTAGGGACAACAAGCTCTCTAATGTCCAGTATCAAATTAACTATACAAAAATAGTTGAAACACTGTAAAACTGCAATCAACTGATCGTCAATTACTTCATTAGGATGTTGCAATTTGACATTTTTTCAATATCTTACACGTAGTTTTGATCTGTGCATAATGTTGACATCTTTGTCAATGATGTAATTAGCACACATAGAAGTTTTTTTAATTATCAAACATAACTCTTAAAACACTGGTCAAATCTCGATGAAATTTATGTATGATCACTTTAGAAGCATGACCTGCCTTTCCAAAAAAAAAAACTACAAAATTGGTTTGTCTACGAGTAACCGCGTAACAAACATATTTTAGTCATAATCATATAAATTCAGTCATAAATTCAATCGATAACATCCTTTTGCAGTCGGTGACAAAGAAAAAACCAAATAAGACAAGCTAAAAAACATCCAGTCTATTACACAAAGCAGTAAGTGGCACCAATTATCATTTCAGAATTCGAAACTGAAATCAATTGAGTAAACAAATAAATCTTTGTGTTCGCACCCACGGATCTTGACACTAAATATTCGGCTTAATATCCGCGGTTCTTTAAAATCACTAGTTATAATATAGGTAAGTTCCTAAGGAACATCACTAGTTATAATATAGGTAAGTTCCTAAAATATACATCTCTAAGTACAAAATTACAAGTTTTCGTCCATTACGCTCGACCCTGCAATTATGTCCGTTGTTCATTATTCATGTAAACAGCCGCACCACTCGTAAAAGAGAGTTGTATGGGATCAGTATTTCTTTTCACAAATAAATAAGGATGGAAGGGTGCTAAGAGCTGCAGGCTTGTATGCGTGCGTGCTAGTGTTCGAGTAAATGTATGTGTTGCACTTGGAGCCCAATACAAAAATAAAGTAAAAGTTTTGGCATTTACAAGATAAAAGATGGACGTAGTTTTTTCATAAATCTTAAATTTCGTATACATGATGAGTAAAATTAGTTAATTTTAGTGTCTTCAAAAAAGGAAAAAGTTATATGTATGTTCTATTCTCCGAAATTTTTCCATAATTTCTGACCAATTTTAAGATTCATTTTTTAATTTTAAATAGCGTACTTTCCATATGGTCCCTTTGCCACTAAGTCTAGATCTGATGATCGACTCCTTGTAAAATCGAGGATCGTACTTAATATTTGTGTATATAATATATGAACCGCCTATGTGGTCTAGCTGTCCGCAGTCGGACTTGACTTCCTGCGGTCAAGGGTTCGATCCCCGGGCTAAATAACATAAAAAAATAGTATTTTCTAATAAAAATAACTTTGTCCGGAATTGGAACATATTGGTAGGCGATAGGCTTGCCACTAATTGCAATGTGGGACTTTCTTGTAAAAGTGTCTTCAGTTAGTCATGGTAGCCATGGTTGAGCCTAATGCCTTCCTTTACTGGAGTATGAGCCTGAAGATATTTTTTTCACATAGATGCTTATTTACCTAAACGACTTATTTGTTTAAATCGAAGTCGACTTTTTGCACTTTTATGTGCTTAAATTTCGAGTTGGTGTGTTAGATAATAATACACCAGTAAAGTGTAAATTGTTGAAGAAATAATATGCCCTTTATTTCCTCGTTACCGCCTAAATCTCACTTGCTTGAAGGGTCTTAAATAAATCGACTGTTTCCTTCCCTAGCCTTCGATAAGGATCATCATCATCAGCCGGAGGACGTCCACTGCTGGAGATAGGCCTCCCCCAAAGAGCGCCACAAGTCACGGTCACCAGCCGCTTATAACCAGCGACTCCCCGCGCCTTTGACCAGATCATCAGTCCACCGGGTGGGAGATCGTCCAACAAACACTACGTCCTCCGGTGCGGGACCGCCACTCGAGAACCTTTCTTCCCCAGCGGTTGTCGGTTCTGCAAGCAATGTGGCCTGCCCATTGCCACTTCGGCTTGCTGACTTTCTGGACTATTTAAGATAAGATAAGATAAGGATACCACTGACTTACTTACGGTCTGACATGACTGTGACGATTTATAAGTATTTTTTTAAATAATTTTTGCTAAAACTACGAAATCGGTGATACAAATTAACTAATGTTGAATAACGGCAAATGATTACGCCCATGCTAAAAAAATATATATAAGAAAAGCAAGAGATAATTGTAATGAGTAAAGAACGATCCAGACGTTTGTAATCACGCCTTCGAACAAAAGACACCTTGGTGGAAACTATTTTTCCATCTTTCGATTATGTTTGTGACCAAGTTGATCCTTTCTGCATCCAAGATCTTCAATTGTTGTCACTATCACTGTCACAAAAAAGTTTTTTTAATAGAGCATTATAGCTTCCTCGACATATTTCGACATTAGGGTTAAGACAATAAACAAGCTTAATACGCTAATAGACAACCGGTATAACTCTCATCTCCAGAATAACTTCTTGTTTCATGATTAAACAGTTGGTGAAATGTAAAAACGGCTACCCAAGAGTAATTAGCACGTTTATACTTTGAATATAAGTTATCTGAGCTTGGTGCGGTGAAATGAGCCCTACCAAACAAGGGCGCACAAGGTCCAAAGTCAAATCAAAATTTTAATAAAGTCTATGTTCCACATTGATGCAAATCAATGTTTACAACCGTGTGGGATTCCTATTAAGGTTGAACGGCATTCTAAAAAGTCAAACTTTACAGACAACTAAAGTGTGTAGTAAAAAGTAAACATAATAACATGTTACGTTTCATAATAAATAAAAAAATAAAAAAGAGCCTTTTAATTTCTAGCTAAACAAGTAATCCTTAAATTAAACTATCCATAGCCCCCAAAAACCATATTGATCAAGTCAGTTTTTAAAAAACTCGGAAATAGGTCGATTCGTTCAAAAATTCAAACACACACACACACATTTCCGTTGTTAAAAAAGTTTCATTTCATATATGTTATCAAATTAATTGTGAGGACGCAAAACATAAGTGTTCATAAAACTCAACAAACAATATAAAATGATGCATCTTTATTAGCAGGATAGTCGGTAATACGTGTTACATAAGTAGGTCACCTCTCGATGTGTGACCTGTTGCGCGTCCCAACACCCTTATAAGCTCAACCCTCTTATGATTTTGTCTAGTGTATATATGTACATGTTAAGCTGGCATTCCACTGGTCGAAGAGCTTTGTCCAATTTCTGTGTAAAATATTTGATCAAATTTCTTTGACAGGCTCTTCCACTCGTTCAATATATATACATAAAATAAATCTGTAGAAGGGTCAATTCTGTACATTGAAAATATTAAAAAATAAATAGCAAGCGATGTTACTGGATCGATACCAAACCCAAATATGTGATTAAAAAAATGTTGTCTGTCTGTATTTTCAGGGATCACGTGAAAACTAACGGTTCGATTTTGATAAAAATACCTTATTATCCTGGGCATAAAATAAAATACTTTTTATCATGGAAAAATATGTAGAACAAAAATAAATCTTAATTTTTCATTTTTTGTCATGCGAAGATCGACATCCGCGCGGACGGAGTCGCGAGCGGAAGCTAGTATTTGAATAAAATGTGTGGCGACTTTAAGTGTCGCTATTTTTTTTTATTTTGTCCACATGATTTGGTACCTATTTTATCTATATGCGTTTTAACACTATTTCTCTGCAAGGTACGAATCTCATATGCCCTCTGCAAAATTAACTATGAAAATTATATATATTTATTTTTCGAATTATTTTTTTAACACATCAAAGGGGCCGGGCGGTTCAAATTTTGTGCAGTCGTGTTTGCCATTACTTTCGATGAATTTTTTGATTATATTCATTCTGTTTTTTTAGAAGTATAAACGGCATTTACTCGTATTAAAATAAGTACCTAAATTGGTACTAAACAAATTAACTATAGTAACATATAGCATTGACCATATTAAACATTTAAATTTTCATAAAATAAGTTTTGTTAGTTATAAATTGATTTTTTGATCTGTCAGACCTCAAGAGCCGTCTTTACCATAGCATTGACAATACTGTCTTGGATCAAATTTTGTTGTTGCTAGTATACACGATAAAGTCATCCAATTTTTTTGACCATAGATACATGGGACAAAGCTCTTTGATTAGTGGAATGCCACCCTAAGGCTAGGCGAGCATCATTAGCACAGTGACTGAGATTAGTTGATACAAAAGTTTTAGGTGGTAGAGAAAGAGACTATTCGGCTGATATCAATACTTATACTATTCTTGCTGTCACATGAAATGACTAGTTCTCACTCGCGGCTTTGCTCGCGTGAACTTTATATACTTATTTACTGAATTGGAGTTGAATTAAAAACTGTATAAATAATGTATTCCTGTTAATAAACGTATTTATTTATTTAAACGATAGCCCAATTTTAAGGACTTCTAACTTTCTACCTGCATTTCAACCCCTAAGGGTTGAATTTTCAGAAATGCTTAAATACGTAGATATTTGATAAGTAACTCAAAAATAAAGTTTCATGGTTCGACCTTAAAAAAAATACTGTCTTCCATACAAATTTTCACCCCTTATTTCACCCCCTCAGTCACTTCATTCCGTCCTTAGTAGGTTTGAACTCAATAAAGAGACCTACTTTCCAAATTTCATGGCTGTAACTTTTCTCGGCAAAGAGGAATCAGTCAGTCAGGACAAGTTATTTTATAAAAATAGATAGAAAGATATGAAGATTTTTTGGGAAACAAAATTGGTATAAAGTTGTTACAAAAATAAATATTTAAGCTACTTAAGCATATCACATATTCTACCTTAACGTGGTAAGTATAAATTTGTATAATTTTTTCTATAAAAACGAATATTTCTTTTGGTCTATGGATATCACAATCCAACAAAATATGGACCAATTTAGTTTATTCTGTTTTTATTGTGTAGTTATATAGTCAGGTTATTTTTTTAAAAAAGGGGAGTTTATTTGAAGGACAGGAATACGTCTGTCAGTTCAACTAGTATTTTAGTGTTTAAACAAAGTATATATTTATTACAAACTTCATAGTTAATAAGAAACTAACCAACCCGGCGAACTTCGTATCGTTTGAAATTACTGAGTCTATTATTTTTCCTATTTGCTATATAATTTTACTGTGTTTTTTCTTCATGTAAACCTTCTCCTGACAGTTACATAACAAAAAATAATTACCAAAATTGAACAATTTCTATCTAAAAATATTTTTTTTTTAAATTGTCCCAATGAAGCGAAACACAATTCACAATTATATATTTATAAACAGTTTTAAAAACCGATTAAGTTTAATTCTATGTAGGTACTGTTAACTTCTCAATTTTCTATTAAAAAAAAATGTTGCTCGTGATTAGATATGTGCCCGGTTGGCGATAGGCTTGCCACCTATCACATTGTGGGATTTAGTGTCTCTGGCTAATCGTATGGGCCTTGGTTGTGCCTCTGCTTACCCCTAGAAGGCTACGGGCGTAAAAATATTTTTTTCAACTTAGTTTGAGGGAATTGGTGCTGTTGCAGTTCTACTACCGAGAATCAGCTTTTGTGATCGGTCAACGTTTGTACATTATACTATGTCCCAGAATGTAACAGTCACAGTCAAAACCAGATAAAATGTAACAAGAATACAAGTTTTATTGAATCAGACCTTATTTAAAAAAAAAAGGTTTTTTTTCTATTTCCGCGTAACGCAACTCAATAAAATTATAGCGGGAAATCGTCAAAGTAACATTGGATGTGACGAACCGGACGGACGTTCCCATAAATCAGTAGGTATACTCTTGAATCTCGTTTCAAACTGGAGGTATGGTATGTCATTTATGGTACTCTATAACACAGTAGGTACTAGCGGATTATCAAAATATTGTTGTGTTTAAGAGCGGTACCAATAACATAACAAAATTATACTCCAACTAATTCCAACTTCCAATTTGCATCCAATCGAGATTCCAGAGTAACCCGCAACCGCGAAGAGTGAGAGCTCTGTTTTCATATAATTTTGGAAGACAATCAAACAGACGGGTTTCCTGGTGGTAAGAAATTCCCTCCGCCTGTTGTGTTAGGACCTCGAGCTAAAGTTTACTAGCTACCTTTCGCTCCGAACCGGAACACGTCAACGATAAACACTGACGTTTTGGGGGCAGGAATAGGTAAGGCTTTGGCACCAATTCGGACGAGCCGCTGCGAAACTCTACCACCAAGTCACATGTCACGGTACTAGTGACGGTAAGCCTATGTTCGCCTTTTTTGAGCTGCCTGACAGGATAGCAAAGAAAGGAGCCCGAAAACGAGGGAAAAGCTTGTGA
This sequence comes from Calephelis nemesis, assembly GCA_002245505.1. Classification (NCBI taxonomy): domain Eukaryota; kingdom Metazoa; phylum Arthropoda; class Insecta; order Lepidoptera; family Riodinidae; genus Calephelis; species Calephelis nemesis. The sequence continues at coordinate 432,393 of NJDD01001236.1, read as the reverse complement.
AGCATTCCAAACTACGATGGATACCTACCCGAAAAAGTTGCTGCAGTGCACTACCAATGATTTTGTTCATAATAATCCGTTAAACCAATCTTTGTATTTAACGATCTTCCAGGTAGATATGATCTAGTCTACAAAGGAATCTAAACAAGCGGAAAATATAAAGCTAACTTAATATCCGAAGAAGAACACAACTTAATTTTGTTATAGAGTCCGGGTTGTGCAGCGGATACATCCTTAAACGAATTGCTGCAAAACTGTGCATATAAATAGAAGAACCGTTTCAAACGTAATGTAATTAAATAGACAAATCGTTTCAAACGTTGTATAATTGAATACACAAACCGTTTCAAACGTGGTATAATTAACTTTGTGACGGAAGGATACTCCTTGTACCGCTTACATAATTGCTTCTGAGGGTTATAAGTCAATTATAACTTGCCATGTAAAAGGGATACAATAATTTAATTTTCTTCGAAAAGAAAACTAAATTCAAGATAAAATTTAAAGGAATAACGCAATTAGATAGCCTCTGTGGTCTAGCGATTCAGTTGAAGGACTTGACTGCATGAGGTCCTGGGTTTGAATCCCGGGTCGGTCAACAAAAAGAAAATAGGATTTTTCCAATTTTCTAATAAAAAAAATCGTTGCTCGGGATTGGATATGTGCCCGGTTGGCGGTAGGCTTGCCACCTATTACATTGTGGGACTTAGTGTCTGCGGCTAGTCGTGGGTGCCCTGGTTGTGCGTCTGCCTATCTCTTCGGGGATATGGGCGTGAAGATACTTACTTACTTTTTTAACGCATTTTATAATTAGTGCAGATTTCGAGTGTTGAAGAAAGAGAGAAAATAAAACAAAAGGCTCTCGGAGTTGTTACCATTTACATTTTAAAGGTCATCTTGTTTAAATGGCTTTATTTTTATATCAACTCAAACAAGATCTCGACAAATAAAATGTAAAAGAAGTTGTGTCTGTTTTAAAAATAGATCAGAAAAAAAATATAGGTTACTTACACTTTAGAATTCAAAAAACATAGCCGCAAGAAATGTAGCGGGAAACATTTATGGAATCATATTACATCTTTTTTAATCGACTCCATAGAATGAGGAATTATTAATTCGACTTTATGTTTTGTTACGCGATTACTCGGCTAATAACCAACCGATTTTGATGGTTCTTTTTTAGAAATATAGGTTATGATTCCGATTTAGTTCCAATATTAGTTTTATCATGATATTCAACGATAAGGTCAAGATAAAAAAAACAGTAGCAGTCGTGGGACTGCCGATAGAAGTGAAAACGGAACTATCGGCACCGTAGATGCCTTTATTTTGATAATAAACCGACACAACAGTTACACAGGTTTCGCGGAATTAGCAAAATAAAGACATTTTATCTATTTTAACGGATTTCCGCAAAGTGTCGCCTGATTCAATAAAAAATACAGCCTTAATAAATAAAACCGGTCTTCTAATGCTGAAAAATTCGAACCCATAAGCCCGCAATAGGTCTCAGTTTTAATCAAATACCCAATACAATGAATGGAGGCCGGAGCCCCGCTGATAAATTAAGTCATCTAACTACGGGAGACCGCTGTTTCGTATTACTTCGCCTGACTTTATTTACAACCATTACCAAAATTAAATATTTTATTGATTGTTCTGAAGTGTGCGAGGATTTGGCTATAAATTTTGATTGAGGATTGTTAAATTTCCTCTGTAGTTAAGTGATCTAGTGTCGGACATATTATTGAGATCTCAGGTTCGATTCCCGGATTGGGCAGAAAAAGGGAAATTATTTTTTTCGATTTTCTAATAAAAACAACTTTGCCCGGGGTTGGATTTGGATTTAATACCCGGTTGGCAATAGGTTTACCACTTATCGCTGTGTCAAATATGTCTTTGGCTAGTCGTGGATGCCTCTGCCTACCTTTCTACCTTTCCGGTGATATAGCGTGAAAACACTTTTTTTAATTTTTAAAATTATTCATCGAAAACTTGAAAAAAAAAATGTTTATGCATTACGATTAAATATTAATTTTCTGTTACATTTCCCCGTGTTGGTCCTCTTCTCCTGTGCAAAATATACCTGTCTAACAGCACAGGCATGGGTTTTCAGGTTTGGGCATTACATGGGTTACAAAACTATAGGTAGTAAGTAGATGCAGCAAATTTCCCGGCTAGGAATCTACCGCCTCACCTATTTTGTTGTCATAAAGGCAGTGTCATTCTATAAAATCTCGTAGTTCCCCCGTGTTGATCCTGGGGGGTTAGAATGAACCACCGTCGTCTTGAAACGAACGTTCGTTTCGGGCCGCTTATAAATGTCAAACTCAAAAAGCGTAGAACGTTCGTGCCAAACATAACGTGACGTCGGCGATAGACGTTAGACGTCTGACAATTGACAAATAACAAATTTGATATTGACGTGTTTTAAGTCGTGTCGTCATAGACAAAATTTTGTTTTTTCATACAAATTCGGTCATCACCCTTCGTTTACACGATATCGCTTCAAGTTATGATTGTTCTAGCTTTATAAAAAACGATATGTAACGTTTTGAAATGAAACGCATCGTCCAAGCGAAACGACGCGATCGCGCCGAGACGAAAGTGCACATTCTAACCCCCCTGGTCCGCTGTGTAGAATAGTCACCGGCACTAAAATGACTTTGTTGTATTCCGGTCAGGAGGACAGGGTAGCCAGTATACTTACACAGCAGGCCTAACATGACCACAGCAATTGTATCTACCTTTTATAAATTAATTTATATTTACGCATCAAAAAATATTGTTTAGTAGTTTAAGTTTTAGCCCTGATGATGCTGTATAAGCGAAACCGGTAGGCTATTAATTACAAAGTAATAAATTTTAAGTGATAATTAAAACAGTACAAGTGTTTATTTCTTTAAAAATATGTGTATATATGTGTTTGAATTTTTGTATCCTATTAACTCTTAAGTCTTACTGGTGTTTTGATAATACGTACCCAGAGTTGACATTGTTGTCCACTTCTGGCCACGAGAGTCGTCTCTTGCAAAACGCCATAGTTGGTTTTTCTGGTACTTGTTGGTGTTTCGGAACTCGTAAGGAGCCTCCTCGACGGGGAGCCGCAGCTGGAGCTAAGCAGTCTAAAGTGCGTCGTCGAGCATTGAGCGCTGAAGCACCCTCAGTTGGCAACACCCGAGGGAAACCTGCAACAAGTTTTTACATGTTACTTTTTTTCGAGTAAGTTATTTCTTATTACAATAATGTTTTTTTTATTTATCCTCGCTCGCTGACTGTATTCGTAACAGTAAGATCCGAGAAAGAGTGAATTGAAACAAAGAGCTGGTGTTAAAATGATCCGTTGGTTCAGACGTGTATAAAGAATGACAGATGAAAGAATGACAAAACATATATACCTACACTGCGATGTGGATTGATTGACATTCCACTATCAAATCGTGTAGAGTCTCCGAAACTGGAATGTTTGTATGAAAAAGGTAATGAGTGTGGACAAAGCCCGACAGGTCTGCCAGGATAGTGAGATTGAGCACTCGAAACTCACTACCTACCCCTACATCTTGAGGAATATGGGCGTTAAGGTACATAATATGTACTTCATGCCTTTTTTGTAGATTTCTCACGCTCTCTTTTGAAGTAGGAGTATTATTATTTTTTTTTCATTAAGGTAGATCATAACTCGTAGTGGTCCCATATAATTAGATTAAGACACAGATGTATATGAGGTTATTCTTTATAATGCATATTTTTTGGTTAAGGCGCCATATACGCTAAAAAACGTCAGCAGTTTACTGTTTTTTTTTTTCATACAAAGCAATCAAAGATCTTGGTGAGAAAAATACACAAGATTAACATGAATATGCTTTACTAGACTAGTG
>NJDD01001236.1:391849-413653 GCA_002245505.1 Calephelis nemesis | reverse complement strand
TAGATCACCGACGGGGCAAGCATTTGTGGGATGAACATTTCGATGTCTGCATATCCGGGTCTGGGTATTTTTATTAAATTAATTCTGACATCTATTTAAACCTATTGTAACACTGGGATCGTATTATTTAATTATTTTATTAATAATACATGGTACGTGTATAGTACTTAGTATAGCTGTACTGGTATAGTACTTGGTACTGTCGCGTTTCAGTCCGGCCTATAGGGTAGCTGCTCAATAGACCCAATGTCCAGGCCACAGGACATAGACGGACAACAATTGTGTAAATAACACGGTTGTCTCTTACCATCAACAGTCATGTCTTTATTCTTAGTTTTATCCTTTGAAAATTGTAGACTTAAGATACTGGAGAATTTGGAATCGTCTACGAATACAGTTTGACCTAATTAAATAAGACCGGTCAAGTACGAGTCGGATTTGCGCACCGAGGTTTCCGTACAATCCTGTTAGTATGTATGAGTAAAAGTTCGTTGACGACATTATGTTATCTATACGATTGAACTGAAAATTTACATTTTTTGCATTTTTTCCTTTATCTAAATTGATATCATAAAGAGGAAATGTTTGATTTTTCGTTTGTTTGAAATGAATAAGCTCCGAAACTATTAGACCAATTTCAAAAATTCTTTCACCCTTAGAATGCTACATTATCTCTGAGTGACATAGGCTTTGTTTTATCAAAATCGGGGTAGTAAAAACCAAGTTACAGTTGCATGAAACTGCTAGTCTGTGTTATAAGATGTTGCTTCGTACAAAAGATTCAAGACACTCAGTTCACGGAAAGTATCTTCTAGGTTTTAATTCCGTTTACAGTTTTTAATATATGCTTCGTTGATTTAGTGGTCCAAGTGTTGGACTTGACCGCATGCGGTCCCGGGTTCGATTCCCGGGTTGGTCAACAAAACGAAAATTTGGTGTTCTCAATTTTCTTGTAATGAAGCGGACTCGTTACGTTACCAAAGTAGGTTATTAACATCCCAATTACTAATAATTTTTCCCGTATTAAATACTAAATTTAATAGTAAAAGGAAATAAATGCTAGGTGCTCGCTCAGTGACGTCTGTATTGTAGCAGAGGAATTAGTTCACCAAATCGATAACAATAATAATTCATCTGTATTTCACATAAACCTACAAGAGGCACTTGTGACGGGTCTATATAATAATAAATCTACCACCGGATCGGAACGGGGCCGCACACTGAGAAGATCCGGCAAGAAACTCAGCGGGCTTGTCTTTTTTTCTTACTTTAAAATATATTTACAATAATTTATGTAAGGATACGTTATATTTTATAAGAGGTTGGCATGAGGAGCAATTAATCCCAAGCAGTCTTATCTGTTAAATATTCAGCAATGTTATAATAACCCTTTTGATTTAATTTACAGTTAACACATTTTTTAAATTTATTATTTGGAAGTTCTTTCATATAAGTGGGAAGTTAATTGTAGACTGTATAAATAGGCCCATGAAAGAATTGCTTACTCTGTGGAGACGAGACACATGCACAGCAAGATTATTTTTATTCCTAGTATTGACACAGTGTATATCACAATTTCTTTTAAATGAACTTTAATTTCTGTGAACATACATTAAATTTTCAAAGATGTACTATGATGCTACAGTTAGAATTTTGATTTCTTTGAATTTTTCTCTCAGGAAAACTCTTGAGCCTAGGTTATAAATTGCCCTTATGGCTCTCTTTTGTAAAATAAATATAGTATTGACTTCGGCGCAGAACTCGCCCAGAGAAGAATTAAATACGACATGATGCTGTGAAAATAACTAAAATAACCTAATGATGACTAACCAAAATGGATAATAGCGTAAGTCGCGACTTCTATGAGCGATTCTCTGTGTCTCCTGTCTTCACTTTCAACCTGTTCTCATGTTTAAGGCTGACGGGAGCAGGTGATATTCTATTAAAAATGTTGCCTTAGGTTGGATATGTGCCTGGTTGGCGATAGGCTTGCCCCCTATCACATTATGGGACTTGGTGTTTTCGGCTAGTGCCCTGGTTGTGCCTCTGCCTATATCTTCGGAGATATGGGCGTGAAGATACTTACTTTTACTTGCTTCATAAACGAGCGTATCTTTTGATAGCATTGGCTAATAAGTTAGGTTTTTCATAGCTTCAAGGGACAGTAAATTCAAGTATTTTATATAAATTCTAATTCATATAAAATTTGTGGACACCAGCACACATACCAGAGAAAATGGGTCTTGACGAATGGACAACAAAGTAATCTTACAACGGTTCCGTTTCATCTTTCGAGGTATAGAACCCTAAAAGTGTATATGTACAAAAAGCTCGATAGATCTGTGGCACAATAGCTCACTAAGACAAATTGCGTACTCATTTGTGACTTTGATTAAACTTAGTGAATCGTTTAATTTTGGAGAAATTAACGTCACATTTTTGGCAACCCAGAAAAATTAAACAGTTTTACTTTGACGCTTAGCTTTGTTACGTTAGCAACATATAAGTGGTTATTTAGATCACTAGACTTACTATAGTTATACTTAGACTAGACTATAATTTTAAGTCATTGCTATCTTCTTTCAACGCAGCCAATAGAAAGAGACAAAACTCTTTTAGGGCTGTCAGGTTAATGTATACATGACATGACATTTTTAAAGATGTTTAAAATAATCCTCGGAAAACATTGATTTAAATCGTCACAATTTAACATTCATGTCACGATCTAATCTGACACTCTAAGTCTAAAATGTTTCGTCTCTTTTGTTTCCGTTTCATTAGAAAAAGATAGCATACATCTAAATTTAGCTTAGATACTACACAACAGAATTACTTTATACGAGTCCATTCATTTATTCATTCATTATTATATAGATACATAATAAAATAGGTCCCCCGTGTTGGTCCGGGCTCCTTTGCAAAATAGACCATCTGCCGTCCTGCCAGGCAGATCGTAAAAGGCGAGCATAGGCTTACCGTCACTAGCACCGTGACCTCTAATTAGGTGATAGAGTTTCGCAGCGACTCGCTCGGGTTGGTATCACTGTCTTACATATTCTTGCCGTCATAACGTCAATGTTTGCCTTTGACGTGTGCCTGTTGGAAGAATACGGTAGCCGGTATACTACTTATGCGGTATACTTATGCTCAAGTCCTAACATCCGTTCTTAGTTTGGCAACGCACCATTACCACCTTTGGTGTCTCTAGGCGGCGTTAATTTCTTACCATCAGAACATCCATCTGCTTGTTTGCCTTTTAATATCATAAAAAAATAAATGTGATTAAATAAAAAAAGGCGCGCAGGTGCCGGAAACCTTTTTCGGCGACCGCAAAAAAATTCATTTTACATTTTATTATCTGCCTACAAAGAACACAGAAGTCAAATTTAATATTTTTCAAGAAGAAAATATTAAATTTGAAATGATATCTTACCCATTAAACAATAAGCTTTTACTTGGGAGATATCTTGGAACCCTAACATTGTTAAGTGGATATCTAGCTTACGCTGTATATTAACATTCCTTTTTCTTTAACTTAGAGCAAATTGCACGTTCCAGGGTTAACCATTTACCTCGGAGTTAGTTTCTAACATAGGGCTAAGCCAATATGTATTTGACAGTTTGACCCGTAATTAAATTTAACCCAGAAACATGCAAGTGGCCCTTACTCTACTATAATTTAAAATTTTAATCGTCTCTGTGGTCTAGCGGTCCGGCGTAGGAATTGACTTCTTGAGGTCCCGAGGACAACAAATAAAAATTAAAAAAATTTCTTTTCCGGGATTAGGTATGAGCCCGGTTGGCGATAGGCCACCTATCGCATTGTTCGACTCAGTGAACGGCTAGTCGTGGGTGCCTTTATTGTACCTCTGCCTACTTCTTCAGGGATATGAGCGTGAAGATACTTTAAAAATTTACTACAAGTAGCTGTTTACCACGACTTCGCCAAAGTAAAATAGTTATTTCGGACAGCTTCACTTAACTTCAAGATGATTTATATACAATTTGTTGTTTTTTATGGGATGAGTTTTGTAAAAAAGTAACCTGTATCTGAACTTATGTTTTTTCTGAAATTTTATCAAAATTTGTCAAGCCAGTGTAGCCGTGAAAGAGTCACAGACAGACAGAAACACAGACATACAGTTCTCATTCATATATTTAGTACTTACCAGTGGTTGGATATCAAATAATGTATTTAAATTTATTATTAATGTTTTATTAAAATGCTACTTGTTAAAAAATAAGACATGCCAAAATCGGTTCAATGGATAGGTAAGTAGTTATAGACAAATCCGAATGCCTTTGCTAGTCAATCATAAAATAATAACGAAACAATGGAATATTCCTTCATGACATTTATTCAAGTAATGAAACACTCATGAAAGGGCTTCCTACCGGCCTTCAAAAGAGAATATCGGTGATCTCTCAGCACCGGTTTTTAGGATTAGGTCAATCGAATATATATACGGGCACAAACTTTATTCAGGCATCAGTTGTGTCCCATCTGAATACCGAAAACATGTTCAAGTTCGTGGTACTGTGTGCTTTCCTCGCTGCAGCAGCAGCTGAGCCCGGCCTGATCGCACCGATCGCCTACTCTGGTGGTTACGTCGCACCAGCAGCATACCCGTACTACTCTAGTGGATTCAGCAACCTGGCCTACCCATCAACCTACGTGCCCTCAGCTGCAGTCACTTACAATGCACCAGTGGCTCACTTCATCAAGAAGAGGTCAGCTCCTCTGATCAGCACCTACGTGGCACCCACCCCACTCCACACCACCTACGCTTCAACTTACTCTGCCGCATTACCTGCATACTCACCGATCGCCACCACCTATGGAGCTGCCTACCCATCGCTGTACTCTTCACCATTCTACGCCACAGGACATCTGATCAAGAAACGTTCTGCTCCCCTGCTGCCCATTGCCTCCTCCTACATCGCTCCCACCACTCTGACATCCACTTACACCGCCGCTGGTCCTCTGGTCGCGTCAGCTTACCCTTACTCTTCAGTGGTCTCCCCCTATTACTCCGGAGCCTACACCTGGCCCGCTCAGTTCATCAAGAAGTGATTTGTTTCCAACTATAACACACTGCACTTCCCCATACACTCTATACCAACATCACCGACGTAGACCCGTCAAGACCCACCAACTTGACTCATGACAAATTATACGACTTTTGTGTTCATATTTTAGCTGCAGTCTGAATAAAGTACGTACCTACTCATAATGTTTGTGTTTGCTTTTTAACCTACGATTAAAATCGACAATTGTTTGTTTGTCTATGTAAGGAAAATATATAAAAAGATAACGAAAATTATCAAATCGTATGTGGTATTGATTCGTAGCGCAGTTTCTAGAAACACTGCACTAGAGCATTGGCGCCATCAAGAGAATGGTCACAGTTAAGAACTTTACCTAACTTCCTTAAATCGCTTCTGCGACCTAGCGGTCCAGGGGATGGACTTGACTTTATAATCCCGGGTTCGATTCCTGGGTCGGGCAAAGAAAAAGAAAATGTGTTTTTTCCAACTTTCCTATGAAAAATTGCTTGGAGATTGGATATGTGCCCGGTTGGCCATAGGCTTGCTATTTGCCACATTGTGGGACTTAGTAACTTCGGCTAGTCGTGGGTACCCTGCTTATGGCTCTGTGGCAAGAAGATACACTTTACCTAACCACATTGACATGACGACTAAAATCTATTTTGATCAATTTAAACCTGATTCAACAAAATCGAGTAATAACTTGATACAAATTACTTAAAATTAGGTATTGGCAGACGCTCATAGCAGGAATACAAGTATTGTTAGCATTTATAATATTATTAGAATAACATACAATGTTTTTAAAGATTGTTTAAATATAATATTCTTGGGTTATTTGATTAGGATTCGATAGGAATTACTCCATCTTGGCTTCGGTGCTCATAATTTTCGTGTCCCATGCTGGACTTGCATGCGTAGTCAAAAATAAAAAAAAATAGCCTCAAAATAGTAACGCGTTAGTGGCAACTTACAAATGATTGATTTTTTATATCGCACAACCTTATAAAAAGTAAGTCAGTGTTACCAGGAACATCCACAGAGTCTATTACATGACAGTTGTCTGATACCACCTGGGTGCCTGACTATTTGTTACCTTTTATCACAAACTATCTAAGAAGGCGAACTTCTCATTAAAAAGTATATGGGAAAATTTAAATAAGTATTATTTTTTCTATATTTCCTGCAAACTTCCTGCTTTTTCTCTTGTTTTGATAATAGATAACACAACAAAAAATGCCGAAACTGGTTCAGCCGTTCAGTGATAGAGTTCATTTTTATATATAAATACCTAAATAATAAAAAAATCAAGTTTCTTTATGTTAGCTTTAACTCACATATGCATACAGCATATATGGTGTATATTGTCCCGACAGTCTTACACCATCAGGAGAGACGTTCTGATTCTTATGAAAAAGGAAAAAACAAGTCTGCGGTGGTCGCCAGGTTGTTTTAGGAAATTATGTTTAGGATTGGTCAAGTTAAACGATTGACTGTGTACTTGATTGATTGTATACTAAGTAAGTTGAAGATACTTACTTAGTATACAATCAATATACGCCTATATCCCCGAAGTGGTAGGCAGATGCAAAATCAGGTTACTCAGGACTAGCCGAAGACACTAAGTACTACCATGTGATAGGTAGCAAGTCTTTCGCCAACCAAACACATATCCAATCACGGGCAACGTTAACTTTGTTAGAAAATTGAAAATATACATTATCCTTTTTTTGCCCGACACGAGGATCGAACTCGGGACCTCAAAAAGTCAAGTCCGACGCCTGACTGTTAGACCACAGAGGCAATAATTTAATGTCTAAATATATTTATCACAATCAGCTGTTCATACTTAAGGGAACTCTCGAATATACATAGTAAAAAGTTTTGATATTTTACTGACCGTTTAACTATAAAACCAGAAAATTAAGGTGTATAAAGCCCAAATATAATCTATATATACAAAAATCTTGAGTCACGATGTATGTTGCCAATAAACTCCAAAACTACTGAACCGATTTCGATAAAATTTCACAACTATCTGTAGTTTGGTCCAACTTAAAAGATAGGGTATTTTTTATACGGGTTTTGGCGGGATGAAGTTTGACGGGGCAGCTGGTATCTTATAATTTATCTTGTTAATAAACAAAGACTAAAATAGGAGCAAAGCTCGATTGATACTCTGTTTTAAAGTGATATAATAATGATAGTACAGGGTTACTTTCAAAGTGCCGGCCAAATTTTTATAAGGGGTTAAAAGCTTCAACAGTAATGTATTTTTATTCATAACTAGCTGTCCCGGCGAACTTCGTACCGCCCGCTCAGTTTGTACGGGAAAAAATAAAATGTTATTACGTTTCCGAATAAATGATGCTCGAATTTAATAAAGTAACCACGTTTCCGAACAAACGATGCTCTTTCAATATAGTCCTACTAATATCTAATCTGTGCTATAGTCTATTGCTGTGAATGACATTGACATTCGTTACGCTCGTTTTTTTAAAATATGCAAAATTAAATGTTTATTTTTCAATATTTCTGAGAGATTTTCTTAATATTTTTTTCCGTAAGAACCTTCTCCTAATAATAACAAATACAACAAAAAAAGAATTAGTGAAATCGGTCTAGCCATTCACGCGTGATGCCGTGACCAAGGAAAACGGGTTTCATTTAAATATTAACGGTAAAAATATTTTTGCCAAATTATAACATTTACGTTTACAAACAATCATTTAAAAAAGTCCAAAAAAATGCTTCACTTATTGTCACGTTATGCCGTAGCTAGTACGAGTCATGACGTCACCAACCTGCGAATGCGACTGCGGTGGGTGGGAACCAGTTTTATGCTTACGTTATAACCATGCTTCTTGTATTTTGCGTTGGACTTAATATTACAAATTGTTTTTATAATTTTTTAATAACTTCATAGATCGAAGTGTTATCAATTCCAAATCGTTTATCAAAATTTAGCTGGTACTTTAAATGCCACCCTGTACAGGGTATAATAATGAGATGAGAGATGGTACCAGGTTGAAACTTGGTGTAATTTAGTGCGTGTTTATTAATAAGGCGGAATATAATTGAAATTAAATGCATTATGGTAAAAGTGATCAAATCAAAATCGTTTTATATTGCCATAGTGTTCGTGCACGACATTGTCGTGTTCCGCAGTGGAGCCTAAGGTAGAGGATAGAGTTGCACATTACTTCTTCAATTCAAGATCCATGTCAAAATCCTTAAGATATACACCATTTACATCCTAGGTGTCTGCAAACTATGTTAGGAAAAAGGCGTGCTGGTATTCTGACGGAAACAATAGCTAAGGGTGATAGAGACTATCTTCTCTTACTGACTACACAACTACAATGATCCAAAAACTAATTTTCAAGAAACCAGCTCTCCTAAAATTATGTTTTGTAAGCTCCCGTACTATAAAAATTCTATCCTTCAGAATCAGAATCAGAAAAAAACTTTATTCACTTAAACCATACATGTGATATTTGTGCGCGTTGTCATTTTTAAACTACCACCGGATCGGAACGCGGCCACACACTGAGAAGATCCGACGAAAGAAACTCAGCGGGCTTGTCTTTTTTCAATAATAATAATTACAATACAAACTAGATTAAAAATATAAATTACAATCTTACTTTTACTTAAATAAAAGGTACAACAAATCACATTACAAATTGCAGTGGGAGATTGAAACCTTTATTCCCAAGCATGTTCATCTTCCAAAGACTCTGAGACTGTATAAAGCCTTTTTGACATAATTTTGCTTTTATACATTTTTTAAACTTATTTAAAGGTAGAGCTATAATACCAATGGGCAGCTTATTGAAAAGGTAGGCTAAGTTGCAATCAATTCAGCCATTATATCAACAACAGGACGGCAGCAGCATTATAACAACGACAGGCAACGTAATTTTTATTTGAAAACTTGCTGCTCCTGCGAACTTCGCTCCACCCGTCCAGTTTGTATGGGAAAATTTAAAATGTTGTTTTTCTTAGTTTCCTCGCAGTCGAACGGAAGAAAAAGTATCCTATGTCCGTTTCCTGGTCCGAAGCTACCTTATTACAAATTTTCCGTCAAACAGGTTTAATCAATCGTTCTTGAGTGATAAATAGTGTAACGAACACAACTTTTTTTCTTTTATTTTTATACATGTAGATTCAAAGACATATTTCTAAATCGCGCTACCCGGGTTTCTAACTCAGATGGTAATCAAAAATGTAGATACTATGAATATATTAATCATAGTATATTTTTTTATAGTATGTATACTATTTCGGCCAACTTTCCTCCACCCATTTAATTTGTATGAGAAAAGTTAAAATGTTTTTCCTAGTTTCTTGTAGTCGATTAAGATCCTATGTCTATCTCATGGTTCTAAGCTACCTTCCCAACAATTTTCAGCCAAATCTGTTAAACCGTTCTTAAGTATTATATAGTGTAACTAACGACTTTCTTTTATATAATATAGAACATAATACTCTCTCTAAATAAAAAATTTCTTTCCACGACCAATAACTATTATAGACAATAAACAACAGAGTATATAAGCCCCAAATTATGAACGAAATATATCTGGGTGATAACAAATTAAAAGTAGGCCACTAAAAAGTAAAAATGACAAATATTTATAATTCTACAAATTGAGCAAAATTTGCTTCCATTAACATTAGAATTGAGAATTCAAACAATAAATAATTTCTTTATACAAAGTACAACAAGTTAAGCAACGCAAGCATCGCCAACTAACTGATACACATTTTGGAAAAAAATGCATTGTTATATCTACACGTTACTAGCCGATCCGGCGAACTTCGTATCGCTCGACATTAAAATCTACCAACGGTTTGTAATGATTAAAGTACAGGTTTTTCTACATTCCCGCTATTTTTTCTTCATAAAAACCTTCTCTTGACTATCACAGAATAAAAAAAGTTTAGAGGTGTCAAGGGACACCCCGATGGAACAAAGTATATATAATTATTATTTATTATGTACAAAATTTTATTTTATGATTACGTTTACAATTAGAATAATTAATTTTAATTTGATTTACATTTTTAAAACATTAATTAATAGTAGAACTTAGTTTAATAGATAACATTAAAGTTTTATAACATTAAGTTAGATAACATTAAGATAGATAACAGTTAAAAGAAAATTTCCTCATTAATCTAAAAAAAGGGGAAAAATCTAACGTTGTCAACCACCAAGTCACCAGTCAATTCAAATTTGTTTAATAATGTCATCACTCAGTAATTTTTATTTGAATACCATCATTTTTGAGGATGACTAGACAGTATTATTTTCAACAAAACTTCAGTTGTTATATAGCCCTGATGATGCTTGTATAGCGAAACCGGTTGGCTAAACCATAAAAATAAAAAATAAAGATATATTGCGGAAAGTACAAGTATTTGTAAATAAATTGTATCAAGAATGGAATTCCACCAAGCACCGACGATAAGAAGTATAGAAACTAATAAAAATGATTATAATTTTTTTTGGACAATGTTACACTAATTGAATCTAACCCCAAAACAAACAAATTATATACTTGTGTTATGAGTGCTAGTCAACGATACCAATACATAGAAATACTTAAATCCCTAAGGCAAAGTAGGCATGTGCCTAGGGGCGCGAGTTTACAAAGAGGCGCGCAGAAGTTTTTGAAGAAAGAAAAAGAGAATAACAAAATTAATATTTATGTCAAAATACACACTATGTTCTTTTTGTCCTTCTTGCTTTCTTCACTCTCATCACATATTTCATTCATGCTTAAGTACACGGTTCCTAGTCTACCTAGTTATCACTAATAGAGAGGCGCCAACGAGGTGTTTGCCTAGGGTGCTTTCTACATTTAATGCCTCTGCCCGTCGGGAATCGTACCCGAGCCTCTCGGTTGGTCAGTGTAACTAGGCGTGTACGCTAGCCACTCGACCAACTAGGTGAGCAACATTCGTCTAGGCGTAATGCAATGACCACGCAAAATTGGGATTTATTCTTGTACACAGATTTAGAAAAATAAAATAAAATAATTATAATGTTATGAATCAAAACTTTATTCAAAATGCAGGTTAGCTGCTCACATTTCACTATTTAACATGTAAAAAGAAATAGAACATGATGGTGGTCACAGCTCACTTCCATTTTCTAGTAAGTTCTTGTAACAATCGAGCGACTCCGAGGTAAAATCAACTTACTTCTTGATAAACTGAGCGGGGAAGGAGTAGGCTCCAGCGGTGTAGTAGGGGGAGACTGAGGAGTAAGGGTAGTACGAAGAGACGAAAGGAGAAGCGGCAGTGTAAGTGGAGGTGTAGGGAACGGCAGCAGTGTAAGTGGAGGCGTAAGTGGTGGGGGCGAGGTAGGTAGAGGCTACTGGCAACACTGGAGCTGAGCGTTTCTTGATCAGATGTCCGGTGGTGTAAAGTGGTGAAGAGTACAGCGATGGGTAGGCGGCTCCGTAAGTGGTCGCGAATGGCGAGTATCCGGGGAAGGCGGAGTAAGTTGAAGCGTAGGTGGTTTGGAGTGGGGTTGGAGCTACGTAGGTGCTGACCAGAGGAACTGACCTCTTCTTGATGAAGTGAGCGACTGGAGCGTTGTAAGTGACTGCGGAGGGCACGTAGGGTGAAGAGTAGACCAGGTTGTTGTATCCACTGGAGTAGTATGGGTAGGATACTGGAGCGACGTAGCTACCGGAGTAGGTGATCGGTGCGATCAGGCCGGGTTTAGCCGCCGCAGCAGCCAGGAAGGCACACAATACTACAAACTTGAACATCTTGACTTCTGTATTCAGATGAGGCACAACTGACGCTTTAGCAATATTTGCACATGTATATATACTCAATCTGTCTAATTCTATAAACCGGTGCTGAAATATCACTGATATATCACTACTCAAGGCCAATAGGAAATCCGTCCATAATTGTTTCAATACATAAATGTCACATTGTAAGTACAAATTTTTCATTTGCTCAGCTACCTTAAAGTACAGTTAGCTTCAAATACAAACTCATATTCCATGTAAGTCTGTGATATTATTTTATTACAATAATAAAAATATATCAATGTTACCTAACGATTCCAGATGGTTCTAAACATTGGTTTGCATTCTTTTGAATCCTTGACATAATCCCAATTTTGTAATTATCGAGTGACGTAAACAAAGCTTCCTCCGAAGCTACATTTGTTGGAAACCTTTTAGAACGTCTTAAATAATAGCAAGAGAACATTATTATATTGTCACAGCTAATCGTGACAAATAAAAATAATAACATTATCACGGGTAAAATACAAGGTATGTACTACCTATTTTTATTTATTTTTTATTTTTTATTCGCAAAGCTTTCTTAATTAGACCTTTGTTTTCTATGATTTCCGCCATTTTTACTCAAGTACCAATAAAAATTTATTTATTTTGTTTAAGTACAAAAATGCCTCCTCTTTCAAAATCTCAGCTTTATAATTTTTGTTGACCACAAGAAATTTCTGCAGATAAGATCACCTTCTGTGCATTTTTAACAGATTTTGAAACAAGAGGAGGTTACGGTTTGTTCGACTTCTATGCTTTTATGCATGTTAATTGATTTCTCAGTTCGATTTCCGACGGAGGCAGGCGTTTGTGTGGAGAGTATTTAGATGTCTGCATTTCTGGGTCTGTACCTCATTTTTTATACCTGTATCATTAATTAAAATCGAAGTCGGTTTTTTCAGTTTTACTATGCTAAAACTGTTCCTCATAATGTTATGCTGTATGATAAGATGTACAATAAAGTATTAAATAAATAAATCAAACAACCTTAGAGCACAAATTAAATTACCGTACCTACTAACACTCAGAAGCTGCAAAACGCAATAGAATTTAAAACTTAAAAGAACATGAAAGTGCTAGAATAACAATCAAGATGTGACTACATATATTGTTCTTCTAATTGTTTTTAAGCCCCTGGTAGTAATATTTTATTGTTCGTGATCAATATTTTATGATAATAAATGGTTATCAAGCAGACTAATTTCCTGGTACTAAAAAATATAGGGTAAATACGTACAAGGTGGCTAAAGTGCCAATCGCTAGTCTACGACTTACCAGCGAGTATCATCTGTCAAACAAACAAACATATATACTTACGAAACGAAGTGACAACCCTACTAAGGATGAATTTTTATTTCCAAATTTCTTGAGTTTTATTACAAAAGTGATAATTATATTTTCAATTATAGAAATACCAAAATCTGAAGCTGACTGACATGGGATTAAAATCACAAACAGGCACGTGGGACTATAATTAACGATGTTGCAAGTGATATTCAAATGGGACAGGTTTTAGATAGATACCTCTCATTGGCGGTAGAAGGTTGATGTTGTTGCTGAGTCTCTCTTACAGGTAGAAGTATATCTACAGTAATTTTTATGTGATAGGTCAGTGAGTAAGCGAATGGCTCTGCTGATGACAAGAGATAGCCGCGGCTTATTCATAACATACTCGTATATTTATATCCTTAAATGAAGAAACACTTGTACTGTTTTACATATCATGATACGTAAAACAGTACAAGAGTTTCTTCATTTAAAGATACGAATTTTTAGAAGTTTGTTCAAGCTTCGATGAAGGAAAATATCAAATATACTCGTAGATTTACAAAAGGGTTTAAGCCTATGGTGCAAGTCTACCGGCTATTTACCCTCTAGGCCGGAATATGGCAGACATTATAGTGGCAGGAATAGATTAGGCAGCGGTCCCCTACCCATACAACTTGCTGCACAGTACTTTACTACCAGTGGAATACCAGTTTACTATTCTATAGTCCGTATATAGCATGTTTTTATAAAAGAAGTAATTTAAGAAGAGGAAGTTAGGCTAGGTAAGGATCGTGACATTTGGTACTCGACGCTATCTGCCTACCACCTAAGGAACTTTGCGTGAAATTAAGTAAGTATTCTAGATTATCACCACTTAAGATCAATATAAGCACGAAGTGATTGCGATGCTTATTTCCGAAGGTATTATTTAAATGAAACAGGTTTACACATATCTTTGTAGGAATACAGTTGGAGGTGATCCGCAGAGCAACAGCTAGCAACACTGACCTTATATCTATTAGTCAAATGATGATAATTAAATAAATATCCCTAGACCAGATACACAAATTGAATCTAACCCCAAAGTAAGCTAATTATATGATTGTGTTGTGGGTGTTAGTCGACGACACTGAAACATTAAGGCCCCATACTTAATCAGCCAGAAGAGCCAATCACCGCACTCTCCCGTTCCATGATTACTATGAAATATCGCGCTCTAAAGTAAACGTCTTAAGCGACAAATCACTATTTTTGACACTATAAAAGTAATTTGAAAAAAAAGTATGAAAACTGAAACACTTAACTATTAGGTATAGCACTTATCTATGTTTACGTTAAATCTGGTGTCGATATTTTTATAATTGAAGTAGACAGTTGGGTTTTGTTTCCAAAAAAGTGTTAACTTTTTGATTTTTTGCTATCGAGCAAAGTGAAACGAATCGTGTTTTGGAAACACTAGTCTTATAAAGCATATTAATGTTAATCTTGTGTATTTTTGTCACCAAGATCCATGATTGCTTTGTATGAAAAAAACATGATACTGCTGACGTATTTTAGCATACATGGACCCTTAATAGATACCATAATAAATTTAGTTGCCACCCAGACCGCAACTGCAGACATTCAAATGTTCATCACACTATTGCCTGACCCCGTCGGGATTCGAATCCGAGCCTCGTCGTTAGTTAGTAAAGTTAGGCGTATATTTTAGCGCCAGACTAGTTAGGTAGTAGACAAACGAGACGAGAGAGAGAATTAAACACACAAAGAATGTCTTCACCTCTTAAAACAAAATTTAAGGGTATCAAATCTGTAAAAACCTTACTCTAACTTCATATCAGGTACATAAAAATACCGCATTATCAATTAAAACTCGAAAGAGACTTGTCAGATCTTGATCATATTTATATGGGACTACTTTGGAATTATGTGAAACATTAGACTTTTCAAAAAAGTAATCATCAAAAGCTATTTGGTATTAGTCAAAAAATTGCGTAACAAAGATATGAAAAAAATAATAAATAACCTATTTCTTTTCGGGGTAGGCTAAAAAGAAGCCTAAGTTAGACTAGTGCCATTACCTAACATCTTAATCAATGTTAGGAAATTCAGGTTCATGGCTAACGATTTAATGCTTAGTGTAGTCTAGGTCCCTCTGTAATCTAGTGGTGTTGGTTTTGACTATATGATACCTCGGATTTAATTCCCGGGTTAAGCAATTCAATATACCTATGTTATTTCTTTATTTTTTAATTTCATTTTTTTCATTTTTGTATATGAAAACTAGGTTTCCAAGAATCGGATTAGTGCCCAGTTGCCGATTTATTTACTACCTATCGCATTGTAAACTTAAATACTCGTACCTAAGACTAATCTTATGTTTCCTGGTTGCAACTCGGCCTGCCTCTTCGGGGATACGGGCGTAAAGTGGTACTATTATTTTAATGTAACAGATTTTTCTCTGACACTTATGCGATAGAAGGTTGTTATTGTTGCTGTCACTCTTCCGTCGATTGGTGTCGGAAGGAAACACTCCGTTATGAGACAGGTATAAAACTGTCTGTTTTAAGATAGTGACCACGATATTCACAATTTCAGACACATTTCGACCCAATAAGCGTACTTCATTTAGGCCCACTTGCACGTTTCTGGGTTAAATTTAGTTATGAGTCAAACTATCAAATACATATTGGTTTAGCCCTAAGTTATAAGCAAGCTCCGAGGTAAATGCTTAGCTCCCCCGTGATGGTCCGGGCTAATTTGTAGAATACACCATCTGCCTTCCTGTGCCAGGCAGCTCGTAAAAGGCGAGCATAGGCTTGCCGTCACTAGCACCGTGACATCTGACTAGGTGGTAGAGTTTCGCAGCGACTCGCCCGGATTGGTACCACCGCCTTACCTATTCCTGCCGCCATAACGTCATGACGTGTTCCGGTTCGGAGGGTAAGGTAGCCGGTAAACTTACTTTTGCTCGAGGCCTAGCATCACGGCCTCTGGTTGGCAACGCACCAATACCACCTTTGGTGTCTCTAGGCGACGGGAATTTCTTACCATCACGAAATCCGTCAGCTTGTTTGCCTTCCAATGTCATAAAAAAATCTCCGGAACATGCGATTGGCTCTTATAAAGCTGATAATAACATATTAAATGATTCATACCTCTCATTGTAGCTGTAGAAGGCTGTGGTTGTTGCTGCGTCTCCTCTGCTGATCGATGACGAGATGGAGGTGCTCTGCGGGGAGACAGGGCCAAGCCAGCAACACTGTCCGCCACTCCGGCCACATATTGGCCCAACGATGTTAGAAAACTCATTTCGATAATTATTCACTCATCTGTCTTAACGTTGACGTTTTCTTGACACTTTTTAGTAACCATACATTAACATTGACGTTTCGGAACCTGAAACAAAATTAGTTTGTTTAAATATTCTGTTTTCTAAGAATCAATAGTTTAAATATGAAAGCTCTGCTGTTCTAACT
The DNA here is from genome assembly GCA_002245505.1 of Calephelis nemesis. NCBI lineage: Eukaryota > Metazoa > Arthropoda > Insecta > Lepidoptera > Riodinidae > Calephelis > Calephelis nemesis. The sequence continues at coordinate 397,035 of NJDD01001236.1, read as the reverse complement.
GTTCATAGTAGAAGAGCTACAGAAATATCTGACTAAAATACTTTCCACAGAGCGATTTAAAAAAATCTTAGCTTTGTGGAAAAGAAGATATTTGGATGATGCAACAGCCCTTAGATATATGATTGACTGTTATGTCAGGCAAATGTAACCGGCAGAATAGGCAAGTAGTTTATATTTACTTTTAAAACCATTGTCAATTTATGTCCTCTGAAAGCCTTGTGGGAACGGTTTTTGAATTTACCAGATGCCAACTATGTTAGTTCTGGCACATACTTGTAACCATGAAATTAGTTAGGGTTTTTGTTTTAAAGTAATAAATGTTATTTACATCATATTAAAATGACGGCCTTTTGGATATTTGAAAAAAACATATTTTTTATATTTTAAAAATTATAGATGATGATCATATTTAACATTTTGAGATCGGCACACAGCGACACTTCCGTGATTGGCTAATAGTTAACAAATATTAAAAAAAAAATAGATTTGTGTTGAGTGGATCTGTCAGATTGTTCAGTAGCTCTCAGTCTATCATGCCTTTGAAATAAAATCAATAGTTACATATTTCTACTTGATACGACAACGCAAATTAACAGATTCCCAATGGTTCTCAAAAAGTTAAACGAGTGTTGCCAATCAAAATCTGTATATTAATACGTGTAGCAAAAAACTTTGGACCCCTTATTACGAAAATTGCGTTGAAGCAGGAGCATAAAATTTGGCACATTTATAGTTTATGTGTAGAAGAAGTGCAGAACGCTAATATTTTTCAATAATAATGCTTATAAAGTACCTACATTAAATCAATAAATAAAACATTACCCACACTACCATGCTTTTGACACACACAAACAAATATATTGATGATAACGATAAAAGATCACAGGTGGCGCACCATACAGTTTGAGAAAAAAGTAGTTCTTAAGAAGTAGAAGTAGGTCTTAAGAAATAAAGATGGCGTTTTTATCAACAAGATATTAAAATGTATTATAGTGGAACTTCGACCAACGGGCGACCACTAGTAACGGCTAATGTAAAACGTTAATGGCGAACACTAACGTTGTGGCAACATTAATAGGGAAGGTGTTCCGGTGGAACCAATCCCCGGATTCCGTAAATGTACCGAAATGCGCGCCATATTATTTATTTTTGGAATTATGCCCTTACGTTTTATGCAAAAGCGTAATTATTTAAAATCGCTTTTTTACAATCGGATCTGATTCGAACGAAGCAGTCTATCAGATTTTACTACATTCATTTTTATACATAGATTTTTTTTCACAAGTCCCCAAAATGTTTGTTTATTTATTTTAATGTTTAATATCTTTATTTTATTATTATTTCAAAGTAGTAAATCAGTGAAAAACAAATAAAATTTATTTAAAGCTTATGTTAACAAAAAGATATTACCTACACTCAGAGATGACATTTTGGCGGTAATAAAAATTAAACAAAAAGTTTCATCAACCTTTACAAAATTGAATTTTCCGGAAAATGTTTCCAAATCATGTCACCATTTTTACCATTTTTGTTTGTGTAACCATGCTCTGGCTTATTTATAATAATATTCTATATATCACTACATAGTATAAAACAAAGTCTTTGTATGCTTAAATCTTTAAAACTACGGAACAGATTTTGATGCGGTTTTTTTATAGATAAAGTAATTAAAGAAGAAAATTTATATGCATATTTCATAACCGTGCGAAGCCGGGGCGGGCCGCTAATTTATCTATATACTGTTAATTAACGTTTGATTAATTGGTTAATTAATGCAAAGCGAAAGTCAATAAATGAAATACGTAAGAAATTTCTGGTCGCGTATTCAGTACCGAAAACTTTTAGATTGGATTTGTTTGTTGGACACAAATTGCTTTCACCTTAACAATAATCGAGCCTAATATTGTTTACAATTTCCATAAATTTAACATTTTCCCCGTGTTGGTCCGGGCTCCTTTGTAGAAGAGACCATCTGCCTTCCTGTGCCAGGCAACGTCACTAAAATCGTGACATCTGAATAAGTAGTAGAGTTTCGCAGCGACTCACCCGCCGCCGCCTTACTACTGCATTATTACTGCCGCCATAACGTCATGACATGTTCTGGTTCGGAGGGTAAGGTACCCGGTAAACTTACTTTTGCTCGAGGCCTAAAATCCCGGCCTCTGGTTGGCAACGCACCATTGCGCACACGCGTGAATTTCTTACCATCAGGAAATCCGTCTGCTTGTTTGCCTTCCAATGTCATAAAAAAAAGAAATAAGCTAAGCATACTACATTTATATCTGCTCTTACTGCTGCTCTGCTACTGCTCTATCTAATTACACACAAATCTTTTATTAAATTTTGTTATTAATATTTACTTTGAACTAGCCGACCCGGCGAAATTTGTATGCTTGACGTTAACAGATACTAATAGTTTGTAAAAAAAACAAGTTTTTTTTTCTAATTTCCCTTGCTTTCTTCGGTTGTTCTTATCATAAGAACCTTCTCCAGACAATAAATAACAGAACAAAATAATAAATAGTAAAAGCGCGATATGATGATTGTGAGCTTAGCCAGTAACTTTCTCTCTTACTTTTAAACCACTAAAATTAAACTTAAAACTGTAAAGATAATATCAGCTTTACTTTACTCTTACTCTATATTTAACTAGCTGTTCCCGCGAACTTCGTTCCGCCCGTTCAGCTTGTATGGGAAAAATTAAAATGTTGTTTTTCCCAGTTTCCTCACAACTGAACAGGATAAAAAGTATCCTATGTCCTTCTCCCGGTTTTAAGTTACCTCCATACCAATTTTCAGCCTAATCGGTGAAGCCGTTCTTGAGTTATAAATAGTGTAACTAACACCACTTTCTTTCATGATATATATAGATAATAAGATGGTATGAGGTGAACTGTAACTTGAAAAAGGCGCGTGTTGTAGACTTGACGCGTCGGTTTGTGTTTCTGTGTGTTTGTGGTATCATAAAGTTTGAATGATTCGACCGATTTAGATGTTTGTTTGAAAGCTGACATAATCGAAATGGTTCCTAGTTTCATCAATACATAGTATAAAACAAAGTCACTTCCTCTGTCCCTACGTCCCTTTTTATGCTTAAATCTTTAAACTACGTAAGGGATTTTGATGCGGTTTTTGTTAATAGATAAAGTAATTGAAGAGGAATGTTTATATATATATATATTTCATAACCGTGCGAAGCCGGGGCGGGCTGCTAGTTTATTAATAATTATTTGGCTGAACTAAGTGATGAAGTTAAAATGCTTATTTGTTAAATCGAAATGTATAGTAATAAGAATTTTCTTTTATGTTTCACTGGTGGTAGACTGCTCTGCAGCAACTCAGCAACTTGCTAAAAAAACCGTAAAAATTGCAGGTAAGTTAGAAAAACAATCCATCTGTCTCTCTGCCAGGCACTTTGTAACAGGCGAGCCTTGATTAAACATTAATCATCACTAACAAGATCACTAGTGGTAAGGTGCTGTGCAGCAACTTGCCTGTATAAGATTCCACCGCCTTACCTATTTATGCCGCCATAATTACTCGGTCATTTTAAGCTCCGGAGAGTGGGGTAGCCGGTAGACTTGCGTAATAGGCCTAGCATCCCGACCTCAGAACAGCGACGCACCTGTAACATCTATGGTATCTATAGGCCACGGTTGCCTTTTACCATCAGGAGAGATCCATGTGCTTATTTGCTGAATTATCACATAAAAAGTGTTAAATTTCAGTAACGTAGTTATGTTCCAAATTGGGGACATTTGGCCGTTATTAGCTAGACTACTGAAAATACAGTTACCACCAACAAACCTGTGTACTTGTTCACTTACTTATCACATAAAAAGTGTTAAATTTTAGTAACGTAGTTGTGTTCCAAATTGGGAACATTTTGATATTTTTTTTAGCTGGATTATGATATAACAAGCAATCTATTAAACACTAACGCTTTCGAAGTTCAAACTAAAAACGTTATAAAGTTAATATCGAAGAGTTCTAATATAAATTTAATTTTATATTTTTATTTTCTATTTATCACACTCGGTACGTGACTAAAAATGTTTCAGGCTCGTTTTATTTCATTGTTTAATGGAGCATTTTTCATTAAGCTTTAACGGAATTTGAGCTCATTGTGGCGAAAACGCTCCATAAAATGTATTAACGGGTTTAAAATGCCTTGAAGGTATTAGTAAAGTTTTTATTAAATTGTTTTATTCGTCGGCAATAATACTTTGTAGAAACGGATAGTCGCACCTAATACAATTATTAGGTGTTGTATTGGGTGATAGCCTCACCTAATACAACATCTAATATACACCAAAAATATTTATTATTTATTACGTTTATACCATAACCCTTTTTTACCCACATTTTATCAGCGCGGCTTTGAAATAATCAGACATAGGGTTATTGGACTTTGTCAATGATATACCTTCTAGAATCGTAATAATGTACCCAAATCAGTTCGTCCATTGATAACTTCCTTTTCATTCTGGATCCTTGAACACCCAGACAATACTCAATTTATTTGCAATTTAACGCTTTCTTCCAACATAGGTACAAACTAAACTACTAACAAATTTAAGTAGAAAACAAAAAAACAGAAACCTTAACATAATATTACCAGAACTGTAATCTGAAAATAAAAAAGTAAAAGTATCTTCACGTCCATATCCCCAAAGTGGTAGGCAGAGGTACAACCGAGGCACCCACGACTAACCGAAGACACTAAGTCCCACAATGTGACAGGTGGAAAGCCTATCACCGGGCACATATCCAATCCCGGGCAACATATTTTTATTAGAAAATTGAAAATAAATATTTTCGAATTTTTTTTGCTCGACCCGAGGATTGAACCCGTTACCTCAGAAGCTAAGTCCGTCGCCGGACTGATTAATTAGACCGATTAGACTTAAACTAGACCCTTAATCTAAACGTAAGTTAACAACCATTTACATTTGTGCATAGTTCTGTACGTTAGTATTACTATTAGTACTAGTAGTATTAGTACTTTGTGCAATGGGCCTAGTATGATAACTAAACGATTCTTTCTTTAACAAGAATCAAACATGTATACTCAAAATAATAACTTTCGTCAAATTATTGGTTGATAATTTTAGAAACAACTAACTGACCCGGCAGACGTTGTTCTTACATGTTTTTAATGTGATTATAGTAAAAAAATTGGGGTG
>NJDD01001236.1:317161-371582 GCA_002245505.1 Calephelis nemesis | reverse complement strand
TTGTTGTCACAGCCCTCGTGCAGATTACGATATTGTCTTTTAATTAGTTTTGTAACAATCAAATAATTTTATCTATTGCAGACATCATTGTCGATTTTGTTACATCATGTTATAGTTCCATCTTTTTATTAGTTTTGTAGTATTCGATAGTGACAGAGTCAGCACCGGATTAAGCCCATAAGGGGCCCTAGGCCATTTTGATTTTGGGGCCCTCCCTTTTTCAAAAATATAGTAAAATTGACGGTTATTTTTGCAATTTTAGAATTTCAAGCACCTCTTATATCATATCAAGGTTTTAAACACAATAAAACAAGCAAAATATTTTTTTTTTCAAATCATATACTTGTTTTGGTGTTTAAGCGCGCAATTTAAAAATTAATATAAAATAACAATCGAACAACAAAATAAAATAAATGTTACAAATAAATAAGAACATAGTTTTTCAATTTGAAAAATATACAATTTTTTTAATTCATAAAAATTTTACTTAGGCGCCCCTAAACGTCGGGGGCCCCAGCCCATGGCCTAGTCTGGCCTAGTGGGTAATTCAGCACTGGGCAGAGTTCATTAAAAGTTCATACTAAATAAATAAAAGGAGGTGTTAGGAAATAGTGACGTCACCAACTAATCGTGCGACCAACCAGAATTTTAACGGAGTTGCAGAAATTCCGGTTATCTGCGATATAATTGGTCTAAGGCTTATGCCCTTAGGCTTGTTTGTTTGCTTAAAGCTGGGTCTAGAAATGCTATTGTGTCCGTATCGTTACTTTATTTCGTACCTCCGTTTTGTATGAGAGTACCGATCCAATGATACTGGACGCAGATAAAATAGCCCCTATCTCTGTTGCTCTTCGTTATGAATATTGCGTGTAATCTTGTTGAGTATCGCCTTACCTGGTACCGATCGAGGCACCTTAGTACCTTACCATCTTAACATCTCGAAATCCGTTTGTTTGACTTTCAAAATGATTAAAAAAGAAGAAAATGACCACTAGTGGTAGAGTGCTGTAACGCAACTTGCCCGGATCCACCGCCTTCCCCAATACACAGTTGGCCTAACACCCTTGCAATAGGATAATGATACACCAATAATATTTAACAAATATAAATTCTAATAATACTCGTATTTATGTTGTATAAAGTTCATGGTTATCTTTTACCAACAGGAGAGCTGTGGCCCTTGTGTTTGGTTGTTGTCTTATACCATAAAAATATATGTAGTTAACTCAAAAACTACTTTTGGGATCATACAATTTGAGAATCTTTCCTTTTTTGGGTTCCTTAATCAAAGGCCAAAAAACAGAACTCTTATAGATTTGTCATCTCTGTTGGCTATCTGACTCTCCATCCGTATGTCACAGATACTTCTTTCAAAAACTATAATAACCATACTGTTGTAACTTAGTAATTAGATCTTCATTAAGATTTATACTCAAAAATAGAAAAAAACGATATTTTTTTGGGGTTTCCCATACGTAGAGGTATCCTTGGATAGGTCTTCAAAAACTATATTGGGGTTTCTAAAATCATTTTTTCTAAACTAAACAATTTGCGCAAGAGTTAGTTACGTTTCAAAATATTTAAATGTGTGTACCCCCCGTAACATCTAAAACAAGGGAATAATTTTAATACTACTGCCGTCAGAGTCAAAATAATTATTGTTTGTTTCGACATTGTTAGTGGCAAATCAATTTCAATTTTATCTGTTTTAATTAAATGATTACCTTAATTACAATTGAAAGTGAAGTGTGAGACCTGTTTTGATAAAATGCGCTTAGATATACTACAATTAGTGTTCGTTTTTGGTACTTCATCTTTGATGACCAATCACTAACTAGGATTAATCACTGTTGTTATCCAAAAACTTATAATTCGCCTCTGTGATCTAGTGGTTTAATTGTTGGGCTTGACTGCATGAGGTCCCGGTTTCAAATCCCGGGTCGGGCAACAGAAAGAAAATTGGGGTATTCCAATTTTTTAATAAAAAAACATGTTGCTCGGGATAGAATATGTGCCCGGTTGGCGTAGGTTTGCCGCCTATCACATTGCGGGACTTAGTATCTTCGGCTAGTCGTGTGTGCCACTGGTTGTGCCTCTGCCTACCTCTTCGGGGATATGGGCGTGAAGATAAATTTTTATTATGATAATTATTATTATCAAGAATTACGTGGCATGTAAAGCAAATGACATTGAGTGATAAAGGTACGACGCAAAACCAAACTGAGTGTATAGAATCGGTAAGATTTTAAACAAATTCTATGCCTACCCTATCTGAATTATCAGTACACGCCCCTATCTTCAACCACTGTATATGAAATCCAAAAACCTTTATTCTATATTACTTGCTACCACGGAACCCTTCAAGGGCGAGTATAACTCGCACTTTGCCTCTTTTTTTATTAATTTTGGTTAAGTTGTAAAAACTGCAAAACGTTGGTAATTAAGAAAAATTTGCTTTTTCAAGATGTATGCCTACACCGTAAGGGACTTGACGTAAAGATATGTAAGCTGTATGAAAAATGAAATAAAAGACGCAATATGCGCATAGCTAGTGTAGAGGAATGTTAATTCTAATCGAGTATAAACTGTCGCTCTACTAAACATACGTAACACGGAGTTCCGATTCTCGCTAATTACACAATATTTAATTAATTGAAGCCTCAATTAATAACATTAGATCCAATTCCGGAATTGAGTGTCACGTTGACTCGACGGACGGAACTTTATTGTTTTGATAAAACCCTTACCAAGAGTTTGCGTTGCCAAAATCCACTTGCAGCGCCTTGAGTTATTATCTCTATGAAAACTGAACCACAGACTTAGAGAGAGAGAGAGAAAGAGAGAGAGAGAGACAGAGAACTTAGAGAGCTAAATTTGAACCCACAAGTACAAAAGATATCGATACGAACAGTACCGATTGTAAATCGTTCAAAACTCATGGTACGGGCTCCAAATTGTAATTTAAAATTAATTTAATTAAAAATTTTCGGACTGGTATTTGTAATTACCTTTTTTTGTCATAAATGGCGATACAATCAAAATGCTGTTTTATTATCCGACTTCCAAAAAGGCGAGGTTTTCGATTTTACTGTTTTTTGTATATCTGTTAAGCGATTGTTAGCATTTTGTCGCTACAATGTCAGCATCCAAGAGTCGATCTCAATATTCTAACAGTGTCGTTCCATTGAGCCGCCTTTTCTTATCTCATTTTTATCTGGTTTTTGGTAAGACTTATAAAACCTTACGAACCTTATGAGTTTTTTTTATGTTATAGGAAGGCAAACAAGCAGACGGATTTCCTGTTGGTAAGAAATTCACGCCGCCTAGAGACACCAAAGATGGTAATGGTGCGTGCCAACCTGAGATCGGGATGTAAGGCCTCGAGCAAAAGTAAGTTTACCGGCTACCTTACCCTCCGAACCGGAACACGTCATGACGTTATGGCGGTAGGAATAGATAAGGCGGTGGTACCAATCCGGGTGAGTCGCTGCGAAACTCTACCATTTAGTCAGATGTCACGGTGTTAGTGACGGAAAGCCTATGCTCGCCTTTTACGAGCTGCCTGGCACAGGATGGCAGATGGTCTATTCTACAAAAGAGCACGGACCAACACCGGGTTACTTTAAAAATAGTTATCAAGTGATTAAATATAATTGACGTTTCTGATGGCGGCTATTTGATCTGGATGTACAGACATCGATGTTCACCACACAAATGCCTGCTACCGTCGAGAACCGAATCCGAGCCTCGCAATTGGTTAACAGAGTAAGTCGTGTACGCTTACCCTTTGGCCAACGAGACCATCAATGTTTATTGACCAATTACAAAGAGCATTCATTAATTAATCTAATTAATTTAATTAGATACTCGTCAGGAACGTGGCGTGGTGCAGCAATCGTCCAATTCGCAGAAATCAATTAATTGGTAACTTCTATTTTGTGGTTCATTACTGACAGCCAGTGATGAACATTCAAGGGACCTTTCAAAATGACTGTTTTAATTAAGTACTATTGTAGTTTCAGCGGCATTGCGAAAGAAGATGGTCGTATTTTTTTCGTAATTATTGAATTTTGTGTTTATATTGAGTGAAACTAGTTAATTTCGATGGGAGTTAAATTAATTTTGTTCAGTGAAAGTGCACAAATAGAATAATCATAAAGAATTTATTGTTTATTTCCTCGCTGTCGCCAAATCTCACTAGATGAGCTTGAGCAACGAAGCCACCGCTTTACTCAAGACCCTGACATGATTTTGTATATAGAGACTTATGACTGTTAATAAGACTAAAATAATACGGAAGATATAGCAGCATGACCTAAAGGTCTTAGCCGGCCCCAGAAAGGGGCAAATTGACCTAAAAAAAATTAAGTACCTACAAATTTTTTCTTTTTTTTTTCTTTTTCATCTAAGACTAGACATGGGTCACTCAACCAAAATGCTTTAGCCGTCGCTCAGTAGGGTTATTCTCAAATCTCAATTTCATGTAAATTGGAATCGGATATGGGATTTTAGGTACTGTTGAACACAACAATTAACAAGCATTATTTACATTGAGTAATAATAAACAAATTATTGTATCACATTCATTGATTTTTTAGAACAAAATGTCATTATACCGGTAGCATTGTGTTCAAAAAGACCTAAAGTGATATATCTCATTTTAATTTCCAGTTGCATGAAATCGAGATTAGAGTAACCCTACAGCTTATGAGTAAATACAAACCGGAGCTGCAAAACTGGTTCAGCTCAACTTGTCTATAGAAATCATGTTTGTGAGCTGAACCGAACTGAACTCCAATGATTACATTTTTTAACCGAGTTTCAAAAAAAGTTGGTTGGCAATTCGGCAGGTATGTTTTTTTATGTATGTTCTCCGACGTTCCTAAACCGATTTACGTAATTCTTTTTTTGGTTGATGCGGAATAGTTTCGAATCAGTCCCATAAAAATTTGAGCCATTAGTTTTTATTTTATGAACATTTTTTATCTACGTTCAGCTATCCCAATGTTTGCTGATATGATTAAATTTTATTAAATTGAACCATATCAGCAATAAACTAAAAAGTATTAAATACAAATAACTACGTTAATAAAGACCGACTTCAAAAGTAAATGGTAAAAAATAATAAAATTTTAAAGAAACTCTCCCTAAAGACACCAAAGGTGGTAATGGTACGTTGCAAACCTAAGGCTGGGATGTTAGGCCTCGAGCAAAAGTAAGTTTACCGGCTACCTTGCCCTCCGAACCGGAGCACGTTAACGGTTAGCGTTAGACGTTATGCGGCAGGAATAAGTAAGGCGGTGTTAACAATCCGGGCGAGTTGCTGCAAAACTCCAACACTTAGTTGGATGACACGGTAACGTTAAGCCTATGCTCGTCTTTTACAAGCTGCCTGACAGGAAGGCAGATGGTCTATTCTGCGAAGGAGCCCGGACCAACACGGGGTTAAGAACGCTACTGGCAAAGTGCAATTATATAATGTATATATTACATTATATAATTGCACTTAGTGGGACACTATTTGATAGTGTCCCACTAAAACGTATTTGCCAACAGAAATCGAAACCAGTTAAAAAGGAGCTCAGCATGTAATGTCGTAGTCACAAGACTGTAACACTGATTTTCAGTGAGCACTCTTATAAATCAAGAAGCAAGCGTGATACCGATATATATAACGCGAACGAGTGAGATGGAAAGAAGATTTTTGAGGGTTTCCCCTTAAATTCTCAGGCACTCACGACTAGCCGCAGACACTAAGTCCTACAATGTGATAGGTGGCAAGCCTATCGCTAACCGGGCCCATGTCCAATCCTGGGCAAAGTTATTTTTTAATATAAAAATTAAAATATACGTTTTCTATTGTTAATTGTTGGCCGACCCGGGAATCGACCCCGGACCTCAAGAATTCAAGTCCGACGCTGGACTGCTAGACCACAGAGGCGATAACTATTACGCAATATATTTCTAAAACCAATCAAACACGTCCCTGTGGTCATGTGCAAATGTTTGCGGGCAACGCTAAACTGTTGACAGTCTAGACCAGAGGTTCCCAAACTTATTTCATGTATCTCCCACTTTGAAAATCAGTTGTTCTTAAGAACTTCGTTTCTTTTTTATCAACAACCTCAATAACATATTTATTTCGCCTAGTATTTAAAAAAAGGCTGGTCTAGACTCTGCGAACAATTCGTACTTTGGCTCTATAATTTTTTTTAAACGAATTACTACATAGTATAAAACAAAGCCGCTTTCCGCCATTCGTCGTGTCTGACTGTCCATCCGTACAAAAATAGAAAAATAGCAATAATTTTTGGGGGTTCTCCATACTTAGGACTAAAACTCAATTTTTTTCATCAAATCTATAAGTTTTGTGCTTCCAAAGCGGTAAGATGTGTGTGTGTGTGTGCGTGCGTGCGTGCGTGCGTACGTGCGTTCGTGCGTTCGTACCTGCGTGCGTGCGTGCGTGTGTGTGTGTGTACACACACTACCAATGTGTGTGTACCAATAAATTAATTATTCAACGCAGATGAAGTCGCGGGTGGAGGCTAGTATGACTATATAACAACAACTATTACCACATAGTATAAAACAAAGTCGCTTCCTTTGTCCCTATGTACCTTTGTATGCTTAAAGCCCGTGCTAGTTTACTATAATATATATTATAACGCGGCATATTAATATATATTATAGCTACGTGTGTGACGGGCTCAAACCTTTATAACTACGCCACTTATTTTAATGCGGTTTTTTAATAGATAAAGTGATTGAAGAGGAACGTTTATATGTATATTTTATGCCCGTGCAAAGCTGGTGCGGGCCGCTAGTATATAATAATACAAAAGAAAAATGATATTTTATGACGTCATACAAATGAGACACATAATAACAATTTTCGGCCATCAAAGCCTAATGGAAATGTAATCGCGCCTACTTTATTAGACACGCCCTTAATTTGGGCGCACATTTGAGGCAGTCAATATTGAAACCAAGCAGAAAATACCTTCATGCTACTTTCATGTAACATTAAACGGTGGTCTATAGTACGCAAACTAAATATGTAATACCCAAAAATTACTACAAAATTTTACTTACTTTTTACTTTAATGATATTGGAAGGCAAATAAACAGATTTCCTGATAGTGAGAAAATCACGCTGCCTAGAACCACCAAAGGTGGTAATGATACGTTGCTAACTTGATTCCGGGATGTTAGACTTTGAGTAAAAGTAAGTTTACCGACTCTTTACTACCTACCTTATCCTCCGGAACACGCCAATGGCAAGTTATGGCGACAGGAATAGGTAAGACGGTGGTACCAGTCCAGAGGAGTCGTTGCGAAACTCTACCACCTAGTCAGATGTCACGTTGTTAGTGGTTGTAAGACTAAGCTCACCTTTTACGTGTTGCTTTTTAGAACGGCAGAATTTCTATTCTGAAAAGGAGTCCGAAAAAGTGTTTTTTTTAATTAAAGAAAGTTAATTTAAAAATTAAATTTTAAAGAATTAAAAACTTTTTGCCCCAAATAGGGTTTTGAACCTGTAACCTTTCTTCTCAAGCCGATGAATGCTCTAACCATTTGAGCTACTGAGAATTTAAGTGCCATGACGAATTTTTAATTCCTTTCTTTACCTTTAACGACAGTAGTTATGTCCTATAGATAGACAGTTCTGGGTACGTAAATGAGTTTATCGTAACAGATGAAATTCACATTTAAAATGGCCATAACTTTCGTTTCCCTAATGGTATTTTAACTTTGGCGCTTGCCCTGTGCTTGGGTTAAATTTCTACAAATTTAAAGAAAAAACGTTCGCCATCTTGAAACGAAAGGGAACAGATTTAAATAGATTCTGAGGCAAAAGATTTTCTCTCTTCTAAATTCGTAGAAATTTAATCCAAGCATAGGTCAAGTTCTAAAATTTAATTACACAAAAATACTTACTTCGCTAACAAAGTATTGTAAGAGGATGAGATGTATACCTATCTCTATGACAAGGTCAATGCTAAGCTATTGTTTTGTGCTACCACATCTTCACGCCATTTCCTTGACAGGGTATGTGAGTATCGAGTGCCAAATGTAACGATCCCTACTGCAGACTAGCTTGGTTTCCTCCACATTACCCTTAGCATACAAGCACGCCGGTATCGGTGACTCTTGACACCACCCTAGCGATTAAATCGTAGGATGAAAAATGAATAAAAAAGTGAAGCTTGCCCTTTCTCATTTTAACACTCTCTGTCTTTCAAATCTACTCTATTTTGGATTACAAATGTGGTCAGCAAGCGTTGCACCACAGATTTTCCTTAGCGCTCCCATTTTGACCGCATTCATCCTACTCTCATGATTTTTCTGGCAAACCCAACTCGCGCTTTTATATAAGAACGTTCAATTCACACTATTCCCTGCATGCACTCTTCTTTGTACATCCACGATATATACTTTCCAACCCTGCTGCTGCACTACCAAGATGCAGGCCCACTTCTTTTTACATCCACGGTATACCTTCTATCCCTGCTACTGCACTACCAAAATATACAATTTCATTGACTTTTCCAGCATTATATCGTCAAAAACCTCTTATATGCGTTCTGGCTACGTCTCTTTCAAATACAATTACTTTAGTTTCCTTCGCATTCGATTGTTACCTCTTCGGAAATATGGGCCTGAAGAATACTTCCTTTTTACCTATTGTATTTGTGAACTATGAACAGTTCTTACGTATAATTACATACAGTGATGGTTGTAATTTTTAAATGTTAATTGACTTGAAGATACGAAGCCCGTAACTTCTGAATAATAAAATTGCAAAAATGTGCAAACGACTTTTATCTCATACTAAAAGAATTTCACTAAGTGTCAAAAATGCAAACCATAGACCATTAATTTTCACCCTCAATCAACACACCCCGCTGTTGACACTTGAATAAATCGTAGCACGCCATTTTAAAAAATACCGACGTCGTAGCCTGTGACCCCTGGGAAAGCGTTTCATAAATTCGTAGAGCAGTCGTAGCTCGTAGCAGTAAGATTTTCGCTCCAAAAAACGAGCTGCCACACGATGTCAGCATCTAAATAGATTGTTGGCCCGCTATTAAAAACCCGATGTCGTCGCGCTCGGGAAAATTGAGTGAAATGTTAAATATTTCAAAGTATTTCGTCCTAATGCTTCCAAGATTACTGTTAAAGTGAAGTAGATATTTCATTATGAAAATGTAGGCTTGCAACAAAAATTGCTTTTCTTAATTTTTAATTGTAGCACTTTCCGTTTTTTTCCTGTAAAAGCTTGCAAAATTTATCACAATCTCGATAAATGTGCTATAATTATCTTAATGGAATTTTATACATTATTTTAAAAGAATTGATATTTTTTGGTAGTAATATAAGTAGTTTAGTAATTTTTAACCTATTCTAAAAAAAGTTTATATATTCGTTTTTTTTTATTTTAATACAAACTTTTTTTTTACATGAAAGAGCGTATTTTCGAGCTCTTATGTTGCCACTAAGTATAATTCCGTTCATGTAGTCCCAGAGAAATTGAGAAAAATGCTAAGTTTTATGTAGATAGACTACGTAATTATTAAAATTAAACTCATTTCTTTAGTTTTATTGTTTTTAATTTATATTTGAAATGATAAAGTCACCATTATATGTTAAAATAACATGGAATTATGTAAAATTGTTACTAAAAACTGTAAATGCTATCAATCGATTTCCTTTATGAAGTTGTGATATTAACAAGATATAGCCTTGTACTAAATATATTTTAACTAATATATGTAAAAATATATGTATAACAATAATAAAAACTATGTAATTAAGATGGTTAGATATTTGCACACCACACTAAGAATAAGTATTTTGTAACAACATTTAAACACACATATTCCGCAAACTGCTATTTAGAAAATTACTTTATTTAGAAAAGCTAATAATTAATCTTGTTATGTCATTGCTGTGGAATAATCGTATCTATGAATGAATGCATAATCAATCATCCTTATACCTAACAGATTTATCAAACAAACTAGCTGCTTGCCGCGTCTTCGTCGTGTATTTTTTTTTTTCATACAAATACCAATTCATTTTTACATACAACGACTTTCATACAGACGTTAGCTGTCCCGGTGAACTTCGTTTTACCCGTTCAGTTTATATGGGAAAAAGTAAAATGTTGTTTCTCCTGGTTTCCTCACAGTTTTCCTCTATTTCTTACCTTATTAACCTATCCTGGACTTGAACAAATAATTTAAAACCAAAATTAGTGAAATCGGTTTAACCGTTCTTGAGTTTTAGCGAGACTAACAAACAGCAATTAATTTTTACGTATATAGATTCATCCCTTATGAAATTTCTCAGGGTACTGATTTTTGAAAAAGTAACATAAGCTTGAATCGGATTTTTAGCTATATGCATATCAAACTTCATCACAATCTCTTTAGCTGTTTAGCAATTACGGACTAACAGACAGACTTTCTCATTCATAACATTAGTTTGGATTTAGTTGTTTACTTTCTATTTTTGTTCAAAGCTAGATTTAGTTCGATTTGTATTTTTGTGCTATTTTTGTTCAAAAAATCTAAAAGGATAAGTCGCAGACGAAAGCTGGTAAAATATACGTGTAACTTTACAAAGGAGCTGATGACGCCAGGGTTTTAAGACGAGACGTGACCTGAATGTATACTCTTACATAATATCATGGTATGCATCGCGAAAGGTTGTTGTGGTTCGGAAATTGTTCATATTTTCCTTAAACGTGTGTTATTTTAGACGTAACGTGTGTGTGTTACTTCAAATGTGATTTGAATGTCGAATACGTTTATATACAGAAGACTGTTGAAATTTGGAAATATTAAATAATAATATGTTTTCCTTGAACATGTGTTATTTTACAAATAACATGCATGCGATATGTATGTGATATGATATGCGACATATATATATGTGACAGAGATGTGGTAGGATGAGCAAGCTCATCTCACAGCTTTCAAAAAAATACCACGGGTTTTTAGTTGGCAGAGCGGAAATCCAACATAATCATGTACAAATATTCGCTAAGATGTTTCTAATAAAGTGGTTTCTCTTTGTAAAATAAATAAAAAATTGATAGTTTACGTGATATTAAAATATCGAAAGATAATTGGGAACAATGATTTGGTTTTTTTTCTCTACAACTTGATAGCACATATTATTGATGGTTTTTACTCGTACCTTATATTTTACGTACCATTTTTCGCATTCTAAGAGAGATAAATTGAAAAAAACAATAAAAAAATGGTAAATATGGCTTAAATTTGTTTTTTTTTGTGCTTTTTATATATTTACTCGTAATGTAAATAAATAATGTTTCTAATATTTCTATCGATTGATTTGATATCAGCGGATTTACCTTCTAAAATAATTATATTCATATAATTGAAAAAAATGCTTACGAAAAATCCGACTCCGTTTACAAAAAATAAAATTCTCGATTTCCCTAGGACTCTACCATCAGATCCAAACTTGGTGGCAATAGGCCCACATCAGAGAACGCTCCTCAAGACGAAAAAGGATTTTTAAAATCGATTCAGAAATGACGGAGAAATTCATTAACATGAGTAATAAAAGTCAGGTTCAAACATAATATGTTATATTATAACCGCCCTTATTTTTCGCATCAGTTAAAAATATTAAACTACATTTTTTGTGTTGGACTTGCGACGTTGAATTAAATTCGTCTGAAAAATCTAGATTAGCACGAATGTAAAAATATGTTTTGGTGAATTCTGCTGAATGGAATATTAAGATAAAGATTTCTATGGAGCACTATTTTTTGAATATGTTTTTTAAATTGATTTTTTCGAACTGCTGCTTACAATTAGATTCAAGCCTGGATCTCAGGTCAATATTGCACTACTGGTGTTTTCATTATAAATGATATGTTAATTTTTTTATGATATTGGAAGGCAACAAGCAGACGGATTTCCTGATCAGGCCGCCTAGAGATACGAAAGGTGGAAATGGTGCGCTGCCAATCTGAGACCAAGATATTAGGCCTCGAGCAAATGTAAGTTTTCCAGCTACCTTACCCTCCGAACGGAAACACGTAATGACAATAGGGTGGCAGGAATAGCTAAGCTGGTGATACCAATCCGGGTTAGATGCTGCGAAAATCTACGTAAGTGACTGGGAACACTGGGATATCTATGTATGTGTAGATTTCTTTAAAAACAAAATTGAAAAATATTCTCTTTTACCTTTTTTATTCTGTGCTGCTGGAATACATAAACAGAAAGTACATTTCTTTTATGGAACCAGGTGAAATTGAAGTGAAATAAAAATAAGTTTCAGACGTTTTTCTGGTCTTTTCATTTTATGATGTTTCCTGTACGCAAATGTTTAAATTACATACAAACTCAATATTTGCATTTCACTTATAATATAAAATTTAACGGTTTCTGATAAAAAGTCTATTTACACTTTCATTTATAACTAACTGTAGCCTGCGTCTTCGCCCGTGTTTTCACAGGAATCCGTTGTGCGATCGGGATGAAAAGTAGCCTATATGTTAATCCAGGTCACAATCTATCTGTGTTTTAATTTTCAGATATTTCCGTTCAGCCATTCGAGCATGAAAGAGTAACAGACATGCATACAAACATACTCACAAACGTTCGCATTTATAATATCAGTAGAATAACAACGTGCCTATTACTATTAAATAAATATGCCCTTATAAATTACTAATAAGCTTTTACTAAATCTTTCGCAACTGCCATTAAAACTTTTCTTAATTTTAAGAAGTTTCGCAATTTATACAATATACACTAATCGGTATACATTTGAAAACGTTTTTATTGCTTTCAGACACATTTTATTCTCTTGGAGTTTCTCTATTTATTTTGAGGATTTTATCATTTAATGATAATTTATTTAAAAGGAATGTTTAAAAAAAGTATATTCAATAACAATTTTAAAAACGTTTTTGAAATTCATAAAATGATAGAAACATGATGAAAGTAAGCTCTTTTGAACATTTTTTAATATATTAACTAAACAGACTCTTTTGAGTG
This sequence comes from Calephelis nemesis, assembly GCA_002245505.1. Classification (NCBI taxonomy): domain Eukaryota; kingdom Metazoa; phylum Arthropoda; class Insecta; order Lepidoptera; family Riodinidae; genus Calephelis; species Calephelis nemesis. The sequence goes on along the minus strand of NJDD01001236.1, from coordinate 358,536 downwards.
GAGGTTAACTGTTCGGCTCATATATTTTTGTATCTTGATTGATTTCACCATTATTTGCGAACTGATTTTACAAAGCATTTTTTATTTGTAATTTAATTTTGTAAGTTAATCGTAAATTCTAGGTTGTCCCATTGCCATAAAGTTAAGGTCTAATTATGGAATGCCATAGGCTCCAGAAAAATAAGGTACTTGCGCCTAAGACAGCCCATTTTTTAAGATGGTCAATTTTCAATATTTTGTAGGTATCTTTAAAGTTTGAAAAAGTTTAAATTACTACCACGTTCCGTAATATTTTTCTTTCAAACTTTAAAAAATACAAAATATTAATGGTCACCTTAAGAACTAGGCCATCTTAGGCACAAGTACTCAGTCAAACAATATTAGGTTGAAATTGTAGTCTAAAAATTTTTTCAAAAAATGTACAGATATATTCAAAATTCATTACCATGTCGCTAATTTTGTTTGAAAAGCTAAATCTACAAGTATTAAACCGAAATTTTTTGGAACGCTATGAAATTTGTGTATCCTAGTTTTACATTTATAATGCGCTGTGCCTAGCGCATATTAAATTCAATGTACTTTCTTAAATAGTTATCCTTATTTTTATTTGTTATAATAAAGTAATTAATGTGAAGTTAGGCAGGGCTGCCAGGATCGTGACATTTGACCCTCGATAATATCTGCCTACGACTTCAGGGAATTTGAGTAACAATGGTTATAACGGCAAAAAAATATTTATTTTTATATATTCATTCAAAAAATTCTAAATAAATCAAAAAAGCTTCAAAATTTTAAGTATTCTATTTTGGTTTAAATTGTACAACCTTATGATAAACAAATGGATAAATAGCAATGCCTAAAATATAATAGATTTGTTACTGTACACTGATATTTAATATTGTAACATATCTGTAAGTTTTTAAATAACTCAATGATGTGTTATTTATTGCTAAGTTATTTAAATAAAATGTATTGTGACATACAACACTTTTTTAACACCAAACTTACCGCGCCTAATCAAGGACACAATCACCACGAATCACAAAACAGTTTTTCACTCGGAAGATGTTGAAGGTTTTTGGGATCGATTTGGAATGATAAGATTAGAAATGAGTTATGTCCGCGCTACAGAGATTGTATGACGCAGGGCGGCGAGGTTGTCATCGCTAGGGCGGTTGGGCGGCAACTGACTTCCCCTCAGGCTGCGTGCTCCTTCGGGCCTCGCCCGGATGTTTCCTGTTGATCATGTACGCGACAGGTGATCCCAATCGCTCCTGAATCTCTGTTTATAGCTTAAACTATTAATTACACTTGAGAGATTTATAAGATTCGGAGATTCTTGTACCCATTTCACTTTAGGTTTGTTGTTTTTTACGATTAAATTAGTACTACCACTATATTCGTACATTATGGAATATGAGTGCGAATATGACATTATTTTGTAATAAATCAAAGTTTAGTTTGAAAGGTAATTTCATTGGTTCAATTCTTCGATACTTACATTCTAGCAGGGGAGCCCAGGATGCTAAATGTATAGTTACTCCAGCTATAAGACTTTGTCGATTAGATAGTGGAGAATAAAACATGTATAACGTTAATGTTTTTAGTGTTTCAGAAGTGTTTAAAACCTAAAAGGATATTTACATTCAATAGATCATAGGTGAGTACATAGGATGTCACTAGGGTATTTAGTTAATGAGTCTCCCATAATAGAAATATGTTAATCAGACACATCACAGTATTGGCTAACATAAATTTATGAGTTATTTGAAAGTTTTGAACCCTGTCCAAACTATCCTAAATCATCATAAAACTGGAACAAGAACTTACTGTCATGAAAAACCCATAGTACTTTATTTTGATATGCTCTAGTACATTTTGAAGATAAAACAATTAAGACAAACTACTTTACACGCGCGCCTCTATACAACGTGATTTTTCAAAACTTTTCAAAACTTCAATCAAGTTTCCAAAAATCACGTCGTACATAAATTTGATACACAATGAAGGTTATTAATAATGGCAAAATATACATCCCTTAACACATACTGAGGAGTCAGAATAACCTGCAAAAATCCCCTCCTTGGCTCCCCTTCACATTTACAGAAAATACTAATAGTTGTTTGGATAATATACTTTTTTATGTGGATGATCTGCAAACGTATACATGGGTCTTCAGATGGTAAGGGAGAACCGTGGTCTATGGACACGATAGAAGTTATAGGTGCGTCGTTGTCCTGTAGCTGGGATGTTCGACTATTCGTGCAAGTTTATCGGTCACCCTTCTCTCGGGGGACCGGAACAGGACAGAGTCATTATGGCGGTAGGAAGTGATAAGGTGGTGGATCCCTACCCGGGTAAGTTGCCAGTCTGTTGTTGAACCTGTGCTCGCCTCTTCAGCCTGGCATAGAGACAAATGATCTAATCTAGTTCTTGTGGTAATGGTCCTTAGCAGACCTATACCAACACGGTGAAAATCCCCTTGACGGGATCATATTCTTAAACACGTCTCTATAATTTAATCGCCTATGTGGTCTACCGGTCCGATATTGGTATTGACTTCATGAGGTCCCGTGTTCGATCACCAGGTCGAACAACTATAAAAAATATCTATTTTCTAATAAAAACATCGTTGTCTGAAATTAGATAGGTGCCCGGTTGGCGGTAGACTTGCCACCTCACATTGCGGGACTTAGTGTTTTTATACTAGTCGTGGGCGCCCTCGTTGTATCTCTGACTAACTCCTCGGGGATACGAGCGTGCCAGTATTTTTTATTTAATCAAATTATTAATTCTGCATCCTTGAATTTAGACTGTAAAAATTAATCTCGTGATTATATAAAGAGACATGTAACCAAGTCCATAGTAGCTTTCTGTCTTAATTCTTGTGTCCGTGTGTTTGTCACTGAACTTCTTCAATACGACTGGACCGATTTTGATGATTTTTTTTGTGTGTTCAAGGGAATACGAGAATGGTTTAGATTCACAATTTGGTCTCCTGGAAAATGTTTTTTTATAAAGTACTTAGTTGTTGATTTTGCAATGTTTCACATTGGATCTGACAGACTGCGCTACTATCGAAGCATTAATGTCAAGCGATATGAAGTTTGCTGGTTCAGCTAGTATATCTAGCATTCACCTTTAGTCTTTTCCCCAAACTTGGGTGCCGCTAGTGATGAAAACGGGGAACGGTTCCACCAAGATATTTTTGCACTAGAAAAACGATACTAGGGAAAATTGAGTCTAACTATGCTGGCAGATTATTGTTGGGGATTATAGAGGGACGTTTCTGATGCCAAATACGGGAGAAAATCATGAAAAAACTTCTTATATTAATATTATAACATTGACAACAATTTAATTTTTATTACAATTATTTGTAATAAAAAAAACTACAACAAAACTATTCGTGTCCAAAGTTTAAAACTACTAATTCTGCTCAATTTGATCTCATTTCAAACAGAATCAGCCACAATTTTTCTTGTTACATTCCTTTTCTTTTTTTCTTTAGGTTTTGGCCTTCACGTTAGTATTTAGCCATTAGTCAAGTAGAAATTTGCATCGAATTTTATATATATTTCAATTAATTATAATCAGTCATCCGTCTTAAGTCGTCAGGAAGTCATGTCAGGCTCTTGGGTAAAGCGGTGGCTCATTACACAAGTTCTGTAATGAGATTTGGCGGCAACGAGGAAATATACGATACGCTAATTTCTTATTGATTATTTCATTTGTGCTCTTTCACTGAACAAAATTGTACAAAATGCCACCAAAATTGACTAATTTCATTCAATATTAACACGAAGTTCAATAATTGTCAAAAAACTTCGACCATTTTTTCTCTCGATGGCGCCAAAACTCCTTGTTACATTTAAAAAGTGTTTTTTGTTGACCAGTGTAATCTGTCATAATTATGTTTACATTTTTCTTTGGTTTTTCTATCTACCAAATACTTAATTACCCTAGTTTGTAGGTGCTTTATTTGATCTAAGTATGTCTTAAAGGTAAGGCCATAACATTTCAACCCATAACTTAGTAAGGAGTCAGCAAGAGCATAATAAACAATGTACAGAGTGCGTTTATTAATAATATTACGTATGTAAAAAATTTTGTCTAAAATTGGGAGAGTTCGATTACCGGGTCGGGCAACTCAAATTATTTTCTTAATTTTGTTACTAAACAACGTTGCCCGGGTATGTACAAAGGCTCTGTTGGCTATAGGTTTGCCACCTTTGATATCATTTAACTCAGTCCTTAACTCAGCTGATCGCATATAACAACTATACCTCCTAGAGAATAGGACAAGGGCGTGAAGATACTTGATTTCTCCTTTAACGCTTAAAATATTACCTGATTTGAGCTGAGAAACAGTTACATATTCGTCTGGCAAAGTGCAATCTCGGCTATTGTCTGGCAGTAATCCTCTCGTACCAGTATGTTTGCGGACTAAGATTAGTCCTTTGATAAAGTTTAGTCTGAGATTGGATAATTTATCGTTGTACGTAGGTCACACAATACGTTTAGCGTAACTTAAAAAACAGCATGTTATGACCAAAATGTTATATTTATTGCTTACTAAAATAATCTCCTTTACATTTTAAATATTTTTTCATGCGATCAAACCATTTTTTAAAACTTAAGGCAGTAACTTTGACCCTCTATGTCTTTTCGTTCAGGCAGGCCGTTACCAAACTTTTTACCAGATCGAGGTAGACCAGATTTTACAATATATTTTTAACGTACAAAATTTATGCTTTACGCTCGTAATACAATGGGCGTGTTTGGACGAAGTAAGTACTTACTAAATTTAGTAAGTCACTTACTATGCTTACAAAATTTTCGGCCGGGACACAAAATAAGTGCTAACGCAGTAAGTATGGCTTAATATACGACGCCATTTTGCTTATTCTTTATGTACGGGATATGACAGTAAGTCTGTCCTCGCCGAAAAGCGCTACAGTCAGCTTGTAAGACTTTAATTTTTTTATGCTTACTGGCTTACTAAGTTTAGTAAGTACTTAATTCGGCCGAACACGCCCAATTTTTACGCTAGGACTGCCGTAACGGTGTTTCAATCACAACTTCCGGTCACCATCTTGGATTTGAAAAGAAATAAAAAATTCGTAATCTGAGACCCTGTTTACATGACCTGCAACTTAAAATGGCCGCAATCTTGAAAAATTTTCAAATCTGAAAAGACTTAACAGTAAACAATTACATAATAAAACATTAAAAAACACTAAAACAATAATCCATTTCTACTATGGAAGCAAATCTCCAACTTGAACCGTTCAAAATCTAGAGCCTCTTAAAATTTGTATGGCGGCCATCATTTTGAATTTTTTTCTAAAAAAAGAAACCTAACGTAAGCTATCAATAGTCGCAAAGAAAGCAAATTTTAACTATAACAGTTCAGACGCAAATCGATTTTGTACGGCGGCCATCTTGTTTCTGCCATTTTAAATTTTTTCTGACAAGTTTTGATAACTGCCACATAACAGAAGATCAATGGCGCCAATATGTTTCCGCTAAGTTTCACCGTTTTGGCAGGCCTCTGACAAACTATTTCACCAGGTCTACATTTCCAAGGTTTCTGATTTATTTTGGTTGGCTTAAGATCACCCTCTATCCAATGATATCAACACCGTGACTCTAGCTAGACGGCAACTGGGAGAACAATTCGGGATCAGTCAGTCAGTCATAAGTAAGCTAAGCTTAACATCGCAGCCCGCGTATGATCCGCCGCACATGTAGACCAGTAGATGTAGCAGTCCAGTGTGGCTAGTTAATGTTTCACTTATCAGGTGTAATATTTTTGAGTTCGAAATTGTGGTGCAATTGCTTAAAAGGACGTAATCAGTTTTAGCTTGAGTTCAAATTCTGTTAAACTACACATGTACCTACTACTGTATCCGTCCTCACTGTGAGATCGCGGTACATCAGTCAACACCCTCTAGACATTGAAGTCTATACTAAAATCGACATTTCCAAATAGGTGCATTGCCTCCATTGCATTTTGTAAAAGACACTAATTTAAGTAAGGAATGGGGAAGATTTTTTCTTGCTTGAAGGGACTTAATCGAGTGTATTTAGAGTTTAAATTCTTGAATTCGATCTTCAATGTCTAGAGGGTGACGACTGAAGCAGCGCGAGCTCACAGTGAGGCCGCAGACTAAACTATAAACTCAAGGTGCTACTCGCGAGCTGCTTGCAGCTCTGTGCAGATATGTGCAGTTTTACAGAGTTTGAGCTCAAACTACTACTGATTACGTCCTTTCAAGCAGCTACAAGTCTTTACTATTCTTTACGGAAGTTGGTGTAATATCTAAAATTCAAAATATGGCAGGAATGTTTGGAAAATATTTGGAACTATCTGACTAAAGCACCGCGATGTCACAGTGAATACGTCCTTTCAAGCAATTACAACTCGTCACCATTCGTTACTCAAACAAATTGCAACTGGGGCCCTACCATGAACGCTTAAAGCAATATTATTTCCATCTTGCTAAATGTATATATAATAATAAGGAATATATAATAATAATATAATAAGGAACTTTATGGTTTACGTCATAAGGTTGTCTTTCTCTACTGACAATTAGTATTGTTGAAATAGTACTGTATTAAGAGCTTATGGTAACCCCCCTGATCAGTGTCACACCATTGAACCCACTCTATCAATAGTCTACATGGACGGCAGATTACACTCGAGCTACGAAGCTGCCCGCGCCGCGCGAAATACTAGTTTTACTCATACAACTACAATCTTCAATCTCAACTGGAATTTTATTTAATTCTTTCAAGCGACTATTGTCGAAAATTTTGTTGCACTTTTAACTTTGGTTTTAGTTTTCTTTGTACTTTATATACAGTTGATTGAGAGGGTTGGAGAGTTCTAAAGATTTCCTTAAATAGTGACAACTACAACACTGGTCAATGTGAATTTATGTCTTTCTTCTTTTCTTTGATTTCCTATCTTGTTTTTCTTACATATAAGCTAACAAACTAATGAAACTCAGTTTCAGATTGAAAATAGTATATTGCCATACATTTTTTGTAAGAGGTCAGCAGCAGCAAACAAGCACACGGCTCTCTTGATGGTAAGAGACAACCATGGCCTAGACACAATAGATGTTACAGGTGTGTCGTCGTCATGTGGCCAGGATGTTAGGTCCATCCTGCAAGTCTACCAGCTACCTACCCTCTGGAACAGAACATAAGAGTGTCATTATGGTGGCAGGAATAAGTAGGGAACCCCTACCCGGAGAAGTTGCTAAGTTGCTGCACAGCACTCTACCACCGGTAGTCTATTTGGTACTGACCTATATTGCAGCCAGTGCTCGCCTCTTTCGGGCTACCAGGTAGATAGGCAGATGGTCTATTCTACTCGGAGGTCTCAGACCAACACGGGAAAAATCACTTTTTTTCCAAAATTATGATTGAAATGGAGGAGTATCCAACTGTCAAACAGTTCAACTCACGGGCAAGGATTTTTGGCTACATTAAGCGTGCCTATGAATACAAGCATGAGTTGAAGATCCAGAGCTACGTTATTTTATACCTAAAAGTTACTCATTGCTTCACTCAGGTTAAACAATGTACTCCACTCAAGGTCAATTTTAAATATATTGACTTTAGCAGCTTTAAAATAACAAAACTTTTTAAATTTAATATTAACTAACTCTCATCAAATTACAAAGCGTGGGGAGGTGGGTTTATTGTATTTTTCTAAGAAATCACATCATCTATTTTTAAACACTTATTGTAGACTGTGGACTAGACTATTGTGAAATTTTAATCTTAAAACTAAGCTTTTTATAGTTGATTGTTATTAGATACTCTACAGAAGTCTTCGAGAATATCAAACCATAGAACCTTTTTTGAAAACTTATTTTATTTTATTTATACTATTGTGTTAACACTCACAGTTTTGGTTTGATCACCTTAATCGACTGTATTGTAAATTGATGATGAATCTTCAAAACTCCCGTCACCGTGATTACGGTTTCACCATTTCACCACGTTCTTTGTATTAATTCTAATAATTCTCATTTTTTTTCTTTTGGCTGTGACCTAGATTAGGAGCACATTTTTTGTGTATGACCAAAGAATATAAATACTCTTTAACAAGAGTGTATGACAATTGACAGCATATGACGGCGGAAAAGTGTTGCCAACGGCATAAGTTTTTTGATGCAATGACATTTTGTATTTACATCAATCAATACAATACAATACAATAACTCTTTATTGTGCACCAAATACAGATAAATTACAAATACATCAAATAAAACTTAAATTATAAGATACACAAAGGCGGCCTTATCGCCAAATCAGCGATCTCTTCCAGGCAACCCATGTATGGAACAAGATTTAACAGAATACTCATTTGATACTTGCCAAAGCTATCACTATCTAAATTTAGTAGTAGTTCGATTATTCCTACCTAAATAAAATCTTTCGCTAAAACACTTTCTGATTTTGAAAAATTACTAGAGTATTTAATCTATATATTTAAAAGAAAGTCACGGCAGTTACACCGTTTGTAACTCAAGAACGACCCAACCAATTTGACTGAAAATTTATTAGAAGGTAGATTCCAACCAAGAGACGGACGGAGGATTCTTTTTATGCCGTTAAACTTCGAGAAAATCACAAAAACAAACTGAACGGATGAAATGAAGTTCGGCATTACAGCTAGTTGCACATATTTATTGGAACAAAAGTGTTAACAGTTTTCGCCTTTGTTCCATTCCAAGTTTCGTTACTTTCATGGGTTATATGTTCCATAGTAGGTACATGACTAATATTCTTACTAAATACTTATAAGGCTTGTCGAAATAGTACTAGCAGAAATTTTTATTTGAGACTAGCTGCCCCGGCGAACTTCGTTCCACCCGTTCCGTAAGGGAAATAATGAAGTATTATTTTTCCCATTTTTCCTGCAGCTTTCCTGGTTTTTCTCTTCATAAGAACCTTCTCCTGATAATAACTAACACAATAAAAAAAGAATTAGCCAAATCGGTCCAGTCGTTCGAAAGTTATGCGCTTGCCAACAGTTTTAGTGATTCATTTTTATATTATAGACTAGCTGTTACCCGCGGCTTCGCCCGCGTAGTCTACTAATTTGATATTTAGCTCTCCAACACTGCTCGTTAAAATTTTAAGATAAAATGTAGCCTATATAGCTATCCAAAGTTTTATCTATTTTTTTGTAAATATTAAAATCAATTCAATCAATTCAGCAATTTTGGCGCTAAAACTGAACATACCCTTTCTCTTTTCTAATTTCACCTCAGATAAATAGTAGGAATACGTTATTGTGTTTACAGTTTTATCTGCACTTCGGCAAATGCTGTGAAATTAAACTGCTATACAGTTTTGGAAGTTATGGAAACCTCTAACAGATTTTTTTTTCGAAATTTTAGAGATATATATATATCGTCTCTGAGGTCTAACCGTCCGTCTTCGGAATTACTTCTTGAGATCTTGGGTGCTATTTCCGGTCCGGGCAACAAAAGAAAAACAAATAAAAATTAACTGTTTACTTTTAAAGGTTTTTTTTATTTTACGCAAAGAGATTTACTTGTTTAAGCGTGAAAGCGTAACAGACAGACAGACAGACATAGTCACTTTAGCATTTACATTATTATTAGGAAAGTAGGGATTTTTAGCCATTTTTGCTACTATGTATAACATAATTTCTTTGTGTGTTTTTCGTTAATGAAAGTACGTGGTTCATTGTTATGGACTTATGATAAAAATTACTGTTAAATCTTTTTCCTACGCAAATTGTGCCACCCCCGTTCACCCTCATAGGGGTTGATTTTCAAAAGACGCTTAGATATGTATCTCATAATTTGTATTGCAGAGCATTATTTCAGTTTCACGCAAAATATTTCAATAGAATTAAATTTCCCATACAAACTTAGATACCCCCTTTAATCCTGAAATACATGTTTCATCATTTGTACTAAAAAGCATTAATTCAAAGTTTCATGCATAAATGTGCAATAAAAATATTTTTCTCATACATATTTTGCCACCCCTTTTAACCCATTTAGGGGTTGAATTTCCAAAAAATAATATGCCTTTGTCCTTCTCATGAATGCTAACTATCTACATACCAAATTTCAGCAAAATCGGTTGGGTGGGTTAGGCGTGAAAAGGTAACAGACAGACAGACAGAGTTACTTTCGCATACAAACTTTATAATATTAGTGTCGATTATTGAATTACGAACGTAAATACAATTTAGATAAAAAATGTCGCGCTGAAAAGCACGTTTTTATTACGTTTGTTATTTTCCTCGCTAGGGAGTTCCGATAAATGCGTGCGGTCGCTGTAAATTACAGTCCTATGAAAAAGGCGCGTGCTTCTTCGCGCAAGCACCGCGGCCTGCCGGTACCGCCTTAACCGCGATGTCACTATATTTTAAACCTGTAATATCTCCGAAACTATTAGTTTAATTTACATACTGTACAGGGCTATATTGTTCTGTATTAAATGTAAAACTTATTTAAGATACTTAATTAGTTAAGGATTAATGCTGTATTGCTTTAAATCGCTTCGTAAATGAGCCATTATTTTTCGTAAAAAGTAAAGGATAAAAATTGGTTATTGTATCTTATCCCTAAGAGATAAACATATACCATCGCGAACTTTTTTGTAGACCTTTTTAGGGTAAACAATACTTAGTACATTATTTTGATCTATCTCGTAGAGTTCAGCCAGCGTTTGCAATGCAAGCGCAAAAAAATATGTTTATTTACGACTTCGCATTAGAAATCTTGAAATTATCAGTAGTTCTCTAATATATGAAGCATGTTATTATACATATAAACCTTCCTCTTGAATCACTCTACCTATTGAAAAAACCGCATCAAAATCCGTTGCGTAGTTTTAAAGATATAAGCATACATACATACAGACTTTGCTTTATACTATGCATAGAAGATAGAAAGATAGATTTACCGACTAAATTAAAGGTTACTTGTGAAAGTAGTGTAAGTGTGAGTTAAAATTCTTAGTGAAAATATTAATTCAGTGGTCTTTAACTTCATAAGGTCCCAGCTTCGATCTCCCGGTCGGTCAAAAAGAAAATAGGTATGTTTTTTTAAAATTTTCCAATAAAAACAAAGTTGTCAGGCATTGGATATGTGCCCCACTATTAGTCCTATAATATGGTTACTAGCAATCTCGTCAGCGAATGTAGGTATATATTTTTATTATAAACATGAAAAATAATTTTTAAGTGAAAACTTCTTTAGCAGCGTTTCGCACTTTTTTTGGAATGGGTAGAAACTTTTGAACTCCCGTCAGGACACATGACCTGAAATTTTGTACAACGAAAACATGTAAGCCAGCGCAGGGCGCTTGCGCGAATGGTCGTGTTGTCATGTCTGTTTACGATAGCGCAATAAATGAATATTGTATTCAACCACATAAATGATAGTACTTTCATACAGATAATTAAAGTAATTCGTGCAAAATTATTCCATTCCAAAATATCAAAAATACACAACGTTAATATTCAAGTTTTCACTTCTGCCAGCACTCTCGGAGTGCAGCCCGTCGATTTTTTTTAATTTCGAATCGAACCCGAACCCTTATGTAGTTAACACAAACACCAACTAGACCTCAGAGACAAAATTTCAATGGTACTAATTGATTTGTTAATTTCTGTTGTGAACAATTTAATTAAGCATAACCTGAAATGTCTGTTCCAACTTTGCCAGATAACTAAAAGCACAATGTTCGCTAAGTTGCAAACTTAATATTATTTCACTTTGATGTTGTTGTCAGTTTACATAGAGCGATTGCTACGTTACCTCCTCATGGGAAACCGATGGGGATAAAGTTAAAAATGCACTGACAGTTGTTTTTATGATAATGAAAGGCTGACAAGCAGGCGGCTTTCCTGGTGGTAAGAAATTCACGTCGCCTAGAGACTCCAAAGGTGGTAATGGTGCGTTGCCAACCTGGGACCAGGATGTTAGGCCTCGATCAAAAGTAAGTTTACCGGCTATCTTACCCTCCGAACCGGAACACGTCAACGGTAAGCATTGGACGTTATGGAAGGAGGAATAGGTAAGGCGATGCGTGGTACCAATCCAGGCGAGTCGGTACGAAGCTGTACCACCTAGTCCGATGTCTTGGTGTTAGTGACGTCAAGTCTATGCCCGCCTGTTACTAGCTGCATAGCACAGAAAGGCAGATGGTCTATTCTGCAAAGAAGCCCGGACTAACACGGGGAACAAAACGCTACTTTTATAATACTTTAGTACAGTGATTCCCCAATGCCGGGTGGCGCCTCGGTACCGGGCCACTTAAATTAAGTACCCGGTCGCAACATTCGATATCTCTCTCTCTCTCTCTCTCTCTCTCTCTCTCTCTCTCTCTCTCTCTCTTTGCCAATCATAGACATGAGTTTTGGCGCCATCGTGAATGAAGATGGTCGTAATTTTTTCATTATTATTTAATTTCGTATTTATATTGGTTAATTTAGGCGGGAAGTACATTAATTTTGTTCAGTGGAAGTGCACAAATGAAATAGTCATTAAGAAATTAGAGTATCGTGTATTTCCTCGCTGCCGTCAATTCTCACAAGATGAGCTTGAGTTACGAAGCCGTCGCTATTCTCAAGACCCTGACCTGACATGACTTGTACATAGTGACTAATGACTGTATAAGAATTAATTAACTTGACATTGGCTAAATAAGTCGTGAAAAACGATCAAAAGCCATATTTATTAAAGAAGAAGAAGAATCATAGATATTTAGCTCGGACAGTTTTAAAGGGTTTTTGCAGCTTGATGCGACGATGTTGTTAGGGTTAAAATTGTAGGTAAAGTAACCTACTGCATGCAGTTTGTATTTATAAGTGTCAAGTGGGTCACGGAGGGGCAGTTTGAAAATTATCAGGCTATGACAGAACAATGTTTGTGAAACACTGCACTAGTACAATGTTCAAGAGTATCTAAAATAGCATACCTGATTCCAATTTCCAAGTCGCATGAAAATGAGATCCAAGAGCGACCCTAAAGGTTCAATAGTATTTCCAACCTATTCGGATCAATCAACCAATATCAATCAATTTAATTTAAATCAATTCAAATCAATTTAAATATTCATACAAACTTTTTATTAAATCATTTCATTCGTTTATTGAGAGTTGTGATTTTGTTTGCTTTCCTGGATGGTTTGAAAATACCATTACATCTGGTAATTGATGCTTCTGCCGGTATCTCGACAAACTAAAAAGGTACGAAGTTCGCCGGGACATCTAGTCTACATATGATTATAACAATTTTTCGATGTGAAAAGTTCTTAGTTCTTTGGCGGCGTTGCGCACTTTTTTTGGAATGGGTAATAACTTCTGAACTCGGGTCAGGACATGTGACCTGATCAAATTCGTAAGACGGCACAAGACGGCGCAGGGCGCTTGCGCGAATGTTCGTGTTGTCATGTTACGATAGCGCAATAAATGAATATTGTATTATACCACACAAATAATAGTACTTACTTACATACTTACTTACATAATTAAAGAAATTCGTGCCATATTATTCTCTAACCATTCCAAAACATCAAAAATGCACAACGTTAATGTTCAAGTTTTCACTTTTGCCGGCACTCCTGGAGTGCAACACGTCATTTTTTCCATATATGTATACAAAAGTTACTAAAGAATCGAAAGAAACTACGTGACCTGAAGCAAAGCCGATACAAAAATAGGTTAAATGCACCACCGGCTACCTATAATCAGTAGATTCTTGGGCAGATAACCGTAGCGGCTCTCGGTTTATCGGTTTTCGGTTTAACGACTTCCTGATGGAAATGTTAAATGAATGGCTATGATTTTTTTACTCTGGATTTGTCTATCTAATACCTATCTCAATTTTAAAAAGAATATGTCGACTTCAGATTTAGTTACAGAGTTTTACAAATTTTAAATTAACATTCTTATGATTTTGGAAGACAAACTAGCATACGGATTTTCCGATGGTAAGAAATTTGACCGACAAGAGACTCTTAAGGTGCTAATAGTGCGTTGTCAACGTGAGGCCTGTCTCGTACTCGGGCAAAAGAAAGTAAACTAGTAAAAATTGTAAATGATAACACTTGATAGATATCTGCATAGCAAAAAGCAAAAAAATAATATATCTTTTTTTTCCTTTTGCTACTACTACTAAGACTGATTTAAAATAAGTAGACTTGATTATTAAGCACCATGTATCATTTCCACCCACCTCCTTTCCTTCGTATTTTGTACACTCGGAATTAGAAACAAAATGCCTCGGAATTAAGATTTTTACATCGGAATTAGCCGCTTCTGACTTCTTCTCAATTCACATTTATTTAAAAATTTTAACAAACATTTAATGTCAAACGGTGAGTATATTTCGAAAATAGAATAAATAACACTTCGGACAAAAATAGTCAACTTTACAGTAAGTTATAATAAATACTTAAATTTAATTGTTCTTTCGAGTTTTAGTGAAAATACCGCGGAATTAGCTGCGTTTACCTTACCTTGTCCTCTTAACCGGAACACATCAACAGCCAGTGCTGCCTGATAGGATATTCTACTTGACTCACTGTCAGGAACTTGTTAAGATATCGTAATGTTAACACTAAAATTAAAATGTTTGATTACACGCGACAAATCCTAAATGTAATGTAGCTAAAAACATTACATTTAGGATTCACATCGAAAGTTGACGTGGCTTTCTAAAAAAATCCGCATCAAAATCAGTTCATCTGTACTAAAGTCATGATGCAATACGACACACACACATACAGTGAAGACTTACTTATAACTCGTATATTTTTCGGTATTTTTTTATGATAATAAAAGGCAAACAAGCAGACGGATTTCCTGATGGTAAAAAATTCTCGCCGCCTAGAGACACCAAAGGTGGTAATGGTGCGTTGAAAACCTAAGGCCGGGATGTTAGGCCTCGAGCAAAAGTAAGTTTACCGACCTTACCCTTCGAACCGGAAGACGTCAACGGCAATCATTGGCAGTTATGGTGGCAGGAATAGGGAAGGCGGTGGTACCAAACCAGACGAATCGCTGCGAAACTCTACCACCTAGTAGGATGTCACGGTGTTAGTGACGGTAAGCCTAAGCTCGCCTTTTACGAGCTGCCTGTAAGGAAGGCAGATGGTCTATTCCGCACAGGAGCCCGGACCAACACGGGGGAAACTTGTTGGCATCTCTATCTGAGGTTGGCATTCCTACAAAAAATGTGACATAAGAGCTTTCTCAAAAAATTTAAGGGAAAGTTTTTGCATGTGATCTTTGTAAAGCTATTTTGACCGTAATATTTGTTTCATATCTTCAACTTGACGTTTTATTGTCTTCTCAAGTTGATGGCCATGATTCATGGGGCGATAAATTTGTTTACGGCTGACATAATGTCATGAAATAACAATAATTGTTATGGCGTCTTTTATTCCCATATTTGAGGATATTACCATAACATGTTATTTGTATTGACGAATTCCTGTAGCGACAAATAGCTTTGACTGAATTGTTATTGAAACCTTACGATTACATACATATCTTCACGCAAAGTGCCTTGCAGGTTAGACAGAGAGTATCGAGTTCCAAATGTGACGATACTTTTTTTTATGTTATAGGAAGGCAAACAAGCAGACGGATTTCCTGATGGTAAGAAATTCACGCCGCCTAGAGACATCAAAGATGGTAATGGTGCGTTCCCAACCTGAGGTCAGGATGTTAGGCCTCGAGCAAAAGTAAGTTTACCGGCTACCTTACCCTCCGAACCGGATCACGTTATGACGTTATGGCGGCAGGAATAAGTAAGGCGGTGGTACCAATCCGGGCGAGTCGCTGCGAAACTCTACCACCTAGCCAGATGTCACGGTGTTAGTGATGATAAGCCTATGCTCGCCTTTTACGAGCTGCCTGGCAAGAAAGGCAGATGGTCTATTCTGCAAAGGAGCCCGGACCAATACGGGGAACAAAAACATATACAATACTTGCAGACTAACATCCTCCGAACGCCGGTTTCAGAGACTCTTGACGACATCCTCAAATAAAACCGGATAGATTTGATCGTAGAATGTCAACCTATAGCAGGGATTTCACATGACGGACATACCTGCGGGCAAGTCTATAGACTTGTTCGCTGGATACTCTACTACAGCTTATTGTTAGCTAATGTAGGACCATGGCGTAAGTCTGTGAGACTTACCTTAATACAGTAGCGAGGTCCGGCTGACATGTCTGCAGACTCGCCAGCGTGCATCTTCGTCTTGTAAGTTGTAACCCCGCTTAAGGGTCCATGTATGCTAAAATACGTCAGCAGTTTTTTTTTTTTTTCATACAAAGTAATCATGGATCTTGGTGACAAAAATACACAAGATTAACATGAATATGCTTTATAAGACTATTGTTTCGAAAACACGATTAATTTTATTTTGGTCGATAGAAAAAAAAACAAAAAATTAACCATTTTTTAAAAGCAAAACCCAACTGTCTACTTCAATTATGAAAATATCGACTCCAGATTTAACATAAACATAGATAAGTACTATACTTAAAAGATAAGTGTTTCAGTTTTTATACTTTTTTCCAAATTACTTTTAGTGTCAAAAATAGTGATTTGTCGCTTAAGACGTTTACATTAGAGCGCAATATTTCATAATAATCATGGAACGGGGGAGTGCGGCGATTGGCTCTTCTTGCTGACTAAGTATGGAGCCTTAAGTCTTTCCGGTACCGGTCTATATCCATTCACACTCGCTTATGTAGATAATCCTAAAACGAAACGGACCACTTCCTATGCCAAGTTTAGCCTGGCACAATACTAAAAATACTTTAATCAACCAATACTTTTCTCTGACATCAAATCTGTACCAAGAACACTTTGAATTCAAACTATGTTCAGAAAAAAATATATAATATTTTACATAAGGTTCCCTTATAAAAATATAGTAGTAAATATTCTCCACTGATCAATCAGCAGTTTTTTTTAATAATAAATACAACAAATTACAATTATAATAATCGCCTCTGTGGTGAAGCGGTTTTGTTGTCGGACTTGACTGCACGAGGTCCCGGTCCTAATTCCTGGGTCGGGCAACAAAAAGGAAATTTGGTTTTTCCAATTTCCTAATAAAAAAATCATTGCTCGGGATTGGATACGTGCCAGGATGGCGATAGGTTTACTACCTATCACATGGTGGGACTTAGTGTCTTCGGCTAGTTGTGGGTGCCCTGGTTATGCCTCTGCCTAACTTTTCGGGGATATGGGCGTGAAGATACTTATTTTTAAAACATATTTTTACGTGATGTACGTATTAAAAACTTATTTAAAATTATTAGGTATTGGTACTGTTGTAGCCTAAGCCTAAAAGATTATAGATTTGTGCCATATTTATAAAAGAAGAAGAAGAAGTAAATATATTATATTTTGCAATTCAGTCAAAGCACACACTCTGTACAGCCAGAAATTATAAAAAGAATTATTATTACTGGTGATTTAGAATAATTTGAGTTTAATATTTACTATTATTATTATATAAAATCTTTGTTATGATCAGTCATGATAATTCGTTTTATAATTTCTCATTATTTTAACCAAACTCAATCTTAAATCTTCTCTTTTTGTTTTTTGTATTCCAAACAGACTAACAAGTTAAATATTTCATAGCGTCAAATATTGTCAAAATAGAAAAATAATTCCGTCAAGACTGAAATTGTGATGCTCTCTCTTTTTTTAAATAAATTTAAGTTAGTAATAAGATACTGTTATTTCATAAAAAGTAATTAAATAATTACTAAATTAACTACTTTTTATAGCGAAATAGCGAGAGAACATAACGTCAAACTTGTTTTCAGTCCATGGTTAATAAAATAAATTACTTTAACAGTATAATTAGGTATTTATATATAGACTTTTTACTAAACAACCAACATAGTTTTAAAAATAGGATACGAAATTTTTACAGAGTAAATAAAAGATGGCGACGAAGTGGCTGGTAATTAAAATTCCGTACAAGTTGAGCTCTGAAGCTGCGCATTTGCTTGTCTATGGTCTAATTTCCAGCACGTCTGGGCTTACTGAGCTGCAACTTGACTTCGCTAACTTAATTACTTTCCGGAAAACTTGCGACCTGTAATTTATTCTTAAGCGAGTGGCCGTTGGAGACATGATTACCCAAGTTTTATACTGCACATCACTTCGCCGATTCACTTTATCCAAATCTAGAAAGTTTGACCTACTTACAAATTTTTGTTCCGTATATTCCATCTATATACATATAATAAATCTGTAGAAGGGTCAATTCTGTACATTGAAAATATTTAAAAAAAAGAAGGCCTGTTACTGAATCGATACCAAACCCAAGTATGTAATTAAAAAAAATTTTGTTGTTTTTCTGTTTTTGTGTCTGTCTGTATGTTCAGGCATCACGTGAAAACTAACGGTTCGATTTCAATGAAATTTGGTATAATTATACCTTATTATCCTGGGCATAGCATGGGATACTTTTTATCCTGGAAAAATACGTAGAAAAAATAAATTAAAACTTTTCAGTTTTATCGGGAGAAGACCGACATCCGCGCGGACGGAGTCGAGGGCCGAAGCTAGTCTTCTAATAAAAGTATATAACCCGACCGTTTAGACTTTGGACTTGGAATTTGAGACTATTCACAAAACCACTGATGAGCGTTTACGTTCAGTGAAATTTTAAAATTTTGCAACATCGCATAAGGAAATGATTCCGAGATTCACAATGATTCCGAGATGGTCCCACATACATTTCATCAACATAGTACATATGAGATGTACTTAATAATGTACTCGTATATTTTTTGTCAACATAAACAAAATTTTATGCATTATCATGTAAGTATTACTCAAAAACCACTATCTAGTTGATAAAATCCTCAGGATTTTAAACTATTTTAGTAAAAAAGAACCATCAAAAACGAACGGCCAGGTAATCGCGTATAACTGACTTATAAAAAAGTTGATTAATTGCAAAAAATATAATGTACAACTTGTCTTTCTTTCTTTCTTTGAGTATAGGCCTTCATGTTAGTATTTTACTTTTCGTCAAGCAGAAATTTGCATCAAATTTTATATCAATTATAATTAGTCATCAGTCATAAATAGTCAGTAAGTCATGTCAGGCTCTTGGGTAAAGCGGCGGCCTCATTACACAAGCTCATGTACTAATGAGATTTGGCGGCAACGAGGAAATACATGAAATTAAAATTGAAAATTTAAATGATACGCTAATTTCTTCACGATTATTTCATTTGTACACTTTCACCGAACAAAATTGTACAAAATGTCACCAAAATTGACTAATTTCACTCAATATCAACACGAAATTCAATAATCATAAAAAAATTCGACCCTCTTTTCTCTCGATGGCGCCGAAACTCCTTAAACAACTTGCTTAATAAAATACAAGTAATGGGTCGTTTTTTGTTTTGTATGTGAGATGTGTTTTAAAGTGTTTTAATTATTATTAAATCTATACATTATTAACCGACTTAAAAAAGGAAGCTATTAATTCACCCGTATATTTTTTTGTATGTTTGTTACGCGATTACTTGTTTATTTATTAACATTAAAAAATAATTCAATTAACATTTCCTTATGTTTCATCATTCCTTTTGGTTATTATGTCAATCAAGTCTTTAGGCATTTCATTTATTAAAGGTTTTCTAGAAGGTTATAAACACGTCTTATTGTTAGCATTGGTTTTTAACCGACTACGTAGTCTTATTCCAAATTTAATAATAATCTAAAGAGGAAAACAAAGTTTCCTCTAAGGTTACCATTGTTGGGAGCTATGTTAACAACCACCTAACGCGACTTTTAGTTGTTGATCTGTCTTACCTAGCCATTTGCCTATTAGACTGGTTTTTCTACCTCGCAAGGAACGCGGCGCGGATGAAACTTTTGGCGTGACATAGAATATACCTGAACAAGCAAAACTTTTGTCTAACTTTATGATTAAGATGGTTTAACAGAATAACATTATTGTCATTACAGACAGGTATCATTTTGTTTGCCAATAAGTCGCAGGTTACGCTAGGTAGGTAGTAAGATTTAAGAGAAGAAAGCGTTTTATACTGCACTAGCTGCCCGCCCTCGCTTCGCTTCGTTAATTCAAGAATAAAAATCCTACTATTATTACAAATAATCCTACTATTATATACACTAAAACCTTCCTCAAGTATTGTTCTATCTATTGTTGAAAACCGAATGAAAACCCGTTCAGTACTTTTCGAGTAAATCGCGAACAGACAGACAGACGCGACGGGGAACTTTGTTTTATAATATGTATTGATACATCACACCGTCACACGGCATACACGTGATACATCATTTCAGTGATCAGGTGATGGTTATCTTTATGTAATGTCATGAGTAATAAACAATGTTTCCCAATGATATTACTTTTTTAAAAATGATTCGTGTTGTTGCATTAAACTTTGAAGTAACGTTATGTAACGAATTCACTAAATAACGATAAATTATATTTTAAATTTAACAAACCCCCGACACAAGAACTTAATTTACCTTTTAAAAGTAAAAAAATCGGCTAATCTCCCCACTTTCAACCCTCACAACCTTTAAACGGCTTAACCGATTTTCATCAAACATGTCTAAGAACACTCGCACGTAAGTAACCTTTAATACAAAAAAAATTGAAATCACTGCATCCGTTTGGGAGTAATGATGCCACAGATAGACAGACACACATACAGACAGACATGTCAAACTTATAACACCCCTCTTTTTGCGTCGGGGGTTAAAAAGTACTCTTTTAGTAGATTTACTTTTAATTAAAAATGAACTGGTTTGTTGTAAAAATGAGCTGGTTGAAAATGTTTTAAAGTGCCTAAAATACTTGTACTATAATTACTTACTTTAATTGTTAATTTATTAGGTACTAGAAGGATGCTATTAGAAATACCATCACAAAATCTTGGAACGTTTCAGGTGACTATGCTGAGACAAAAGAGATGTGACATTTTTAGACATGACAAAATTATCCGCACATGTCAATTTGTGACGTTTTTAATCAAAGATTTTTAAGTGATACACAGATTCGTGTACAGACTAACAACACTAAAAGTGTTTTGTCTCGTTCTATAACTTTTGTTGAATAAAGATAGCAATAAATAAAAATTAGTTTAGTGAGTGGACAAAAAAATTAACACCATTGATTTTTGGTTTGGCTGACTTTAACCTGATTTTTGTTTGAAATCCAATAAACGTTCACTTTCCAACGAAAGCACGAGATATTCCGTGGTTTAACTAAATCTAATTAAAACTTTTCAAATCGAGTTAAACAATCACATGCAAATCGAGTTCGAAACTAATTTTATCGCTTGATGAGGAGCTCTTTGAGAATATACGAGCAATGCCAATTGGCTTCCATAAGGCCCGCCACATACACTCGAAATTATCTAAATATGTATAAATTACATGACACGTTGTTTGTCCGCGATGAACTCCTAAACTGCTTAACCGATTTCAAATTTGCACACCGTGTGAAGTTCGATCCAACTTGAAAGATAGGATAGCTCACATCTCAATTTAAGATAAAAAAAACTACCATCCGAGCGAAGCTGGAACAGGCAGCTATTATAGTTTAATTCTGTTATAGAATTTCGTTTAGAAAAATTTTTTAAGCAGCAAATTAAAAAATAATTAAAAAAAAACATTGATTCTATCTAGTCTATAGAAATCTAATCTAACTATATCTATGCGTAAATTATATTATGCGTAAAACGTAACGCTATAGTGATGAGATGAACTGCTACTATTGACAGTCGATAATTTTTTAAATAAAAAACGCATTTTGTGTATAAACAGGCACGTCACCCGTACTATTGTACAGTGCAAACAGTGTAACCTAACCCTTAACATAAACAAATGAAATGAAGGATAAAAAGTGCTAAAAAGTGAATCAGAGATAATTGAATCGAATGATGAGTGAAACATGATCCCGCAAATATTTACTGAGGCTTTATCTATTTCAATACTGTTTTTTAGCTTTCCCCGCCAACAATAGCTGTCAATACAAACTTAATAAAATGAGACTGCATTTGTCAACTGTATGTATATATAAGTCATATCGCCTGCTTCTCTGCCTGGTAGCTCGTAAGAGGTATTATAACTGTGTCATGTTTCTGTCCGGAGGGTAGGGGTAGCCGGTAGACTAGTACAAGAGGCTTAAAACCCTGGAAAGAAGCACCAATAACATCTGAAGTGTCTATAGACCACGGTTGTCTCTTCCCACCAGGAGACTGTGCTTTTCACCGTCTTAAGCCATTTTAGGGTTATGTAGCAAACTAGAAAATTCTGAAACATTACAGATTCTAACTGTCTGTTAGTCTGCTTGTCGGCCTGTCTGTCTGTCTGTGTGTCTGTATGAACTGGTTTACGATTTTTATACAATAACAAAAAAATAAGGGGTGGCACTTCCTATGCTTAAAACTGTACCGTTAAAATATTTTTATCAAACCTGTACATTCAGGATGCTTATAAGGTTTTTCCTTTTCCTTCCTTTAAATCATTTTCTTTTATAGTAGATAACTTCCAAGATGTTTTCATTGCCACCAAATTTGAATCAGATGATGGAATCCCAGGAAAATAAAGAAACATATATAGTTTTTCTGTATCTTAAGGATTTCAAAATCAATCGATTGAAAGATTTTCCAAATCCAGTTTTCCTTCCAAAGGGGTAAATTCTCTGTCTTACTTCTAGTGTAAAATAGTGCAAATATAAATTGCAGATCAAATGAAAAAAATAGTTGGTTTGAATTAGATGTAGTCAGCAGTTTTTAAAATTGTGCTACATTATAAACATACACTTAAAAAAACAAATATAACTTGCCGTCTTTAAAGAACATAGTTATTTTTGGTGAGGAAAAATTAAAACATATTACTGAAGGTTACACTCATAACAAAGATTTGATGTCAATTTCCAAATGTTTCTGACTTACTCTATTGTATCGGCCTCTCTTTCTGAGTATGATAGCGCAATAAATGAATATAGTATTCTACCACATAAATGATAGTACTTTTATACTTAAAGCAATTCGTGCAAAATTATTCCCTAACAATTCCAAAATATAAAAAATGCACAACGTTAACATTCAAGTTTTCACTTCTGCCGGCACTCCCGGAGTACAACCCGTCTTTTTTTTTTGCTCTTTGGCTACAAAAAAAATATTTCTAATGGAATGACTATTGTAACCGTCCAATACGACGTCATTTAATAATTCAGTCTTAAAGGAGCGTCCTATTACCAATAAAGTTAAGGCCTTTACAGTTTGTAATAAACATTCATGTACTTTTACTGAATCTCGTTAAGCTTTATTGCGATTTGGTGATAAAACATATTATATTGAACGTTATCTCGCCATGTGATAACGGAATAAACTATGGAATAAACCATTAACATGTTCTGAATAAAGGTGTACATCTAGCCTTCAAAGTTAACGACGCAGTACTATATATGAAGTCTACAAATAGTATGGAAAATCTGTAAACGTTAATAACAGAACACTCACACAAAGATGCGCATTGACGAATCCCCTAAGCGGTTTTCGCGGTGTTGCAGTAGTGAGTACCGCGTCAAGACTTAAGACGTCAAGCGACCTTTGTCAAAATGCCACCGTCTGAATTGGACAATGACAGAGTCATTATGACGGCAGGAATAGGATGGGGGCACAAATGGGCTACCAAGATAACGACACGGCGCATGGTGTCTATAGACCTCTTATCAACAAGAGAGCTGTGTGCTTCTTCACTATTTTATCAGATAAAAAAAGAACGCATATCCTATTAATATTATTAACGCGAAAGTTTGTATATTTGTTTGTTAGTTCTTCCGAACCGAACCGATTTTCATGAAATTTGGCACACACATAGAGGATAACTTGGATTAGCTCATATGAGAGTTTTTATCCCGAAACGATATTCCTGGGCAACAGCTACATTAAAATATTTCATAATGAGCTTTCAGGACATACGGGTAGACGACGGATGACTTTATCTGTTGAACTTGGTTCAGCCATCACTGTAAAATTATTTAAATACATACTGTTAACAAAACGCTAATCTGGTGGAAGAAATCTCACTTGTAACTTATTACAAAATTGTGTTCCTGAAACTAAGTCGATCCTTCCAATCACCATTGAGAAAAACTTTTAAGTGGCTAAAGTTGCCAATTGTCTTGAGACGGAAAAACTCAACAGCGAAGTGGAGAAAAAGGTACATTTGTAAACGTACTTCTCTATAATTCTTTTTCTGCTAGAGGTAATCTAATCTAGCAGATAGACTAGTTCCTACCTTACAAGCTAACTATCTACCTATTCTAAAATTATGAAAAACCAATAACATTTGCACTATTTCTATAGGCTATAATATGATACATCGTCATTGATTTTTTTCCGGAAAATTAACTTTTTTCCAGAATGATTTTTAAGTTATACTTACATAGTAATACGTTTTTAACCCCGGATGGACAAAAAGTAATGTTATAAGTTTGACGTATCTATGTGTGTGTTTGTCTGTATGTGACATTGTAACTTCTTGACGGATGGACTAATTTCGATATGATTTTTCTGTTTTGAAGGTTTTGTGATCTAGATAGTTCTTAACTACATTACAAACATTTTTATTTAAGTTATTGAAAATGTTAATTTTATTTTACCAAGGCGATGTAGTAATTATTTTGCAGTTTTTCTGCGCCTTAATCATAACTATATTAATTATAATTATGTGTGCCTTAATCATAAATACAAACATTACAAAGTTATGGAGGATAATCCAATCCCGATAGACGAAAACTTAAAATGGCTACAGTCGCCAAGGGGCCTCAAGGAATGAACTGAGCAGGGTTGAAGATGAAAGGTTCTTATAAGCAATGCCCTTAACGTAATCTCTGTATGATTATCTTGAGGTAAAAACGATGCGAACAATCTAAGCAGCCAAATACTGTATACTTACATATACGATGTTATTCTATACATAAGTGATACCTTTTATCATTAAATAAACTTACAGAATGTATTAAATCTAAGTTGTATCCCTGGATTTTCTCAGTGTGTGGCCGCGTTCCGATCCGGTGGTAGTTTTCAGAACTATATAGACGCGTCACAAGAATATTTGTATAGATCCATGTGAATAAATAGATTTTGAGTTTCAGTTTGAGTTTTTTTACCCGGTGAGGCGATTTATCCCTACCCAGGGTATTTGATGCTCAGCACTCTACCACCAGTCGCCTAGTTGGTTCGTACATTTACTATAAGCTCTCCTCTTGGAAGAGGCGAAAGAGGCAGATAGTCTATAATTATACTTATCAGATCCTGACCAAAAAAGGGGACTACTTACTACTACGGGAACCGACGTCGTCGTGAATTTCTTACCATCAGGAAATCCATCTGCTTGTTTGCCTTCCAATATACTTATTGGACACAATAATTCCGATCCGGTGGTAGTTTAAAAAATGTCGACGGGTACAAATACCACTTGTATGGTTCATGTGAATAAAGATTATTCTGATTCTGAATATCATAAAAAAACACGACTAGCCGAAGACACTAACTTCCACAATGTGTAGGTGGCAAGCATATCGCCAACTATGCACGGATGCAATCCAAATTTTCAAATTTATAACAAAAATAAACTTTATTTTGGTTAGTAACTTGAAACCACATATTTTCTTTTTTTTCACTTTTTATCTTGTGTTATAATTTACACATAATTCACATATATTATAAGTTTACATAATATATTAATGGGATTTCTCATAAAGTGAGTTAAATATAAACAGAAATGTCTAAAAGATATAAACTGATTACATCGATTGCCAGCCGGAAATAAGCGTGTCCAGTGACGACGACCACAGCGGAAGTGCCTCCTGCCTTTCGTAATTGCCTTGGAGAATATAATGGAATGGAGTCAAAGAGTGAAATTGACCTATTTATTAAAACTAGTGATCGCCCGTGCTTTAAATTCAACCATAACAAATTCTCATTAATTATTTTTCATAAGAACACCATCTTCATTTATCAAAACCAACTACATTGTTTCCAAACTTTATGAACATAGTTTGTGCGCCATCTGTGATCTTTTATATATACTTGTTTGTGTGTGTCAAATGCATGATAGTATGTGTAATGTTTTATTTTTATGGATTTAATGTACTTTATAAGCATTACTGTTGAAAAATGTTTGCGTTTTGCACTTTTCTTACACATAAGCTTTAATTTCATACGTCAAAAATGTTTGCTTCACGTATTAATATTATGATAAGATATTCAACCGAAACTTCTCATAAAACAAACTGTTGGGCACAAACTGACGTTTTTAACAGTCGATTAGCAATATTGATTTAAGAATAATGAATTTACATCTGCTTGTTATGAGGGTGCCTAAAAATATTTTTGAAGTTATACTTCTTTTGGCGCGTTAGGAAAAAATGATGAGGGGAAATTTTTACGATGCGCGCGCACAATGTCACGAAAAACCGACATGATGAAGTTAGCTATAGATAACATTTTAGTTTTTATTAAATATTAAATAAACTTTATTTAACTAAATAATGCATTACAATAAAACTTTTAATGTATTAAATACCTTTTTTCTATGGTTTGTGTCATTTTGTCTACAAATGTAAAATAAGGCAAAAGATAAAATTTTTAAAAAGATTTTTATCTTATTACGCCGAAGAAGTATAACTTCTAACGCGTGTACATAAGTACACACACAATTTTTTATATTTTAACGTTCGCCACTTTGAATTTTAACTCATGTTTTTTTTCAGACTAAATATTAGCCAGTCAGGGTAACGATCACATTTAGTTTCGAATTGTCTAGATCATATTAAAGTAGAGATGAATAAGAATGCTAAACTTTTGCAAAATCTGCACAGTGAATATGCGCTTTCTGATAATGTAGTAGGTTTTTCCATTGTCATAAAGAATTAAGGGCCAAAAGAAGTATCCCCGCCAAGAAGAGACAATGTTGGTGATTATGCTGTTCACAAACTGAACTTATTTAAATGCATTCTACCTTTTTCAAATGAAACACAAAAAACATGGTGGAACATTTTAGTCATGTCATGTTAGTAAAGATATGTCAAATTTTGATATTTTTAATCAACGTTTTTCGAGAGACCGATGAAACGTTTTTAAAATTGTGGTGTACAGACTAATCTGACAACACTAAAAGTGTTTTATCTCTTTCCATTACTTTCGTTGAATGTTGACTACATTTTGTAAAATTTGTGAAGTTAGGGTTTGGGTTGTTTTGAGTTTGAGTTTACATAACATCTTATAACTTTTGGCAATATTTTACATGAAGTGTTTTGATGGGTTATTCATTTCAATAACCACTTGCACGTATATCTAATACAGCTACCTTACATACTCATTTTTTAATGGAACCAGTTACAGTTGATATCAGTTTTAAATAGATTTAGTCTCTTGTATGAAAACATAAGAAAAAACAGACTATTTAAATGCAAACTTTGTAACCCGGAATATCTGTGGGATCCTCTGGGATACGGGAAATTTAATGCTGGTAGTGCTTAGAAAAACAGATAGTATGAAATAAACTTTTTCAGTGGAATGAATAACGAATTAAACTGTTAAAAACCGACTCTAATATATCACGTCATCTACCACGTCGTCATCAAGTCATTGCTAAAACCTGCTGTGGCAAAATTAAAGTATTGTTTTCCCATTTTCCCTTCAATTTTCTTGGTTATTCTTTACATAAGAACCTTCTTCTGTACCTCCTCCTGTCTACCCATTCAGGCGTAATGCGATGACCACGCAAATGGGTATATATCCATATATAATATAAGGTTTGCATGAATTAGTTAACAATATTTCATGGAATAGATAACTAAAAATGTAAAAAATTGTAAAAAAATCATAAATAAAAATAAGTAAATTAAAACAATGTTATTGTCCCTAAAAAGTGTTGCACCCAGCTGTTCGCCGCAAATCGCGCGTGGTCATTGACCTTTTGCGAATTTGTTTATTATGTGTCTGATTTTTCTTTTGCTATTTCAGTCAATTGTACAGAATGTTCAGCCTTAATTTCGTGCACTAATTTGAAAATACCCATATATAGATGAAATAGATTAAATGTAACTCAAAAACCACTTGTCCAATCTTGACTTAATTAATAGTTTGCATTAATATTTGAATCGTAACTAATTATGTAAACTTTTTATGAATAAAGTATTATTATAATATATTATTAATTGCAAGAATATTCACCAAAAACTACAGAAGTATTAATTACCTTCCCCTTTTGAATTCGATCAGCAAAAATTTGAAATTCAATGACTTACAACTTCATTTAAAAAATATGCGTATGTTTGTTCGGAAAGGGATCCAAATACCGTTAGACTCCCGCCTTTGACCCTGCGATCGACTGGGGAGTGTCGGGGTAAATGTCACAATCTAAGATATAGTATAGGTTTCCAAAGAAAAAGGGCACATGTTGCCATTTTATGTTTGTACTTATTTACCTATATGATTTACAATAAAGACTAATTGGTTCTAGCTGACTGAGTAGTTATAAAGTTATTATCTACCTTGAAAATAAAGTCATATTTTTCATCATGCGTGTCGCAAATCCAAAGTCTTTTTTTTATTATTGTAACATTAGGAAATAAATGAATAATCCCTGGACGAATTACACAAATTAATTTTAACACCGAAATAAACACTTTATATGTTTGTGTTAGTCAACTATTCTAATACATATAAAAACTTAAAAAGATACCCAAATATTTTACGTAAACACCCAGACCCGGAAATGCAGATATCTAAATGCTTAGCACACAAATGATTTCCCCTACCGGGAATCGATCAAGAGCCTCAAGGTTGGTTGATGAAGTTAGGCGTGTACGCTAGCCCCAAGACCAACGAGGCGCTTGAATCGAAAAAATCAAAATGAAACCAAAGTCAAAAACTAGTAATATTAAGTCTGATATGCTCCTGTAAGACAAATAAAGACATTAGTAAAACCTGTCCGTAACGTACCTAGCTTAGAACATACTAAATTTTAATCATCTTCATCGGAATCGATCCACTTGTATACATTAACTTACAACATCATCCTCCTTCCTTCCGTGCGAGATTAAAAATAATAAACATTTTCTGAGGCGACTTAAATGACGACTTAAAACTTATATGAACTATGATATGAACTATGATTATATGAACTTAAAACTTACATCTATTGTGCAAGATCAAGAAATAATTAAGACCGATTTCCAAAGCGACCGATTGTATGCAGTCTGCATCCAGCAGCATTCCTGGAACCCATCTCAGGTAGTCAGGCTAGTACGCGGTCTCCGCTCCAGAATCTTTCTGACCCAGCGGCCATCAGTTCTTAGTCCTATGCACCTCGGCCAGGACCACAGAATAGTATTAAGATTACTGAATTACTTACATTTATTTATTATTTGTATATTATTTATGTAAAACAGTGTAGAAAGGTGGACTTAATGCAACATGGCACTCTCTATCAGTGAACCTAAATATATTAAAAGAGCTGAGTTGGATGGGGTGCACAGAAATATGTATTATAAAATAAAAAAATGTAAACAAAATATCATATAATAATAGAATATGTCATTAATATTGTAATAGAATAGCTGACCAGGCGAACTTCGTACCGCCTTAGCGTAGCAATGATAGAATGATAGAAGAATAGTAGAAACTACTTTATTTTGTATAGCTGACCTATCTTACGTATGAGTACCTATTCAATTTGAACTGCAAAATTAAATGTATATTTTTCAATATTTCTGAGAGATTTTCTTAATATTTTTTTTCCGTGAGAATCGTCTCCTAATAATAACAAATACAACAAAAAAACAGCCATTCATGCGTGATGCCGTGACCAAAAAAACGGGTTTCATTTTTATATATATAGATGTATTGTAATAAACAAAACATTTTCCGTTATTTCATATGAACCGCAATGTTTAACGTAAGTTTTCCATATTGAAATGTGGTGGCAGTGGTTAATTGAAATCCCACCAAAAACATAAATGTAAAAAAGGAGAGCCAAGTTCAATACAAAAATTTTGCTTGGCTGTGCACTCCGCCGCAAAAAGAATGGAAATCTTAATGGGTGCCAAGTTCTATGCAAAATCCAAATACTTATTTATAGGAACAAAGTAACGTTATGATCAAGTATGAAACTCTATTTCTTTGCTTTATATTATTGGTGGTACCAATCCGTGCTAGTCGCTGCTAAACTCTATCACCTAGTCAGATGTCACGGTATTATTGACGGTGAGCCTATGCTCACCTTTTACGAACTGCCTGGCAAGGAAGTCAGATGGTCTATTCTACAAAGGAGCCCAGACCAACACGGGAATGTGAAAAAACATAAGAAAGGGTTTTTGTGAAATGCACATATATTTGACGGATTTCAAAAACGAGGAGGTCAAACTCGGACAATAACCAGTAGGTTTTGATAGCTTCTTTTTTAAATATTAATATTGCAGAAAACGCACGGACATTCAATTTACATCAAATCATGAGTTAACTATCGATAAAGAATTATCAAAATCAATTTATTATTGACGAAGTAATCGCGTAACAAACATACATACAGACGAATTGAGAACTTCCTCATTTGTCAAGTCGGTTAAGGAATTTGAATGTGAGATCAAATTACCTGGAACGATTGACACGCAGCGTGAGCTTGACCTATATTTTAAATGTATTGATCGATGAACTACTACAACGAAGGTCAAAGTGTATCTCTCTTTTTGTGTTTTACATATTTTGCCCGTGTTGGTAGGGATCCGCAACGTAGATTATTTGCAGACCAGGCTCATAAGAGGCGAGCATAAGTTAAATATGTCAGACCAACAAGATCATTGCTCGGTAAGGTACACTGCTTCACTATTCCTAACGTAATAATAAGTTCGGAAAGTCATGTTCCGGTCCGGAAGGTAGGGCAGACGGTAGACTTGCACAATAAACATCCAGGCCACAGGATAGTGAAGCAACTATTACATATTTGGTGCTTAGGCCACAGTTGTCTCTTACCATCACGAGAGAGAGAGAGAGAGAGAGAGAGAGAGAAAGAGAGAGAGTTCGCTGACCTCTCATACCAAAAAATATCGGTATATAAATCAGTCGGTCGGTATATAAATCATTCTAAGTCATCAACATTACGGTGTAGCCAAACATCTAATCAAGGTAACATCATAAATGCGAAAGTTTATCTGTTTATTTCTGAAAGTTTGTTACTCCTTCACGCAAAAACTGCTGAACCGATTTTCATTAAATTTGGCACACACGTAACTTGGATTAACACAGAGGACAGTTGTTAACCCTTTGGGACCATTAACCACGTGGGCAACGCCCCGGGCAACAGCTAGTAATACATAATTGTATTGTATGTTCAAAAGTGTTCTCATACATTTTTTGAATGTCATTCCATACTTAACCTAATTAGTATTATAATTATACATTGTTTTTAAATTGACATTTTCAATTACTTATTTAATAGATGTATTGTAATAAACAAAACATTTTCCGTTATTTCATATGAACCGCAATGTTTAATGTAAGTTTTCCATATTGAAATGTGGTGGCAGTGGTTAATTGAAATCCCACCAAAAACATAAATGTAAAAAAGGAGAGCCAAGTTCAATACAAAAATTGTGCTTGGCTGTGCACTCCGCCGCAAAAAGAATGGAAATCTTAATGGGTGCCAAGTTCTATGCAAAATCCAAATACTTATTTATAGGAACAAAGTAACATTATGATCAAGTATGAAACTCTATTTCTTTGCTTTATTCGATAACTATAACAAATGCTGTTATTTCAAAGTAAGAGATCTAATAGTAGGTTAGATTTAACTTGGCCAGTTTTCAGTACATCAGTTATTTCATAACAGTATTCAACATAATATATATTATAAAAACTGGCCAAGTCAAATCTAATCTACTATTAGATCTCTTATTTTGAAATAACAGCATTTGTTATAGCCATTTTTGAACTTTTTTTATTTTTCGATTTTTTCCTACGTTTACACATAATTACCGAGCTGGATTCCAAATTTCCTCCTTCTAGGTCATCTAGAAGTAGGTTAGGTATAGCTACTATAGGTATGTCAGTCAGTCAGTAGATACTAAAATTTACGACTTTTAGACCTTCAAATTTTTATAACCGTTTGAGCTAACTTTATGAAATTTGAGATTGTTGATGTCCTTATGGATATAATTACACGCACGTAATTTTATGTATTTACGTTAAACAGATTTTGAGTTATAAAAGGGTCAAAAGTGGAACCAAGTGGTTCGTTTGGCGTTGGCTAGCCAGTTCTTTGCTTGAACTTGGCTTGATACGCTGTCGCGTGTCTAGATATCCATATATTAAAGTCAGCAATTTGCAATTTTTCCTCATCATGACGATTTTATGAAATAAAATGTAAGTTTGATAGAAGATGGTCCTAGGTACTTTGCAAAAGGACATACTTAATTCCTTAGACCAATAAAAAAGTATGATTGGTCTGTGTCATCCAAATGAAATTATTTAATTTGCAATTTCCTACCAAAAGGAGTGTCGCATTACGTATACATTTTTTGCCAGAAAATTGCAAATTATTTTTAATTTAAATTTAAAATTTAAGCTGTCTAGGAATTTTTTTTATTACTAATTTCATGGACGATCTCTCTTTATCTTTTTATGTTTTATTATTTTATTGATAAACAGGATCGGATTTATGGAAGGGCGGGCTTAAGCGACCGCCAGGACGCCTAAAACAATGTGGCAGCTGTTGATTTCCTAAATTAAGTTTTCACTTTCCGACCGGGCAAAAAGTGACTAGTATATTATGTCCTCCGGCTCGCTGATTATCTTCGTTTTAAATGCCTATCATGATTTAGGTATTAAATTAAACTATAAAAAGTAAGTGATGACATAGGCGGAGGTACAACCAGGGTACCCACGACTAGCTGAAGACTCATATTTCTGCAATGTGTTAGGTAGCAAACCTATCGCCAACCGGGCAAAAAATTTAAAAAAAAAACTAAGAAAACACATTTTCTTTTTTTTTGCCCAACCCGGGGATTTAACCCGGGACTTCATAAAGTCAAGTCAAACATCGGATTACTAGACCGCAATGCGATCAAATAAATATTAATACAATAATAAACAAAATGACACACATTAGGGGTGTGACGACGCAATCGTCCTTGAATTAACCTAATTAGATTGCTGAAATATGCCACTATTACGATCAGACTGATCGACTGGACAGTGGAACGACTACTGCATTACTAGTGACTAGTTCAGATCAAAATAATAAATAAACCCTAAAACCTGACAAACTGACTCACCAAATTTGGATGGTAATTTTTTTTCGGTTCTTACTTCAATTATGAGCGGATTTCAATAATTCTTATTTTGAGGTTAAAAATTTGGGCATTCTTAACGGTAATAGATTATTGAGGTGCATATCAATTTGTCGGAGGTACATTGTAATTTTTTTTTGGAATGGCTAATTTGTTGCTTTTTACAACTTCACCGGACTATATTGAATTTAAAGATTATTGTCTAGATTACGCACTGATGTAATTGGATTAGGTTTAGCAAATTTAAAGCCTTAAAAATGTTTATCATAACAATAAATAACAAGTTTTATCAAAGTTCACTTTATTTCAGTAAATAAATCCCTTATCAGATGGTGATGTGTCATGTTTTATTAATAACCCAAATAATCTATGTATGACGTGGGATGTGTTATCTCCCATTACCTGTACAGTAAACATCGCGTGTGTTTTTAATCAATCATCTGAAAATTACTAATGTACTACACTATGTATCATGGATAATATATTATTAAACATTGAAATATATTATTATTGAAACATATTATTAAACATTGAAATATATTATTAAAAATTAACAGGCCTTACATCTAGGTACAAAACGCGAGCTTCGGGTTCGATACCCGACGGGGGCAGGCATTTGTGTGATGAACATTTATTTACATTTACTGAGTGTTGCGTTTATCTAGGGATATTAATTTTATTTACTATTTTATATATCAAATTCTTTCCTTGTCTAAGTAAACGAAGTCTAAGTAAACGAAAGCATTTTCCTTAAATGTTAACTAACGCCCGTATCTCTAAAAAGGTACACATATGATAATAAAGGACAGCGCCCACTGTTAATAGGACGTGAAAAACATGCATTATATAGTATAACTCAAAAATCACTACTTCGATGTTGAAAAAATTCATTTGGAAAAGTACATAGGAAAATTTGTGGCACTAGGCCCAATACCCCGGCCTCAAAATAATGTTCAACCTGTAACATCTGTGGTACTTATAGGTCACGGGTATCTCTTGCCATCTATGAGCTTTGTATTTATTCGCTGTCTTGTCTCATAATAAGACTAAAGTTAAAAAATGTTAACAAAACGCCAACAAAATCTACATGGAATGAAGCTAAAAACCATCTCGATCACGTCCGCTTTGAAACAAAAATCCACAACGACTTCGGTCAATCCCTTCAAAAGTTATGATACCGTAGACACACATAATATATTATATATATAGGTATATAGAGGGGGAGAGGGGGCAACGTCAAGTTTATATCACCCCTCGATTTTTTATGATATTGGAAGGCAAACAAGGAGATGGATTTTTTATGGTAAAAATTTCACGCCGCATAGAGACACCCTAGGTGGTAATGGTGCGTTGACAAACTTAAGCCGCGACATTAGGCCTCGAGCACAAAT
The DNA here is from genome assembly GCA_002245505.1 of Calephelis nemesis. NCBI lineage: Eukaryota > Metazoa > Arthropoda > Insecta > Lepidoptera > Riodinidae > Calephelis > Calephelis nemesis. The sequence continues at coordinate 323,725 of NJDD01001236.1, read as the reverse complement.
AAGTTTACTGGCTACCTTATCCTCAGAACCGGGACACGTCAATGGCAAGCGCTGACATTATGGCGGCAGGAATAAGTAAGACGGTGGTACCAATCCGGGAGAGTCGTTGCGAGACTTTACCACCTAGTCAGATGTTACGGTACAAGTGACGGTAACCTTTAACGAGCTCCCTAGCAGAAATGCAGATAGTCTATTCTGCAAAAGAGCCCGGACCACAGGCACACACAAGTAGATACACTCACAGAAAGAGAGAGTGAAACACACACACACACACACACAAGTCCTCAAAATTGTAACACCCTCGATTTATGTTGTAGGGTTTAAAAAATACGTTTATATATTGCTAGTAAGTATTTATATTTCCATAGCAGCACCCTTCATCTCAGATTCCGGAGACCGTAATTGGTTTTGCAGACAAACTGACACCGATCAAACGCACCTGTCACAACCTTCCCGACACAGCTTTCAGCTTACGGGGAAAACGGGAGATGAAATGTTTTTACAGAGTAATCACTTTATTTTCATTTAAAATTATTTTCCCCGTGTTGGTCTGTGCCTGCTGAGTACGATATTCCATCTGCCTCTCTGTCAAGCAGCTCGTAGGAGGTGCACAAGGGAAGCATGTGTTAGGGTATTTATCCAATGAAACAACCCTTGCTATATTTACTACTTCAAAACCTACCGGCTGAAACTGTTTATAGACATTATCGGTAGACATCAATACTTCTTTCACCGGTCAAAATAACATTCAAGCGGATATTCAGATAGCTAAATAAACATCAGTAGCGGCAATTACTTTATGCCAAAAATAAATAGTTTAAATAATGTAAGTACAATTAAGAAAACGTGCTATAATTTAGTATAATAAGTAGTACATTCATGATCACCAACACATGTGATGCGTTTGAGTGGTAGTGGTGTATGTGTGGTAGTCGGCACTAAGTCAAATTCTATATGGACTATATGCAAAACAGGCGGCTTATGTAGCAGGATATGACATTATAAAACAAATTTCATAGTATAAAAATACCTGTCTGTAGGCAGAATTTGAACATGTAACCTTTAAATCTCATGCCAACGAATGCTCTATACATTTGAGCTACTGAGGATTTTAATCCAGTGGCGAAATGTTTAATTTCTTCCTTTACCATCAACGTCGGTAGTTCATTCCTATAGAAACACAGTTTTATGTACCTGGTGAATGAGTTCATTGTTACAAATTAATAGGTATTGGAAGCCATCACAAACATGTAAATATAATTGATATTTTCCATCGTCGGCGCTTGGTAAAACTTCAAAATATTCATATTTTTTAATAAAGAAACACTTGTACTGTTTTAAGTATCGCTATAGCCTACTGGTTTTGCTTAACAGCATCATCAAGACTAAAAATTTAACTAAATTTAACTTAAAGTAGTTAAGGCTACAATACAAGTAGGTAAGGCTGCGGTTGGTGGTGGTAAGACGGAAGTGGCGTTGGTGTTGTTCAGCTCTCTTTTTAATGTGATAAGACTCTCTTAATGGATAGAGATAACTCTGGCCGTAGGCCTATTGTGCCAGTCCATCAGCCATGCTATCCTCCGAAGTGGAGTAATATGAGTGTCAATACGGTGGCAGGAATAGGTAAGGCGACGTAGTAGCCTTACAAGGGCGAACTGGTGCACAGCAGTCTACCACCAATACTCTTGTTAGTAATGACCCATTTAACTTATGTCCGTCTTTTACCAGCTATTAGCTAAAGAAGAAGGTCTATCCATCTCAAGTACCCAAAAAGTCCGGTCAAGTTTTTAAAACCGCGAGGTAAGTAACGCATTAGCCATTCAAAAAAGGGGCCAAACTCTATTACCTGTAAGTTTGAGGTGTGAATATTATTCACAGAATTTTAATCACATTCTTATAAAGTTGGTCATCGCGGGTTTTTGTACTAAGTTATGACGTAAATTGTTACTAATTCCAGTAACAGGAATCAACTGTACGTAAACAATATTAATTTCCTGTTTCATTCATACACAGATGTTGTAGACAGTCTGTCTTTCAAACTATGCTTATAACAGTGCCTTATTTATAAATCTGATTTAAAACTACAAAATGGACATAGAAAATAATACAATTGTTACAAGTTATGCAACTCAAAATACTTCGGAAACTTTAACAAGAACGGCGAGAAATGAAACTTTAAACAATACTTCAAGTTTTTGGCAGAATAACAATGAATCTCAAGAACATTCAACGGTTTATGGAACATTCATTGTCTTCGAAGTAATTATGACGGCTTTGGAATTAATATTATCGGTTGCTGCGATGTTGAAGATACCTAGATGGCGGCGAAATTACAGAAATCAAATGCTTATGCAGCTAAGCCTATCCCGCTTTCTGAAAAGGATAATTTTTATCTTCGAATTTATCTACAGAGAAGAGAATAGAACTACAATGTTTAATAAAAATCTATACACGTTTAGTTGTCATATTTATATAGATTTTGTTATGATTGTTCTTGTGTGTTTTTTCATAAAACATATTTACGAGAGCTTAATTATTGTGATTGTTAAATGTAATATTGAAAAACTGAAAATTGTGTTATGGTGTTCCTGGCTTTTACCAGTCCCTGTAAGTGCTTTTTGGATATTGTTAGTTTGTTTTGAAGTATTATGTGAAAAATATGCGTATTTATTAATATGCTCAATATTCCGATGGCCGCTAATGCTGTTTTTAACAGTTTTCTATTTAATAATATTGTTTAGAATAATTAGTGATACAGCGCGAAAATTTGCGAGATCTCTTACGTCTCTTACATTTCTTCTTTGCTTTGTAATAATATTTCACTTACTGTCCAAAGATATTATCAATTTATGGTGTTTCAACACATTCACAACAAATTTGGTGAGCTATATTTCGGGATTTGTTCTGAATTTTCTTATTCTCTGTATTTATATTATTTTAATTATTTTTAGTTTAAAAAGCGCTTCCAATTCTAGTCATACTTTAAATGACCATCGTAAAGAAAATGATAACAAACAGTAATGGATTTTGTTAAGGCATCACTTTACTGCAATATTAATAACACTTGTACTTTTCCACAACGCACACAACGTGGTTCCATGATACGGTATTGTGTGAAAAATGCACGTAGAATTAAAAAATGTGAAAACAATGAAATTCTACCAAGTGCCAACAGTGAAAAGTGTAAATCCTGTTCCTTAGAAAAAAATAAGCGTATTGTAAGTACCCACCGTAACGGAAAACTTCGGGGTTTTTCTTACGCAATACCAGTTATTCATAATCGCGTAAAGCCATGTGCATACCAAGCAAATAAAAGCGAACGAGTTCTCGTTGTGCATTAGTCTTCGCTGTTGTACACGTAAAAACTTTCAATAAATATATATCCAGTGATCATACATTAGAAGATATAAATAATTATTAGCAAAAAAATACAGATATCACACTAACTAATAAGAAATCGACTAAAGTCGTAGTACTGATTTTTTTAAATCACATAAAATGATCAATAGCTTTTAGGCTAGAATTCTCAACTAAAAGTAAACGAAAGCATATTTTAGCTTTCGGATACTCAATCACAATTTCGGTCAGTGAACAAACCGAGCGCTAAAAACCTTTTGTTTTATACCTACTTTGCTTAGTCAGTACTTAGCTTTTGTGGAATTTACGTAAGTTTGCAAAAATAAATCGAATCTATCTCAGGAATTTATGGACAACGCATTGATTAAGCAACAACTTGGGCCGATACCGTCACAGTTATTATAAAATAATTTAATATTATAGTTCAAATATCTTCACGCCCATATTCCTGAAGCGGTAGGCAGATGTACAACCAGAACACCCAGTACACAATGTGGTAGGTGGCAAACCGGGCACATATCCAATCTCGGCCAACGTTGACAAACCCGTTTCTTTATGTCGCCTAGTGATCGAACCTGCAAACTCATGGAGCCACACCGAACCGTTATACCACAGAGGCGAGACGTTTATTCGAAATTGTTAAAATATAAAAAAAACACTTTTAGAGGTCTATGTGTTGAAATATTGGTATTAGGGTAAATAGTGACTACTAGAAAAAAGGCCGGTGAAATTGAAAAATCGCAAGGTTGGCAAGACACTACTCATTCCAAAAAAAAACTACTATGGTCCAATATGGCCCGACTTAGATACTGGCCTAAAGAGTTTGCCAAATAACTGGACCCATGTATCATTGGAGAGTAAGATACTAGCAAGTAGGTAACAAATAAGCGTATCCACTTTCTACTTTTTTTTTATTTTATTTTATTGACATATAAGAAAATAACATATAATTTATATTAGTCTCCACAACCAAAACCCTTGTAAAGGTTTATCCGGTGTGACCACTTCGCTACAGTATTAAAAATATTTGAGTTTACAGAATGACTCTAAAAATTGTAAAATATGTAAAAATTGAATGTGTTGTATTAATGAATGCACCTTGCAAGCTATGACGTGTTATTATACGATTTGTAAATAAGTGTTTTGTAAATATGTACGAGTATTCTACCTCATGGAAATAGGATTTTTTGGTGTAATATAAATTAATACAGATAAATTTATTTAACAGTTTTACTTTCATTTTCTTCGCCTTTATTCAAATTTTCGGGTTTACCCGTGTAGATCCGGGTCCCCTGAGTAGAATACACCAACTAGCCAGCCTGTAAGAAGCAAGCGAAGGTTAAATAGAATATTACCAACAAGATCGCTGGGGGAAGAATGCTGTGCAGCAACAAGTTGCCAGGGATCCACGGCCTTACATTTTCCCGCCATAATAATCGCTCAGTTGCGATGATACAAAATAATTTTTATGCGTGGAGATAGGTAGAAGACTAAGCTAACATGAGTAAACCATCATCAAAGAAGAAATGGGCAGAGCGCCGAATTCAGAGCGCAGAATAGGTGACAAACCTATCGCCAACTGAACACAGCCTAGGACAACTTTGTTGGCCGAGCGATTAGCCTACTATCTATCTTCACCGAGTCCACCGACCAAACAAAACAAAGGCTCGAGTTGAATTCCTGACTGAGTAACGCATTTGTGTGATAAACATAGATGTCTAATTTCGGGTCTAGGTGCTTATTAAATATATAGAGCAGAGGTTCCCAAACATATTTCATGTAACGCCCACTTTGAAAATTAGTTATTTCGTAGCACCCTCACCCCGTTTTTTTCTCGTCAATGACCTCAGTAACATATTTGTTTCGTCTGGAGCCTAAAAAAAAAACATTTTTTCAGGATTCTTATCGTCCCCCTCTAGGCTTCCAGCGCCCACAAGGGGGCGTTATTGCCCACTTTGGGAAAGGCTGATATAGAGGTATCTATGTCAGTATTTTTTTCAGCTAATTGCTTAATATGATGAGACAACTCGACTAAGATGGTGGCTCGGATAAGTGGTCAAAGATGAAGCTATCGTAGACAAGAAGCAGCCTGATTTTGCTTTGATAATACCCAAATTATATTTCTCCGAAATACTTCTTTAAAAAGTATTCCAATCTTTAGTTCCCCCAGTAATCAGAACACAGCGCCAAGTCAAGATTCGGTCTCCCGGGAGACGGCCCTTGTTGTAGAGGACAGTCCAATCTTGCTCAATTAAGATATCTCGAGATGAGCACTCTCTGCTCTCCAACTAAGTTCCGTGAAGTTCTGAAACCGCGAGGTTAGCAATAGTCATAAAAAAAATTAATTCGAAAGATGAAAGAATTTGGCCTCTCTTTTCACAAATTCCGGGCACGTCTATCCATTGTCTATTCAAGGCTATCAGAAAAAAACTCTACCACCTAGTCATATGTCACGGTGTTAGTGACGATAAGCCTATGCTCGCCTTTTAGCTGCCTGGCAAGAAGGCAGATGGTCTATTGCAAAGAAGCCCGAACCAACAAGGAGAGAAGCAGTCAACAGAAACGCCTATATCTAAACGGATGTTCGGGAAAAGCGATACAATTTTTATAGGGCGTTCCCGCGGGCATCTAGTACCTAATATATAAACGGCTCTCTTTGTCCTTCTGACCCAGTTACCGAACTCTCTTCGTTATAGTTGCGAACTGCACGTTAATAAAAGTGTCCTCGTACATTTATGAATGCTGAATATGTTTGTGAAATGAAGTTTTAATGAATTTCTACTCGTTCGATTTGTATTTTAACTAATCTTCTGAATACGTGTATTTAGAAAGTAACATAATGATTTATTAAGTGAAGGATAAACTTATATAACGTGGCTGCCATTTGTGACCGGGTTGGTCTGAGCTCATTTGCAGAATAAACCATCTGCCTTCCTGCCAGGCAGCTCGTAAAAGGCGAACATAAGCTTACCGTTACTAACATCTGACTAGGCTGTAGAGTTTCGCAGTGATTAGCCTGGATTGGTACCACAGCCTTACCCATTCCTGTCAGTCATAACGTCAATGCTCACCGCTGACTTGTTCCGGGGCGGAGAATAAAGTAGCCGGGAAACTTACTTTTGCTTGAAGCTTAACATTCCGTCCTCAGGTTGGCAACGCACCATTACCACCTTAGGTGTTTCTAGGCGGCGTCAGCCCCCCCCCCCC
>NJDD01001236.1:293134-309834 GCA_002245505.1 Calephelis nemesis | reverse complement strand
CCTCAGCAGCAGCGCGTTCTTCTGCTGCACGCTCTTCTGCAGCGCGCTCTTCTGCTTCTGCAGCCGCTGTTAGTGTGTTCACTATGGTCTTCACCTGGAAATGTACATTAAGAGTTATTTCTACTGGTGGTAGAGTGATATGCATCTCGTCCGGTTAAGGATCCACCGCCTTTAGGTAGTTTGTAAGCTCGCACAAATTTTGCCGAAAACCTCAGCTAAAAGAAGACAGACATTTATGTTTTGTATTGCCCACGATTATCTCTTACCGCCAGGTATGCTGGCCACTGTCTTACCACATAAAAAAAATCGAACATATTTTAAAATGTTTTTATTTCTCATTGTTTTTCTTGTAAAAAAAAAACAAAGATGTTTTTGATCTATCACGGTCCGGAGGTCAGGGTTTCAATTGGCAACCCTTCAGGAAAAAAGTTTCAAACACGAACGAGTCGTGTTAAAAAAGACGATAGTGATGATGATGATTCCTACCAAGTAGATAATATTGTGTCCCATCACTAATAATAAATAATATTAAATATCTCTGGACAACTCACACAAATTGAATCTAACCCCAAAGTAAGCAAATTATATGCTTGTGTTATGGGTGCTAGTCAACGATACTAATACATAGAAATACTTAAATAGATACCAGAATACATTTAATAAACACTCAGACCCGAAAATGTAGACATCTAAATGTTCATCACACAAATGTCTGCTTCCGTCGGGAATCGAACCCGAGCCTCGCGGTAAATCGATGTAGTTAGGCGTATACGCTAGCCGCTCGACCGACTAGGCGGTCAATCACTACTACCAATATGTTAAAAAGACCACCTAAATCGCTTGGAAATGAGCGTGTTTATATGATAAGGGGTTACAAAGGTACAAGAAGACAGAAAAGAAAGGTTATTTTATGACTTAACTCTGCCTATTCTACGTGTGAATTTGCGTAAATATAAACACGAAAATAAAACTGTTTGTGCGTTTATTAATGAACCATGAATTTTGTACGAGGGTAAATCTCCGGGCTTAAAGGCTTCCAACCGATTACCGTGTGCTGTAAAATGATCTTTGGAAACCGAAAATATCAGCGGAAAATCTTACTCTACTTAAACATGGCACCACAGAGTTAAACTAGATTTGTTTTATTAAACATAGAATAGAAATAATAATACAGTAGTACCATGTAGTACTATTTAATTATATATATTATGCGCTTCGGCTATATTCGTCAAGCTTCGGAAATCCGAATGTATTTTAATATCTATATAGAGTTGTTTTTACACATAATCATTTCGCTTAAATTTAGATTAGGTCAGCCAGTTTAAAAATAAAAGTAATAAGTGTAAAAAGTGTAAAGCCGAAGCGCATAATTTAAATAGTAGTACTGTAAATACGTTTTGCTTTTAAACATCGGATAGAAAACAAGTGGTGTTATAAAATCGAAGTGTCTGCGAGTGTGTTTGTGTGAGTGCGTGTATGTGTGGTATCTGTGGCATCACAATTTTTGAAGGGATAAAACGATTTCGATGGGTTTTTTTTATTTGAAGCTGACGTGGTCGATATAGTTTTTAGCTATATCGCATTTAGGCTTTTTGCTGTTATGTAAGTTACGTGTATGTGTGTGTGTGTATATATGTGTGGTTTTTATGTGACTGTGTATGGCATCATAACTTTTAAACGAATGGACTAATTTCGAAGCAGAGACTTCTGATTGAAAGCTGACATGACCAGGATAGTTCTTATCAACATAACAATTAAGTTACTGTTTTTTTTATAGTTTTTTGATTATGACTTTTTCATCTGCAAAGATCGTGATAATAAACAGCCTATGTTCTTTTCTGAGTCATACAAACATATCATTGTATACCGGTATTTGAATATAATTCAAATTAGGAATCATAAGTAATTTGAATTTGTAAAGGTAGAAAGAATAACACTGTCAGCAAAGTTCATGAACTTTTTCCTTTTTCACACTATGTTATGTACATAACTGTTCTAGCTGCGGAATTTAGCACAAATTGTACTAAAGAAACAAGAAAACAGATGTTTCTTTTCACATTTTTATTTTTACGGTATTACCTTTTCGTAATTGTATATTTTTAAATCAAGTTTTAGAACTTTTCCCGCGATTGGTATAAAATTCTACAAGTTTTTCATGATTAGGTACTATCTGACCCGACAAACGTTGTTCTGTAAATGAATATTAAATTCTTAAAGTTGCTAGTATAAAAAAAGATGTCGTATAAGCGAAACCGGTTGGTTAATATTATTATGATTTGTGGTCATGTGGAAAGAATGACAAATGAAAGATTGACAAAGCAGATACACAATGCGAATGTGGATGGGTGTAGTTACCAGAGGAGACCAAGGTTTGACATTCAACGATAAAATCACTCGGATATTATCCAAGGGTTGTGTCAAGAGTCTCCGAAACCGGCGTGTTTGTTTGAAAAAGGTAATGAATGTGAAGGAAGCCAGACAGGTTTGTGAGGATCTTGAGGTCTGTCACTCGATACACTATGCCTACCCCGTACATACATACCTTCATGCCAAGTCCCTTACTTGGTGTGAAGATATGTATGTATGTATGTACTTCATGATTTTTTTTAAATATATAAAGTGAAACAATGCAAGTGTTTCTATCTATAAAAAAACGATACTAATACCTAAATAGTTACTAGAATATATTTGATAAACACCCAGACTCAATAAAAGAGACATCTTAATATTCAGCACACAATGGCTGTTCCCGTCAGGAATCGAGCCCGAACAATCAGCGACACGTAGGCGTTTGCGCTAGCCTCCTGATAAACGTGGCGTTCATACCATTCGTACCTCTTGCATGTCGTTGTCCATCTGCTGGTCGCGGCGCTGGTTGTTGATCACATCCTGGGCGGTGCGGTGGATGATGTGGAAGTCTTCGGGTGTGAGGTCCCATGGAATGCTCATGTGACGTCCATCCATTTGCATCTTTTGCACCTACGATCCAAAATCACCATACGTTAACTAAGACTGTAGATTTTTTTCCAACATGTACAACTAGACATTGCCCGCGGCTTCTGGACAAAACAAGATAGCTTTCCTGGTGGTAAGATTCAATATGCACATAGTTCCAGAAGAGAAAAAGGGGACCTTGACAGACGGATAGACAATCAAGAGATACTATGATGGTTCTATTTTTTCCCTTACTTAAGTTTAAGTACGGAACCCTAAAAAGTAGTCTCTGCTGGAACTATAGTCTTCAACTATATCCTTGTTTAATATCAGCAAAATCTGTCCAGCTTTTTATACGCGAAAGCATAACAGACAGATATTCGCATTTATAATGGTAGTACGGATTAGCAACGATTTTTTTTAAGCCGAAGGGAAAATGCGAGAGTTGTTTTCTTGGAATTTATTAAAGCAATACGGTCTAAGTTCTCAAGAGACTGGGAGAATTTTCTCCTTTCTAGCTTTAAGTTCAGCGGACTCAAAGTCTGAGTATGAATAAATCAGCTTAAATTAAACTCAAGAACCACGCCAGGAACTAATGAACCATGAACTTGAATACCCAAAGGTTACTACGAACGTGACAATGATTCAAATAATTTAAAAAGAGAATATTCTTCTTTTTTCTTTCTTTAAGTTTTGGCCTTCACATTAGTATTTTGCCATTCGTCAAGTAGAAATTTGCATCAAAGTTTATATCAATTTGAATCAATAATAATTAGTCATCAGTCATAAGTCGTCATCAAGTCATGTCAGGCTCTTGGGTAAGCGGCCTCATTACACAAGCTCATGTAAGGAGATTTGGCGGCAACGAGGAAATACATGATACGCTATTTTCTTCATGACTATTTCATTCGTGCACTTTTACTGAACAAAATTGTACAAAATGTTACCAAAATTGACTAATTTCACTCAATATCAACACGAAATTCAATAATTATGAAAAAACTTCGACCATTTTTTCTCTCGATGGCGCCAAAACTACAGAATATTCTTCTTTTGGTTTTTATTTTTTTAGAAAGAGCGTGAGCGTCTGCCACCTGTCAAGCTGAAGAAATTTGGAACAAGGCATCACCTGATTATAATCATGCGTTAGTGATTTAAAATGGCCTAAAGTCGTTAAAGTAAGTTATGTCAGGGTATCAGGTAAAGCTGTAGCATCCTTACGCAACCTCCTAGAGTGAAATTGGGCGGTATCTAGAAAATAGTCGATAAGCTAATTTCTTCACTTATGAACTTCAACTAAACAAATTCATACCAAATGCCACCAAAAATTACTAATTTAGCTCACGTGTATATGAAATTTTATAATTAAAAACTGCGTCCCTCTCTTCTCTTGGTCCCGATAAAATTCCTTTATCTATGCTAAAAATCAATTTCACGATTTCCCAGTTTTAAATAAAAGTTATTAAAATTTGCTGAAATGCTATTCATTTTTCTCCAACACTCGAAAATACCCCGACGGATCAGGTTAATATTGGTTTTAAAATATTCGTATAATTTCAGGGTAGGTTTAGGTAAGAGATAAGAAAAATGTAAAAAAACTTATACTTTTATTTTTCGTATACATACTGCTATTAGTAGTCAATGTCTGACGAAACTAAGTTTGCCGGAATAGCTAGATATTTAATGATAAAGACCAACACTGCCTTGAGGCTTACAATATAACCCTAAAATCAAAATAATTTAATGAGCGCCGACAAAATCTATAATATGTAATGCAGTTAAGATCTATCTCGATCACGTCATCTTTAAAAACCATTAAAATCGATACATCTATTCAATAGTTACGATGCCACATATAGACACATCAAACTTATACACCCCTCCTTTCTCGTAGATGGTTTAAAAAAAGAAACATCAAGCAAGAGACTGCTGCTTGTGTTGAATTTAATTATTGAAATAAAAATCACTTATTAATCTGTAGATTAAATTACATTTTATAGCCAGCGCTTCTTATTTCATTATTTATTTCAAAAGATAACAAAGCAGTTGGATTGAAGACCAAATACCGTCGTCCGACGCCGACGCCCCACTGAGCCTTAAGTAATATTCTTTTTATCTTAATAATTTCTTACAATACGATAATAAAACAGTTTCTTTACTTGTTTCTGAAGATCAGCTACTTTTATATTATAGGAAGGCAAACAAGCAGACGGATTTCCTGATGGTAAGAAATTCACGCCGCCTAGAGACACCAAAGGTGGTAATGGTGCGTTGCCAACCTGAGGTCAGGATGTTAGGCCTCGAGCAAAAGTAAGTTTACCGGCTACCTTACCCTCCGAACAGGAACACGTCATGACGTTATGGCGGCAGGAATAGGTAAGCTAGCCACATGTTTTAGTAACGTTACTTATTAATACTTATAATTTTCAATTTATGTTTTCCTCGGCCATTTCCAATGCATATTTTAACATTGTTTCGATTTCATTTATTTTTTTTATTTCTATTTCCTTTACTTTTGCATTATTTCTATTTCTTTCGTCATTTATATTTCTATGATATAGCAATGTAAAATTTATAATGTACACTTTCCATCATTAGAACTTTTTGAACTAATTGAAGAATATACTTGGTCTACTTCATTTACTATTTTACATTTTAATCTTCTTTGAAATAAAGAGGGTTGTTGTAAGTTCAAAGAATCTCTGTGTATATCTAAGTACATCATAGCTCCTCAAGAGATGAACAAATTAGGATGTGTCTTTAACCGACTCCAAAAAAGAAAAGATTCTCAATTCAACGGTATGTCTTTTTGTATATTTGCTACGCAATTACTCGGCCAATAACGAACTGATATTGATATATATTTTTGCAAAATGTAGGTCATGATTCCAAGGTGGTCTCGTATTATTTTTATAATGACATAACGCGTGGTTTTCTGAGTTAGAATTATCAAATCGTGACGTGATATCTAATAAAATAGTTAGAGTCGGTTTTTTTGATATCTGACATGAGCGATATGCTTTTTAGCTACAAGTTTGCAGATTTTGTCGGTGGTTACTTTTTTTAAATTTAATACATTATTTACAATACTAGCTTCCGTCCGCGACTCCGTCCCGGATGTCGGTCTTCGCATGATAAAACTGAAAAATTAAGATTTATTTTTTTTCTACATATTTTTCCAGGATAAAAAGTATCCCATTTTATGCCCAGGATTCATCGAAATCGAACTGTTAGTTTTCAGGTGGTGCCTGAACACACAGACAGACAAAAAATTTTTAATCTTTGGGTTTGGTATCGATCCAGTAACACCCCCTGCTATTTATTTTTTCAATATTTTCAATGTACAGAATTGACTCTTCTACAGATTTATTATATTATGTATATATTAAATTACACTGTTCGTTCAATTGGTTCGGTCATGTCAAAATAATAGCTGATGAAAGATTGATAAAACAGACATATAATGCAAATGCGCATGGCTGTAAGTACAGGGGAGACATAAGTTGACATTGCAAGACAAAATAGCTCTGGTATTATACGAGAGTAACATCAACTCTCCGAAACCGATGTTTTGTATGTATTATTTTGTATGTATTGTATTACGATGAATAAATAGACACTCAGACACGGAGGGTGCAGGCATCTAAATGTTCAACACACAAATGCCTACCACCGTCGGGAATCGAACCCGAGTATCGCGGTTGGTCAGTAGAGGTATGTACGCTAACCACTCGAACAAAAGACGGGCGTAAATATTAAACCAATCAGCTAAGCTTAAGCACATAACATACAATAAAGGAAACAGTCGTGTTTATTTTGATACTAGCTGTTCCCGCGAACTTCGTTCCGCCCATTCAGTTTGTATGGGAAAAATTAAAATGTTGTTTTTCCCAGTTTTCTCACAATTGAACAGAATAAAAAGTATCCTATGTCCTTCTCCCGGTTCTAAGCTACCTCCCCACCAATTTGCAACCTTATCGGTTTAGCCGTTCTTGAGTTATAAATAGTGTAACTAACACCACTTTCTTTTATATATAGATTAATAATTAAGTGTTAATTTACTAGTACCTATTACATAAATACACCCACAGATAATATAATATATGGTTTCGGATGAAACCTTGAAAACAAAGGCAAAATTTTGTATGAGAAATAACATTATGTAACGTATAAATAACTAATTGGAACGAATAAATTTAGTGTTCCGTTAATGAAATAAGGTAATAAGTTCAATGTTAATCACATTGCACAATTATCCTTCTCTAGTCGAAAGATAAATCTGGTTATTTGTAATAAGAGAGGTCATATTACGGATGTTATAACACAAACTATAATACAAAAATACATTACGAACAAAAAACATAGAATCGACCTACAAAAATATTATCATTGTTAGTTTAGAACACATATTACAAAAAAATATCTTTACGCCTACTTCCCCTAAAAGTTGGCAGAGGAACAACTAGCCGAAGATGTGATGTAATACAAACCTATCGCCCACTGGGCACATAAACAATTCCGGGCATCGTTATTTTTATTAGAAAACTGGCCGACCCGGCGAACTTCGTGTCGATTGACGTTAAGAACCACTAACAGTTTAAAAAAAATCGAGGAATAAATTCCTCGATTTTGAAACATTCTAAATTAGTGCTCAGCTCCTGTTGATCTTATTGTGATATAGCCTTTTTCGATAAATGGACTATCTACAACTAAAAGAATTTTTCAAATCAGACCAATAGTTCCTCCGATTAGCTTATTCAAACAAACCAAGAAACAAAGTCTTCAGATTTATGAAATCAGTATAGATTGAAAATACACATATTCTACTTTTTTGTTACTCGACCCGGGGTTTGAATCCGGAACCTCAAGAAGTCAAGTCCGACGCCGGACCGCGAGCCCACAGAGGTGATATTAAGATTACATTAGTAATTTATTAATAGGATAGATTGAACTCGTGATAATTATTTCAAAGATTTCAATAATTAAACTTATAAACTCTCTTCTTCAATTGAAATTATCTCTCAATTTTTATTAATTGTAGATAAAAAATATGTTCATGCAAAACTTACTTCAGGCTGTTCCATTTCCTGCGTTGGGGCGGTTTGTGGGATGAACTGCTGAAGAACAGGTGGTTGCTAGAAAAAGAAAAATTGTTTTTGAACATTTAGCCTTAAATATATTTTAACTGTAAATTTTAACGTCTACAACAAACAAACAATTAATGTCTAAAAATTTCTTGTTTATATCGTGGAATAAAAGGTTCCTTTGGAACTAAGGTGGAATTAAAGTTTTTTCTTTTCTTTTATTTTCTTTCATATGTCGCTAGTATGCCAAAAAGCAAATCGAAAAGCAATCGACATTAACGGTGTGATGACGATAAAGAAGGTAGACTAATTAAAAGTTGCATTGAAAGAGACATCGTACCAAGGACTACATTTAAGTCTCGTATTTATTATTATTTTAAACCGACCCTAAAACAGCCGACCGTTATTAATAATTGTACTTATTTACGTATATATAATTGGCATAATTAATTAAAAAGATGAAAGTATCTTCACGTCCATATCCCCGAAGATGTAGGCAGAGGCACAACCAGGGCACCCACGGCTAGCCGAAGACACTAAGTCCCACAATGTGATAGGTGGCAACATCAACCCATGTGAGTGTGGATCCACTGCCGCTTATATTCCTACCACCATGCCAGTGTCATGTTCCGGTCCGAAGGATAGGGTAAGCGGTAGACTTTCAGAGTAATTGACCTAACACCTTGGCCGCAAGACAGGGGTACACCTATACATTTATGGCGTATATGCCACGCTTCTTACAATTCGGAGAGCCGTGTGCTTGTTCGCTATTAGAGAAAAAAAACAGTACATTCATTGCGGGTAACAAAAAAAAATAGGAAATATATATTTTATAATTTCTATTTAAAAATAACGATGTCCGGGATTGATTGGCTATAGGCTTGCTGCTTGCCTGTCACGTTATGGGACTTAGTGTCTTCAGCTAGTCGTGGATGCCTTGGTTGTGCCTCTGCCTACCTCTTCTGGGATATAGGCGTGAAGATACTAAACAGTACATTCTATCAAAATCGTTTAAACAGTATCTTATTTCATCTCGAACATACGAGACACGAGATGTTTGTATACAAATATATATCACACGGTGGAATCAAAACGGTGAATAAATATTACGCCGTTCGCAAACTGACGGTTGGTTCGGCGGTTCGGCGGGTTCTTTAACCTCCCGAGGAATGCTTCAGCGACTCCGACGTACCGAGTTGGTTTTGAATACACGTATTAATTAGAAACGGTAAATGTTTAGACTCTTTATTACATATGGTAGGGGAGGCGAAGAACCTTGTACCATTGATAAACACCTCCATTATGTACCAAATCTCTATATAGAGGCGTGCAAGTAAAATTGACTGTCTATTTTTTTTACCTGAGAATACTCAGGCGTGTCAGATTAAAATACGGCGGGCTTATTGCATGCCAATAAGTCCATGCTTGAATTTTCTGATAATTTGAACAAGACGTATGAGAGTAGGAGGGTTAGAAACAAAAAAAAGTGTGTGTGTGTGTCAGCTACGACGAACGATTGGAGTTTAGGTACTCCTTACGAAATGTATCTTGCAGCACACATGTCTCCTACCGCAGATTTAGTTATGTTAATTCTTCTTAAATTAGTATCATCGCAGACATTAGAAGTGTGATCCAAATAGTCAGTATTTTGATAGATAGCGACTCCTCCTGCACGGAGACTATAAGGTATCGCGCAGGAAGAGATCCCGAGAATGAGATACGCTGTTTAATGTATTCCATCTCATTCTTTTACACGTTCAATCCTACAGATATATATGTTTGTCTCTTTCTACGTAATGCCTCAACTTTTCGTGTCACACTTGATTTTACTCCTCATAAAATTTCCGTACCGGGCCTTATAACTCAAATTGTTTCATAGGGAGTAAAGTCCAAAACCAAAACATCTATCTATCTGTATTTATTGTCCACTACGAAAAACTGTCTGATTGACCTACTTCTCATCAAAGGACTGTATTAAGAAGAAAGAAAGAAAGAAAATTATTTATTTGCGGAAATACGTGTGTAAATGAGATGTTACAAAAATATTTAAGTATATCAACATATTTTACCATATTTTGGTGTGCAAATATTTTAACATTTATAAAAAATATTATTTAATAAGGTACATATGCTTTAACTTCTAAGCCAATTATTTATATTTATAACTAGATTAATTATTTATGACCAAAACATTAAATAACTATAATTGAATTTAACCCTGTCTACCGTAAACTACTACCGTTTCCAAACCTAGCCAGACAGGAGAAGAAACGGCGAAACAAACTCCTCGGCAACCATACCATTCATTATATTTGGTTAATAATTATTAGTTATTTTACTATAAATCCTTATCTACAAGAAAATCCTTGACACTATAATATGTTTTATCTAACAACAAGTCAAATTCCTTCCTTCGAAATCTTTATAATGGAAGAGATTTGAGATTATCAGGAATTTGGTTGTATATACGAATGGACATGCAGTAAACATTATTTTTATAAATATTAAGTTTTTGGTTCGGCACATGCAATTTCTCACTATTTCTAAAATACGAAATCCCTAACGTTTCAGCATTTGTTTTAAACAAATGATAATGTTTTTTTACAAATACACACACAGCCAAGATATACAAACAAGGTAAAGGTACAATTTTGAATCTTTTAAAAAGGTGGCTTGCATTATTTGTTGCTCTTGGTCAAAAATACTTATCACTTATACTACAATCTCTATTAGCTCTTAACCCAGCCCGCACCCCTTGGACCAAACCTAGTTACTAGTTACCATAAGTACAATCCTAGTAACTGGTTCTGGTGGAATCGGATAACTAACTCGACTCGGTCCCATTTGACACGCGACGCCCCAGTTCACAGTTTGGGAAGCCCTGGTATAAAACAAAGTCCCTTCCTCTGTCCCTATGTCTCTTTGTATGCTTAAATCTTAAAACTACGCAATGGATTTTGAAGAGGTTTTTTTTAATAGATAAAGTGATTGAAGAGGAAGGTTTATGTGTATATTTCATAACCGTGCGAAGCCGCGGCGGGCCGCTAGTTTTATATATAGACTAACTGCTTGCCCCCGACTTCGTCAACGTAGTTTAGTTTTCATACAAAGATTCATTCCAAATAGACCTTTGAGGGATATGTTTTTTTAAAATACTTAGCCTTTGTTTGAAGCCATATTTTTAGCAAATCAAATTTCATCAAAATCTGTTCAGCGGGTAAGCCGTGAAACAACAACAGACAAATGGAAAGACAATAGACAAATAGACTTATATTAGTTTAGATATGATCCTCCTTTTAGGAATAAATCCATCCACATCCATCCATTTCCAATTAGTGTTAATGAGATGGTCACTCGTCGTGGATTCTTTTTATTTGTAGGTTACAAATAAAAAGAATCCAACTTGACCATGAACGCCAGGGTGTGTACTCGGAAGATTAAGGTTGTGTTCTATTTAAGGTTTATTGCAATTGCATGTTCCCTTGGATAATAAACATTTTATGATCTAGCTGAATCTCTAAATCGCAGCTGTCTGAGCTTGTATGTAGGTCACTAACAACGGTTTAGTATTATTCAGGTGATTTCGAACACATAAGCTATGCTTAGGGTTGCCAAATGCCAGGATTTGTACAGACACAAAATTTCTAGGTCCGAAATTGCAAACTAAAAGAGAGAATAGTCTACTAATAAGATATTTTACTAGATTTATGTATTTGTAAAAATGTATTTGTTACACAACAGTTAATAAATTGATATTTCATTGTAATAAAACAAAATCCTATCCTATTAATATTATAAATGCGAAAGTTTGTTTGTTTGTTTCTTACATCTTCACGCAAAAACTCCTGAACCGATTTTCATGAAATTTGCTACACACATAGAGGATAACTTGCATTAATACATAAGATAGTTTTCATCCCGAAAATGTTCCTGTAAAACCATTAAACACGCGGGCAACGCCTCGGGCCGCAGCTAGTACAATATATAGTCAATTGATATAAATAATTGTTTAAAAGGAGCTAATAATAAAAATAAATAAAATTAATCGTTGCCGTTTGTCCTTTTTAGTTGTTTGTAAAGATATAACTAAAAATGCCTATCTAATTGGAAGCACTTAATTTTTATTGTATAAGGATTGTTAACAAATTGTAATGTCTCACTCGTTGGTTTTAATTATACTTTTTAACATACTAAATATTAAAGGTATATAATAAATAATAAAAGTTTCATTAACAAAGATAAGTGAACCATTTAAGTTTATACCGGGTTTGAACGACTTAAATCGATTTTGCGTTTAATCAACACACACATAATTCACCTATTTTTAATTTACGTTCTCTTTTATCAGGGTTTTTGGCGAAGATAGCTAATTAATTTTGCAACAATATGCTAAACTTTGCTACCAAAATTATACATACACCTAATATACTAGTTATAGTAATATGTTGGCAACCCTAGCTATCTTTCGTAAATGAAATTATGCAGCTACACCGTACACGATCCCGTATAGTTAAATGTTAACTGTTGGTTAGTTTCTATTAGATAGAGTAATCATGTCACAAATATGTCCTACTATACACGAAATTAACTATTATCATCATCCTAGTTTTAGAACTGTTTGCTTCTAATGTTAAAGCATTAGATCTCAGGGTCTGGTTAATGATAAGACAGTATATAGTTTATTTTCAGTCACTCACAAATAGGCAGTATTTACAGAATTTGATTAAATTCATTTTCCTTGGCGGACTCCTAACACTCTGTTTCTTTATCTTTTATTACATTTTGCCTTTTATTTAAGTTACTTATGCTTAGGGTTAGGTTAGATTTCTAGTTGGTTTTGGTTAATAATGTGTGGTAAGTTGTAGTCTGTTAATAAATGTTCTCTTTATTTCTTTCTTAATAAGTTATACTTGTCTCCACAACGGCCAACTTATCTCTTGTAAATGTAAATGTAAACAGAGTCCCTAGTGTATTGTATTTGTGATAAAAAAATTACTTAGAAAATAGCGATAATAATAACAAAATAATAAAAAAAAAATTGTGTGTACTTATGTACACGCGTTAGAAGTTATACTTCTTCGGCGTAATAAGATAAAAATCTTTTTAAAAATTTTATCTTTTGCCTTATTTTACATTTGTAGACAAAATGACACAAACCATAGAAAAAAGGTATTTAATACATTAAAAGTTTTGTTATAGTGCATTATTTAGTTAAATAAAGTTTATTTAATATTTAATAAAAACTAAAATGTTATCTATAGCTAACTTCATTATGTCGGTTTTTCGTGACGGTGTGCGCGCGCATCATAAAAATTTACCCTCATCATTTTTTCCTAACGCGCCAAAAGAAGTATAACTTCAAAAATGTTGTAATATAATTTTGGTGCTCACTCTTCAAAATATTCACGTGTCAGTCACATTTTTCAAACAAATTTCAGCATAAAAAAATAGCACATCACATACTGTCAAAATAATTAAGCAAGGAAAAGGTATTTTTTTTTAGGATTTAAAAAGTGGTAATGGTAAAAGTGACTTCATTAGGTCCCGAGTTCGAATTCCTGGTCTTGCAACCAAAAAGATAATGTGGTAATTCCAATTTTCTAATTTAAAAAAATGTTACTTAAATGGGATTGGCTTGCCACCTATCACAATGTTATGACTTAGAGTCTTCGGCTAATCGTGGATGACCTGTTTGTGCCTTTGCCTACCCCATCAGGAATATGGGCGTGAAGATACTTTTTTTAAAGTGATTTACAATAAAGCAATTGATTCACAATACATATAGCTCGAATAAGTTCAGTTATAGCAGAACAACAATCTCTCTTGGAGAATAAACTTAAATTTGGGATGTATGTGTAATGGCAGACACGAATATGTCTGACCGGGGCAGATAACGGTGAGGTTCGTTCCATTTGTCAAGTTTTTTGACTCCTTAATGGTACCATTAACGGATGAACTCGGTCCAAACGGTATCTAACAGCTACAATGTAAATCCAATGCCATTAGCCGACGAAATATCGATGTGGTCAGCAAACCGTAAAACCGGCCCCCATTTCGAAATCATAAAACGTACTTGAACATTTGTACAGAATAAAAGTCATAATAAAATATCATTTTTATCACGAGATAGGAAAAAGTGTAACTAGTAGACCCAGTACGTGATGAAATTTGATTTCGTATGAGTAGCTGTAATTTAATATTTGCAGGGATTTTTCAGTACTAGCCGACCCGGCGCACTTCGTGTCACTTGACATTAACAGCTACTACAGTTGGTTAACGCACTATTTTTCCCGTTTTCCCTAAAATATTTACCTTTTTTTATAAGAACTTTCTCCTGGCGATAAATAATAGAACAAAAAAAGAAATGGCAAAATAGGCCCATTCCTTTAGGAGTGATAATGTGACCACGCAAAACGGGAATTATTATATAGACTAGCTTCTCCGGCGAACTTCGAGCTACCCGTTTAGTTTGTACGGGACAACAAAATGTTTTCCTTAAAAATTGACGGCATAAGATGTATCCTATATCCGTCATGTTTTAAGCTACCTCTCTATAAATTTTCAGCCCAATCGGTTCATCCGTTTTTAATTATAGGTAGTGTAACTAACACGAATTTTATATATACCTAATGGTTGTTCCGGCAAACTTCCTTCTACCTACCTTCTTTAAAGTGAAAACTTTTTTAACGGCGTTGTGCACCTTTTTTTGGAATGGGTAAAAACTTCTAAACTCACGTCGGGACACGTAACTAGATTCGTAAGACAAAAATTCGTAAGACGGCGCAGGGCGCTTGCGCGAATGTTCGTGTTGTCATGTTTGTGTACAATAGGGCAATAAATTTATATTGTACTCTGTCAAATAAATGATAGTAGGTACTTTCATACTGACAGTTAAAGCAATTCGTGTAAAATTATTCCCTAACCATTCCAAAATGTCAAAAATGCACAACGCTAATATTCAAGTTTTCACTTCTGCAGGCACTCCCGGAGAGCAACCCGTCGTTTTTTTTAAATAATTATATTTACGACCGAAAGGGTAGGCAGAGGCACAACCTTCATGGGTGTGCCTCTGACGAGTACTAGTCGAAGTCGAACCCACGACTAGTCGAAGACACAAAGTCCCTACAATGTGATAAGTGGCAAACCTATCGTCAACCGGACACATATCCAACCCCAGCCAACATTATCTTTATTAGAAAATAGAAAACATTCATTTTCTAACATTTTTTTGTTGCCCGACCCGGGGATCGAATACGGGACCTCAAGAAGTTATGTCCAACGCCGGACAGCTAGACCACAAAAGAGGTAGTTTTTTTATAAATTTAGATAGATACATCGTATATTTAAAATAATATTTCATCATCATAACATGAGTGACTGTATGTCTGTTGTGTGATTTTCTTCGTAAGCCTGAGGTACTCGCTCAGCCTAATATGAACATTAACAACGGGTATTAAGGTTCAATTTTGCTTGAGTTTTGATATAAGTAAATCTTCTAAACAATAGTACTATTACTTCTGTGGTTAAACTTAGCATGACTTGGCTGAACCCTGACAAAGAAATCAGAAACAACATTTAGCAACAAATTGTACATCACAATATTTGTGTAGTATTTCAAAACAACAATAGAAATTAGTTGTACCGTTTCGTTTTTATATATTAACGATCTATTGTCATTGTCCGAAGCTAAAATATACCTCTTTCATTAAATTTGTTCAAAAGGCTATATTTAAATTAAATGTAAACATAATGTAAGGATCGCAAAATGATTTTCTATTTGACAAAAAAACTTTTGCGTCTTAAAAATAACTTCCAAACTTTCAGAGATTTTTTATAGAATTAACAGTTTTACAAATTCTTATTTATGAATACCTCAATGTTTGTCGATAGACATAAAACTACCGAGTAAAAAAGAAATTGAATTTGGGATTTATAAATTTTAAAATGATTGATGATTGATGAAGTTTTAAAGTGATTGATCGCCTCTGTGGTCTAGCGGTTCAGTTGTTGGACTTGACTGCATGAGGTCCCGGGTTCGAAACCCGGGTCGGCCAACAAAAAGAAATTTGGGTTTTTCCAATTTTTCTAATAAAAAAAATGTTGCTAGGGGTAGGATATGTGCCCGGTTGGCGATAGGCTTGCCACCTATCACATTGTGGGACAGTATCTTCGGCTAGTCGTGGGTGCCCTGGTTGTGCCTCTGCCTACCTCTTCGTGGATATGGGCGTGAAGATACTTTTACTTTTTGTTGTTAACCAACATGATTTTCACCAAAAGCAGACGATGGAAATAAAGAAAATATTTCTTTAAATTAACAGTGAACTGAAATATCTATATTATTAAATCTTCAAACAACTGAAGGTTAAAGATATCGCAAAAATTTGAGTTTATTCAAAATTCTTAAAACTAGACTTTTTTGAGAATTACAGATAAAGTACAAAACCACTTTTTATCTTTTTCTGAGCTCTACATTTTTTTGGATAATCTCTCTCTTTCTCCGTTTACTAGATTTGCATCACAAACTAGTAGTTCAAATGATTGAATCTTCAATACTTAGAATCAAAGGCATGTTTGGCTGCAATAAGTAAATAACATGCGAACTATCTTCGATTGAGGAATTTATTGCCGCCCGGCCGAAACCAAGAGCACCAACCAAGGGCTGGCACGAACATAATATATGCA
>NJDD01001236.1:256554-288484 GCA_002245505.1 Calephelis nemesis | reverse complement strand
GGATGGCGATCACACGCATTTGACGAGGTGGCGTCAGGTCTTCCGAGTCAGAAGCACGCTGTTAACAAAATTATTAAGTAGTTCACAAGTGGTAGACATAGTGTTAGTACAAAGTGTAGACATAGGTAGTTGCTAGTGTTGTTTTAACTAAAGAAATCTGGAATAAAAAAAATTAAGAGGATGGCATATGAAATAAGTGTTTTTAACCGGAAATAAAAAAGTAATTGTTAATTCAACTTTTGCTTTTAGTATGTACTGTTACGCGATTACTAGGCCAATAAGAAACCAATAAACGATAGGTGATTTCAAGCTGGTCTATATTAATTTTATCATAATCCGACAAGTAGTTTTTGAGTTATACTTAACTAGCCGGTAAACTTACTTTTGCTCGAGGCCACTTTTTCTTTACCATCTTTGGTGTCCCTAGACGACGTGAATTTCTTACCACCAGGAAATGCGTCTGCTTGTTTGTCTTCCATTATCATTAAAAAAACTTACTTTAC
Organism: Calephelis nemesis; assembly: GCA_002245505.1. Classification (NCBI taxonomy): domain Eukaryota; kingdom Metazoa; phylum Arthropoda; class Insecta; order Lepidoptera; family Riodinidae; genus Calephelis; species Calephelis nemesis. The sequence goes on along the minus strand of NJDD01001236.1, from coordinate 287,981 downwards.
GTAATAAAATAAATCCCTAAAAGGGCTGGCGATACACCGTACTGATTTCAAAAAGTATCTTTACGCCCGTATTTCCAAAGATTTAGATACTACCAGGGCACCCACAATTAGTCGAAGACATTAATTCCCACAATGTGATAGCTTGCCACCTGCAAGCTTATCGCCAATCGAAAACATATCCAGAATCACGGGCAACGTTGTTAAAAAAAAAGTATCTTCACGCCCATATCCCCGAAGAGGTAGGCAGAGGCACAACCAGGGCACCCACGACTAGCCGAAGACACTAAATCCCACAATGCGATAGGTGGCAAGCCTATCGCCAACCGGGCATATTTCCAATCCCGACCAACATTTTTTTTAAATGAAAAATTGGAAAAATCCAATTTTTTTTTGTTCGCCGACCTGGGATTCGAACCCGGGACCTCATGCAGTCAAGTCCAACACCCGAACCGCTAGACCACAGAGGCGATATTGTTTATAGGCAACGTTGTTTTTATTATAAAATCGAAAAAACACCTTATAATGCTCAACCGGGAGATCCAACCCGGGACCTCGTGATGTCAAGTTCAACACCTGGACCATAGAGGCAAGAATTCTACAGGTATCTACAAAAATAGGTAACTCGGTATCTACGAAATGACACACACAAATAAATCTGGAAGGTCAACCAGTTTAACTTGAAAGTAAAACTGATACATAATTGTGCTGCTAATTCGACAATTTTTTACTTGATCGGGGTCAGTTGCAATGAATTATGGATTTATTCGTTGTCATATAACCTACTTAAGTATAAAACAAGTAAAATATCTTGAATTAAGTAAAATGGTAATTACCACACATATTACTTATAGTAAAAGATCCGAAAATAAATCGACTAACATCGACCTGATTGTCGAATGAAACAAGACCTCGTTGGTCGAGTGGCTAGCGTACACGCCTAACTACACTGACCAACGGCGAGGCTCGGATTTGATTCCCGGCGGGGGCAGGCATTTGTATGATAAACATTTAAATGTTTGCATTTCCGGGTCTGGGTGTTTACTAAATTTATTCTGGTATATATTTAAGTATTTGCATGTGTCAGAATCGTTAACTAACACTAATATCACAAGCATATAATTTGCTTACTTTGGGGTTAGACTCAATTTGTGTAACTTGTCCAGGAATATTTATTTATTTATTTATTATTTTTCATAACAAACTAGCAGTTGCAGTGTAAGTCGCACCACTAGTTCAGTTTTTTATGTTATTACAAACAGACGGTGCTCCTGATGCTAAGAGACAACCGTGGGCTATAGACACCATAGATGTTACAGGTGCAGCGCTGTCGCATGGCCAGGATGTTAGGCCTATTGTGCACGTCTACCGACTACCCTACCCTCGGTAACATCGGTTATCAGTAGCGCCGTCTGTTTTTTCTCTATCTTATCAATGTCATGAAGCCTTTATGATAAAAGTAAAAATATCTAGTAAAATTCAAACCAGTTTTGAATTAAAATAAAAATAACATCACACCAAATTTTTTTATCTTAAAAGGTAACAAGGAGATGAATTTTCTGATAATAAGAAATTCACGATGCCCAGAGACACCAAAATTAATAATGGTGCGTTGTCGAAGTTTTTTCGACTACCTTATCCTCCAAACCGGAACACCTCAACGGAAAGCACTGACGTTATGGCGGTAGGAATAAGTAAGGGGGTAGTACCGATCTGGACTAGTAGCTGCGAAACTTTACGACTTAGTCATATGTCATGGTGTTAGTGACGGTAAGCTTTTGCTCGCCTTTTACGAAGCCTTGCCTGGCAGGAAGGCAGATGGTCTTTACTGCAAAGGAGCCCGAACCAACACGGCAAAAAACTAATAAAGTTCTACCAAGTGCCAACTATGAATAATGCGAATTTCATCTCACCTCATTTTGGTCTTGTTGTTGTTGGGGTAGTGGTGGAGGTCCGAAAGGCATCATATTTTCTGGGGCAGGAGGCATGTTTGGAGGAGCAGGAATGGCGAACACGCGTTGTACGTGGATACGCATTTCACGGGGCGGGTTCATGGGCTGTTGTTCCTCTGAAGAGTCCCATGGCATCTGGAGACAAAGAAAACTTTTTTTATTACACGGAAATAAAAGATTTTCTTTAAATTTAAATATCACTAATGGGCAGTCAGAAACGTCATTTGTCTTTTAATCAGTCATTAGCAGTCGCACTCAGAGACGTCGTTTATATTTTAATCGGGATGCGGGCGTGAAGATACTTTTTTAATTTAATGTATTTTGTAGACTCAAGACGACGTCTGTCGGTTCAGTTAGTATAAAAGTGTTTTGAAAGTGTGTCGTGAATGAAGGACAAACAAACACACATTCGCATTTGGAATATTAGTTTCGGTTTGAACAATCATTTCAAACTTAGTAGACAAATAAAACTTTCGGGAAACCCAGCCACGACGGAGGCCTAAATTCATATCAAATGGGACTTTTTGTTTGAAATGTGCAAAGCTTGAAATGAACAGATTCAAAACATTTACTTAGTTCAAATGCTAGACCCTTTTCAGTTAATTCATATTCGCTATTCATTCGTTTTGATTAATTAAAAGTAGTTATTGTGTACCTTTGACGAATTTAGGACGGGTTATTTCAACTTGTTTGTTAACGTATCATATTTTGTTACGTTTCAAAATCATATTAGAAGTGTAACACAACGTCAAACCAAAATGGCGGCTACAGAACTAGAGCACCCACGACTAGCCGAAGACCCTAAGTCTCACAATGTGGTAGGTGTGATAGCCAAGCCTGTGGCCAATCGGGCATATATCCAATCCCGGGCAACTTTTATTTTTATTAGAAACTTGAAATGCACATTACTATTTTATTGCTGACGAAGTTGCGGGTAAACAGCTAGTCCTACTGACAATTTATATGTAGAAATTTGTATGTTTGTTTGTTTTTGTCTAACTCCTTCACGCAAAAACTGCTGTACCGATTTTCATAAAACTTGGCACACACACAGGTAACTTGGATTAACACATAGGATAGTTTTTATCCCAAAAAAAATTTCTGGTGTAACCATTAACCACGCGGGCAATGCCGCGGGCACTAGTCACTACATAGTATAAAACAAAGTCACTTCCTCTGCCCCTATGTCCCTTTGTATGCTTAAATCTTTAAAACTACGCAACCAATTTTAATGCGTCTTTTTAATAGATAAAGTGATTGAAGATGAAAGTTTTTATGTATTTTTCATAACCATGCTAAGCCGGGGCAGGCCGCTAGTATATGAAAATGAAAAGAGACTGTCTATTCGTCAGAGACGAGAATTAAAATGGGTCATTACCCTTATTACTTTTAGATTAGATCATTATACTTATCTTATACATTTTTTTAATACTTACCATTTATCTTTAAAAAATGTAAATAGATTTTTTTTCAAAATTACAACCATTATGTTTTGCGGTATATCTAATAAGAAACCAATTACCATACGATAAGCGTTGTGTGGAACAAAGAACAACGTTGCCGTTATGAATTATGCATTTAACTCGTACATAACGTGTAGTCATTGCTTTAAGATCTATAAAACAATCAGGAAGCAATGACCCAACAACCAGCATGCGTGGATGTTGAATCATGTTACTTTAGACAACTGCATAAACAATGTAACCGGGGTCGAACTTTTAACAGTTTTTTTTTGTTTATTATTCTTAGTAGGTTGTATATAAATATCCTTGGATTAATTTCACTAACTTGTCTAAGCCCAAATTAAAAAAGAACCCAAACACTTGAAAAAATAATAAAAAATCTGTAACGAGAAATATATAAATCTCACTTGTACATAACTAAATCACGTGTGTGAATGTAGAAATATTATGTTTCTAAACCAGGCAACTTTATGATGTTACTTTTGTATGACAAATGCGCGCGCATCCTAAAATTTCACTCTCCGCCGCAACTTCACATTGTAATTTTTGTGTGACGGATCTTAAAATTTCACTCTCATTTTTTTTTTCATAACGCACATAAAGAAGTATAACTTCAAAAAATACTTGCTTATGTTATGGATAGTAGTCAACGTCAATTAAAAAATCGCGGTCCCAAATATTTAAATAACTTAAACACGTAAACGAAGCCGCGGAATACACTTAGCACTATGGTAAAGACTTATTTTAGGAAAAAAATGCAGATAATTTAAGAAATACAAGTATTAACAACATTTCAAATGTGCTACAACAAAAAAAATTAACCAAACACTAATTTAAATTCAAGCATCGTACGTACATCGTGATTGATATACGGAACAGTAAAAAATACGGAAGAGATTTAGTTAGATCTTCATATTGTCCACGCGTCCTTGGTGCGTTGGACGCACAATGGAATATGTATTATTATTTATTATTCAATAAACAATGCAAGCAATATCGCATCTGTAGCCTAGCGGTCCAGGTAATGCACTTGACTTCATCAGATCCCGGGTTCGATTCCTCGCTCGGGCATCAAAAAGAAAATATGGTTTTTCCAATTTTCTAATAAAAAAATGTTGCTCGAGATTGGATGTGTACCAGGTTTGGAGTCAGGCTTGCCACCTATCACACTGTGGGACAATATTTACGACCATATCCCCGGAGAAGTAGGCAGAGCCACAACCAGGGCACCCACGACTAGTCGAAGACACTAAGTCCCACAATATGATAGGTGGCTAGCCTATCGCCAACCTGGCCTTCGATTCGAGTCTTGCGGGTGATTGCTGGCTTGTATTTTTAGCATTTGACAAATGAGGCGATCAAAGTAGATAAATTATGTAATTGTGAAAACCATTATGTAGTCAGTTACGAAATTTTATGTTAATGAAATATATAAGTCTCAATGCTGATGGTTGAACTTTATAAAAGCAAGGATTTTTACAAATTTCGTGTCCTTTTCGGAATTCTTAGCAAAAGAAGTAATCAAGTAACTCTTATAAATTAGCCCTCTCCGTGAAAAATGTCTCGACTTAGGTAAATATTTCGCTTGATTTTTTTTTCTTTTATATATGCGAAAAATGTTTAAGCTCAAATGAGTAAAAACTTCTCGTTCTTTGTTTTAGTTTGAATCTTATGAATTCTTTGGTGTACCTGTACCATGTACCACACACTTCGTGGTATTTCATAAAAAAATGTAATAGCAAACACATAAACAACATTTCGGTTTTGTATGATTAAAAAAATCTAAATTATACCTTCATTATTTTGTTAATAAAACTTTTTCATTTACTTGTATGGAATCAAACACTCAAAATGAATAAATAGACGAATCTTGACTTTGAGTATAATATAAAAATCAAATAAGTATAAAAATATCAAGATAACATTATTTATTTGCTCAAATCACATTTTACCAACCTTTGGAATTACTTAAAGTGTCTTCAAACAAATACTTAAGCCTTGACTTTGAGTTTATGTATCCGAAGCTCTTGCGTCATTTCGTCAAAAATATAATATTAAAATAAATGATATATGATACACCACAAGAAGAAAGACAAGACAAGTAACGTCAGTAGTAGTAAGTAAGTTAAGTACAATAATAACTAAAATATCTTTCGGGAATCTATTTTTATATTTATATAGGGATTTAAGTTCTCTATCGGTCAAGGTTAATAATATATCTAAGATAAGAGATCGTCTTATTTTGGATCAGTTGCCAGGTAATCGCTGCTACTTTTCAATAATCAACAAAAATATCTTAACAATAAAACTCTAGAAGGCCTATCTTTATCTGTAGCTAGGATAGTAGATATTTGCCGTATGAAATGTATGTATTTGCCGTATGAACAAATCTGTATGAAATAAAAAAAATACACTAAAAATTATTTTTTTTACGTAATTATTCGGGTCTCCAGATCAAAAGTGACAATCGTGGCCTATAGACATCGTCGATGTTACTGGTGCAAACACTGTCCTGCGACCGGGATGTTAGGCCAATAGGCAAGTTAGATCAAGTCTACCGGCTACCCCTCTGGACAAGACCAACATGAAAACATGACCAAATCATTAGGGCGACAGAAATAGGTAAGGCAGTGGATCCCTCCCCGGGTATATTGCTGTATAACATTCTACTTTGTTAAGTTGCAATGCCAGAAAGACAAACAAATAATACACTTTCTTTTGTGCCCGGATCCTGTAATCAACGAAACGTAATCTGTAAGTTCAACCATTCGTAGTTTGCTTAAAAGTAATGGAGTGTTACTCATATATTCAAAATATGTTCAGTGTTATCTATCGAAAACGAGCAAGCGTTGTTAGCAGCCTTACTAATCGTACAAAATACCACAATCCGTAATCAAAACGAGTTGTTTCTTGAATATAGGAACCGGCCATTATATAAATAAAATAAATAACTAAATATAAATATCTTAGGACAAGCTACACAAATTGAATCTCACCCCAAAGTAAGAAAATTATATTCTTGTGTTATGGGTGTTAGTCAACGATACTAGTACATAGAAATACTTAAATAGATACTAGAACATTGATATAAAAATATATCAAAGTACTACAATAAATAAACACAAGACCCTCAAAATGCAGACATCTAAATGTTCATCACACAAATGCCTGCCCCCGTCGGGAATCGAGCCCGAGCCGATGGTCGATGTAGTTAGGCCTGTACGTTAGCCACTCGACCAACGAGGCAGTACGATTATATAGTACTAGTATGGATTCGCTAGCTGTACCTAATCGCCCTGTAAACTGGTGGCTGTAAAATACTAAACAAAAAGTATCTTCACGCCTATATCCCCGAAGAGGCAGGCAGAGGCGCAACCAGGGCACCCACGACTAGCCGAAGGCACTAAGTCCCACAATGTGATAAGTGGCAAGCCTATCGCCAACCGACCACATATCCAATCCCGAGCGACGTTTTTTTTTATTCAGAAAATTGGCAAAACCAAATTTTAATTTTGTTGCTCGACCCGGGATTCGAACCCGGAACCTCATGCAGTCAAGTCCAACACCTGAACCGCTAGACCACAGAGGCGAAAATACTAAAATATAAAATAACACAACAAAGGATGTTAGTTACATCGTACGTCACTAGCAGAGCTTTACCCAGTAGACCAAGCTCGAACAATTTAAAATCTCTTTACATGCAATAGAGCTTTTAAGCTTTTTATAGAATAAAAGCTTGTGTTAATTCATTTTATACAAAATGGAAACTGGCTTGCAAGTTTTAAGCTTTGAAAGTTATTCAGCATATTTGACATTTTCCATCGTCGGCACTTGGTAAAACTTAAAAATATTCACATTTTTAAAAAAATGAAACAGTAGGTACAGGTGTTTCTTTTTTTTTAAATATGATTATTTAGCACAGATGTAACAAATATTTAATTTTATTTAAGCGCATGTAATTAATTTTAATTAATAGCTATTGAATTTATTTATTTTTTTATTTTCCGATGTTGAAAATATTTTTTTATGTGAGAGCTCATAGAACAAGTACAAGTCTCTCCTGATAATAACAGATAATCGTAGCTTATAGACACCATTGACGTTACAGGTACGTTGCTGTCCAGTGATCTGGATGTTGGGCCTATTGTGCAATTGGTTACACAATCGGTCCGGAACATGACAAAGTATTTATGGCGGCAAGAATAGGTAAGGCGTTGGATCTCTACCCAGGGCAAGTTCCTGCACAGCATTCTACCACCAGTGGTCTAGTTAAAGATGAAGCTGCGATTACGAGCTGCTTGGCAGAGAGGTAGATGGCTCACTCATGAGGATGGCTTACTCAGTGGACCCGGACTAATTACACGCTTGAAATTTTCCTTCTTACATTACTGAGAAAATGATGCTGATGCTGTAAATAGCGAAACCGGGTGGCTATAGAGTAACGAAAAATATAAAATAAAATGTATAGTGGATAAGTACAAGTGTTAGTACAAAAAAGTGTTTTTACAATAGAATGGTGGAATTCTATTGTAGTGCCGACGATACAAGTATAGATTCTATTATTGAAAAGCATACACTGGACAAGCAAGGTGGTGATCTCCATAACCGTTTGATATTAAACACAGAGTAAAGTCCTCCAAGGTTTAATTTGACGTTAGAATCCGTATAACAGTGTAATAAATTCTGTAAGGTCTACATAAACCTTGGAGTAATTTAGCATATGTTTATTAATGAGATAGTAAAAATGTAAGAAATAAACGCTAATTATGTATAGTGTACGATAAAAGTATCTTCACGCCCATATCCCCGAAGAGTTAGGCAGAGGCACAAACAGGGCACCCACGACTAGCTGAAGACACTAAGTCCTACAATGTGATAGGAGGCAAGCCTTTCGCCAACCGAGCACATATCCAATCCAATAAAAAAAGGTCTAACAAACAAACACTCTTTCGGATTTATATTATTATTATGGATTCTAATTTATTACATTCACATGTGATTGACCTCAATATTGAGATACTACGCCTTGATCCCTTTCGAACCGCTTTCAAGTTTAGTGGCCACACCGTTTTAATGAAAGCTTCCGCTCCCTTACTTCCGTAGTATCTAACGTATCCGATACTTAATAAATATTAGCATAATTTTAAATGTTTGCTTTATATTTAAGAAATAAACGGCGTTTATTTACAGCTACACCAAATTCAGAAGTAATTAAATATCTTGTTTAAATAATGTGACTACTAAAGCATAGAGCCCCAAGACAACGATTTTAGTAGTTACTCGAGCGCGTCAGATTGTAATGTGGGAGATACTTTGTAGCATCGTAAAATACCTCCATCATCTATAAAAAAGTCTGTCAACAGCCGCTCACATGGCGTAGTCTATCACAATGTTTTCAACTTGAATATAATATGTTTATTAGTTAACTCCAGCATGTCATATTACGATAAGGTTGTAATGGTCAGATTGCAGGTGGTAAAAATTTTCAGATTATTTAAATATATACTAATTGACATCTAATAAATCCACAATGCCGTGAAATAATATGCGCGAGCCGACTACTTTACACGTGAAACTCTTTATAGATATTTTATATACGGTTGGTATTAAACAAAGTGCTTCAAAGTATTTCACACATCATAATCTGATGCGCTCGAGTAACTCACACATCTCTCCCGGGCTCCCTTAAAACTAATATTACGACCTCAGACATATTGTTAGAATTGTAAAGAGATAATGACAACAGTAATGTAATAAAAACTTACGTTATTGAGAATTATTGCTTTCCTTAAAATAATAAAGAATTATGAGAGTTTAGTAATGCTAATTCAGAGTTTGATTATGGATTTCGTTCCCCTTGTATTTTAAGTAAGTAGCACTAAACGCACTAAAACAGGATTTAACTAGTTTAAGTTCTAGCCCTGATGATGCTGTTGTAAGCGTAACCGGTAGGCTATTTATAAAATTACAAATTGTAAGTGATATATAAAATAGTACAAATGTTTCTGCATTTAAAAATATTAATAATATGCGTTTAATCCTATTATCGGCTTAGTACAAGTCGACTTAGGGTCGGATCTTAGACCACTTTAAAAACAGATATCTTTGTATGTACATTCAATTTGCAATTGAAATTAAGAATATACATAGATTAAATCTAGGAAAATTATATAAGATCCTTCCCTGATATCTTAACGGGTTCCAGCGAGAAAGATAAACTTTGCCTTCCGTTATACATATTATTTTTGTTTTCTTTGGCAAATAATCATGGGACAAAATATTTTTAAAATAAAAAATGCAAGAAAAAACATAGCAAAAATAGTCTAACCTTAAAAACACATCTCAAGTATAAAAAAAAACGGAAAAAGCTTTTCTATTCTCATTTAGGATTCCATCTTGAATGACGCATTGCTAATAATATTTATGCCAACAAAGAAAGTTTAAAACTGGAAACACAACTTTCTCCAATGTCACAAGCAATAACCTGCGCCTTGGCAGAATTTTCGTTTTATATGGCACATTATTTATTTGTTCTTTATCCTATACCGTTAAACAATATTATCAAAAATACTGAAACAATTTAAGGAAATATATATATATTACTGTTACAAGTTCTAGTTATGATTATTTTAATTTAAAGGCTATAAATTATTACGTATATCAAACCCTTAAAATTGAATGCCAAAAACGTGCTCAGATTTTAGCAGGACTATGCCAAAATACGCAGATAAATCTAACAAATATCTTCCATATACGTCGGTGACCTCGGTCTACATATCGCAATTAAGCTCGGTTCCTACAATAAACGAACCGTAATCCGTTAAAATGACTATTGGAAGTTTGCGTTTGCGAAGCGTTTCTCATAGCTACTAAATAACTAAATATCCCAGGACAAGTTACACGAATTGAATCTAACCCCAAAGTAAGCAAATTATATGCTTGTGTTATGGATGTTAGTCAACGATACTAATACATAGTAATACTTAAATAGATAACAGAACAAATTTAATAACCACCAAGACCCGGAAATGCAGACATCTAAATGTTCATCACACAAATGCCTGCCCCCGTCCGGAATCGAACCCGAGCCTCGCAGTTTGTCGGTGTAGTTAGGCGTGTACGCTAGCCACTCGACCAACGAGGCGGACAATTTCGAAATAACAGTCGATAACGAACGGTCGTAATTAGATTTATTACTTTTCGTACAAAAAACTAGAATTAGTCAGGAAACGACGCGATTCTTGAATGTAAGAACCGGGCATTAGAAGACATCCATCATTTACTTAAAGCATTTTTAGGTTTTAGGTTAGGGAGTAGCGTTTTCACGTTTTTCTTCAACCTAAAACTTCAAGTGAGTTTTTTAAAAAAGGATGACTCTAGAGATAATGCGTTAGATTTTATTAAAGCAAAAAATACTATATACCTATTTTCACTTAAGACTAGATTTAAGATTAAATATAAGTGTACGATTTTGGTTTAGGATTATACTCCTACTACTATAAACCCGAAAGTCTGTGTGTTTGAATGTATTTTCAATTTTACGTCAAAACCTTATTATAAAATAATATTAGACCTTATCTCCTAAAAGAGGGTCAAAATTCCAACCTGATCAGCTGCGGTTAGTCCAAGGTACAGTCTTACAAAGTGATAGATGGCAAAACTATCGTTAATCGGGCATTTATCCAACCCCGGGCTACGCTTTTTTTATTAGAAAATTAAAAAATACATTTTTTGGACGCTAATAAAGAAAAGGTCAAAGCGGTTTACTAAAAGCGATAACACAGAGCGATCATTCTCAATGTTGATAATTTTTACCCCGAAATCTTAACAATCTGTTACTAACAATCATGACCATAAAGGAAAAGATAATTTTAAAATTCAGCTTAAGAACAATCAAACAAGCAATTTGGGATCGCTTTGAAAAGTTGACTCGCGAAGAAAGATTAGTTATTTTACGTTGTATTCGTTTAAGGAATATTATTTTTTATTATTATTATTATTAAAGGTTTATTATTAAAGGTCAACGTCAATGTATTTGTTTCCTGATTGATATTATTAATATTCTGATTTTCTACATTATCTTTGAGTATGGCCTCGGATGAGTTCCGTATGATACAAACTAAATTTAAGTATCATTTTGTACAAATATTAATAACCGACTTTTAATTAATAAACTGAAATGAAAAATTACAACAAAATGTATTTTGACCGTCTCGCTGGTCGAGTGGCTAGCGTTCAAACCTATTTCCATCTGGTTCCGAGATGATAATGTTAAGGTGGATGTGTAGTGTTACCATATTGAAAAGTATTTGTAATGAGTACCTTCAAGGTAGTTTATGTGGTGAGATACTGGGTCAAATGCAAAAGTGTCGATCGAAAGCATCAGGCATCAATCAATAAGGTTATTTTTGAATCTTGATTTCATGCAAAATGGAAATCAAATAATCATTTCAGGTCCTCTTGCACACGGTACTAGCAGGTTAATTAATCAAATTTAGTTTTAGTTTCAATTCAACTTCTCGAATTTAATAATTTATTGTTTATTATTAAGTAAATGTTATTAATTATTTAGTAATCCGTTCAAGACTATGCGTTCAAGATATTCGATTCCAATTTGCAAGAAATCGACATTAAAGAGTAGTACAGCTCTCTAAGTAGATCCAAGAAACGCTGATTTGACATCGCAAAGACAGATTACATGTCACCAGAGGATGTTCCTAATCGAGCAAAGAAGTGGGAGAGAGAAAAACGGACCCTGGTTTTAACCGATATCAACGCCAAGACGAAGAAAAAGACAGGCGACTGGTAAAATGAACAGATTCTGCTGTGCATAAACTTAATTTGTTTTATATGCATGCTATCTCTTTCAAATAAAAAACAAAAGAGATAGATCATTTTAGACACAGCTTAGACCGAACGCGTCAAATTGTGACAGTTATAATCAACGTTTTCGGAAGAACTAAAACGTCTGCAGAAATGCTACGTACAGACTAATCGGACAGCACTAAACTTGTAAGAAGATAGCGATGACTTAAAATTACTTTAGTAAGTGCGCAACAAAATTATCACCGTTGAATTGATATGTATAATATTAGATCCCAGGTCGCATAAAAACACTACTAAATTTAAATAGGCTATTCAGAAGCACTCAACAAATGTACAAACTCAATCAATGTTCTATTCCTTATCCCTGCTAATGTTATAAATGCGGTAAAATTATATGAAGTAAAGTACGTAAGTAAGTAGGCAGAGTAGGCAGAGGAACAACCAGGGCACCCATGACTAGCCAAAGACACTAAGTCCCACAATGTGAGAGGTGGCAAGCCTATCGCCAACCGGGCACATATCCCGAGCAACATTTTTTTTATTAGAAAATTGGAAATACTACATTTTCTTTTTGTTGCCCGACCCGGGATTCGAACCCGGGACCTCATGAAGTCAAATCCAACACTGCTATAATTTATAATCGCCTCTGTGGACTGCTAGACCTCAGAGGTGATTTTAAAATTATATGAAGTAAATATAATACAAAGGATAACATCTAGAAACTGAAAGTTACTAAGTAATAGATTTTAATTGCTTTTATAATGATTTTGTCTGTAGAATCGACAAAGACCTATTCTTAGCATTGAACGTGGCTGTAATTCACATATATGTTTTTGCTACCAAAAATCCTAAAAACATATTTTTATATATTTTAATATATAATAAGTACCATCAGCCTGTGCGCTATTAATTTGTATTAAAATTTGTATTAAAAAACGTTTTAATTTTAAAATAACATTTAACTTATTTTTTGATATGTTAGGTATAGAAAGTATTGGAGGTTATGCTTTTACAAACGGTCTGAAGTAGATAGGTTTTACCAAGCATAACATGTGAACGTATTCTAAAAGCATCTCGCTCTAGCAACCGCTTTTAGTTCAAGTATGAAAGCAAACTTTAATACTGTTATTGTCAAGTTAAATTTGAAAAGTACTTCCCAGTGAAACTTGACTTCCATCTTATTCAATACCTAGACGTTATGAAAGAATGTTAAGAACAAATTTAAACTTTATTATAAAGTTAATTGAATAAGGTCTACTGTTTTCCTATGGTGATTAGAACCAAGTTGGCCAAGAATAATATTTTTTATCATTTACATTCAGGAAAGCAACTAAAAACCGACTTTTATTTCAACATTACGACGCCATAGTATACTAACAAAGATTATTGCTTGCTTATATGTTAAACCTACTGTTGCCGCTATGACGTCACGATGTGTTCCGGTTCGGAGGGTGAGGTAGCCGGTAAGCTTTTTGCTCGAGGCCTAAATCCCGGCCTCAGGATGGCACCATAACCAACGTCGGTGTCTCTAGGCGGCGTGAATTTCTTACCATGAGAAAATCCGTTTGCTTATTTGCCTTCCTATATCATAAAAAAATGTACCAGAGTTTTGTTATCAAACCCTAGCTTAATGACTATGGGACGACATCAGAAGTGCGCTTTCTGAGATAAAAAAAACAATATTTAAAATCGAATTACAAATAACGGAGACATAAAAATAATAAATAAATAATAATAAACAATAAATACATAAAAACATAGGACTAAAAAATTTTAATCCAATTCAAACAAGTAATCGTGTAACAAACATAAAAAAGTACCAAAAAAAATTAACTCCTTTTTTAAATGTCGGTGAAAAAATAATTTACATCAACAGGGAAATTAATAAAATAATTACTGTAAGCAAGTCGAGGTTTCTGAAGTAACGCTTCTGTGAAGTTTTGATGAATGTTTATTTAATGAGATAACTTAGACACGAAGATTAAAAAAGTTGGCTGAACAAGATTACGTGTGTTCATACTCTTGGGCATGAAATACGGGAATTTAAATAGAAAACCATAAAAATAGCTATTAGACATACTCCATATCCTTTGTAGAATAGCCCATTCCATGCATTGTTTTCCTGCCAAGCAGCTCGTAAAAGACAAGCGAAGCATTGGTGGTGATTTTGTTTTGCACTCACTAAACTTATTTAAAGTTGTTGCTATCTTCTTTTAATGAAGGTACTCTTTTAGTGCTCTCATAATATTATTCTGTACACGACATTTCTACAGATTATCTATTATTCGGAAAACGTAGATTAAAAACGTCACACACACACACACACGCACACACACACACGCACACACACACAAAACACAAAACAAAACTTTTGGTGCTAGAGCTGCAACTCTACCTACGGAACATATCAGTAATTTAAACTCTTTCAAACTTTAAAAAATACAAAATATTGAAAATGGGCCATCTTTAGAACCGGGCTACCTTAGGCGCAAGTGCCTTATGACATCCACAGGCCACGGGTGTCTCTTGCCATCACGATGAGCTTTTTGTTTCTCTTATCACTTAACAAACAAACAAACAAACACTAGCTACACCTTATTCAATTGATGGCTAAAAGGAGAAGGCCCTCTTTAGTGCCCCTGTACGTTTTTTGCAAGTTTTTGATGCTATTACTCTCATGATATATGTATAGGATTTTGATGAATTTTTTTCTTCAAGTTGACTATCAGTCACAGATTAAAAAATCCAACAAGAGGTTTTAAGTGACGTATTATTACATTTGCGCTTTATTTTAAATTGCATCTTTTTAATGCACCTGAATAAACTATCTAAGAAGTTTCCGTTCCAACGTCTCCGTGGGATTTCTTCCATTAAAAAAGAATGGAAGCAAAACATGTTTTTTATTATCTGCATTCTCATTGACACGGAAAATTATGATATTTTTATCCCTGTAATTATTGATAATAGTTTTATTTATTTAGAAAAATCACGATTTTATTTACATCCAGACTACGTATTATGTCGTTTTAGAAGAAGTTATTTTGCTCCTGCAAAAAAAAATAGTTTTCTGTTGTATTTTTGGTTATTTTTTATGATATTGAAAGGCAAACAAGCAGACGGTTTTCCTGATGATAAGAAATTCACGCCACCTAGAGGCAGCAAAGGTAGTAATGGAACGCTGCCAACATGAGGCCGGGACATTAGGCCTTGAGCAAAAGTAAGTTTTTTTTGTTTCATTAAAATATTTATACAAATGATAATCCAAGTTATAAGAAAAGCAGTGCGTAATTCTTCTTATTTTGTATTTTTTCTAAATTTTGTCAATCAAATCCAAACACTCATTTCATAATGAAGTTTTTGAAAGAACCTTCAAATTTTAATTATCCCTGTAACTTACCATAACTTAATGTTACGTAACTTTTTATTCTTTTCTGCATAATAATTTCTAAAAATTATGATTTTATCAAGGGCAAGATTACTTCCTACATATTAAGGTCGATTTAAAATTCCTAAGTACAACAGTTAATGTATACATGCAATATTAGAATCATCCAATGCTTATCTTTTCAACTAAAGGTGATATAATTAGTGCTAACAGCGTGATGATCACCTTGCAGTTGCAAGTGGAACAAGGTTCATGAGCGTTTATACTATTTTGTACACATTTAATGACTAGCCAACCCGGCAAATTACGTTTACTTGGCACTGTAAATCTCTACCTACCCTGTAAGATATTCGAATTGATAAGTATATGTATAACTGTCCCTTAAAATTTTTCTCTACATTTTGAATTTAAAATTAGTTGATCAATTTATACTGAATGTTAATATGTCTAATTTCTTAAGTACAAAACTTACGACTAGGAAAAAAATATGTGACAATCTGTAAAACATATACTATAAATCTAAAATCGAATACATAAATAGATAACTCGAATTACGCGCTAATATATTATAGCCCAAAATAGTATTTTGAGTTTTTAAAGTTAGCTGACAGAAGTAAAAAGTATACTGTGACCTCCCTCGGAACATAAACTACCTACCGGTCAAATTTCAATTTTTTATTACAACCGTTTCAGTTGATTCGGAATAAATCGCATCGCGCAAAAAATTCAAAAATGCTAAAAATGTATTCTGCTTTCTATTTTTAGTCGCTTGAACTTTTCTTAAATATCTTTAATGCACAGAATTGACACTTTAACAGATTTATTATAAATAAAGATTACAAAATCTATGCAGATGTAAAAATGGGATACGCATATCGAACGCAGCTTCACGGCCTTCTCCGATCAATTACCCTACCAAGTTCAAGAGCAGCTCGCTTGTACGGAACACAAAAAATATCTACACAAATTAGGAATGAATAGTGTCGATCGCGCATTCTTATATAAAATGTGTAGAGAACGCGCGCGCCGCAAACGGTCGGCTCACGCCAACATGTACGCGTATCTCGTTCTCGTCTTTGCAGCGACGGTCCTCGCTGCACCGGTATCGAGAGATCGATTCGGATACGAAAGAGAAATCGATGCCACAAGATACAACCAAGTGCCCAAAATCTTTGGTTTCATCCTCAATGAAGACTACCTCAACTCACAAAAGAACAGAGGGAAACTCATAACAAAACTGCGACCAGATGATGCAGTCGCTGCTGATAATATTATCCTGGAATCCAATTCTGTGAAAATTGTGAAACCAGTGAAGCGAGCGGATGGAGAACTTGTGAGGGAACGTCGTGGTTATAATTTAGAAAATGTTATAGTTCCAGCAAGATATCCATATCTCCCTGTAGTACGCTATAATCGTTTTCGCCGTTGGGGCTAACGTTCCCGCGGCGCTTGTCGGACCAAATGTCAAGGCTGCGTTGAAGATATAATTAACAATGGGACCCAGCGTGCCTCCAGCGCATCTTTAGTTTATGTGCGCAGATCTCGCTTGAACTAAGATTTATGATTGTGTTTGTGTTGTGGCTGTGATCGCTTCGTACCGTTACATTGTTTTACATGTGATTGATAGAGAAAATATGGAAGACTCATTACCGATGATTATATAGATTAAATATATTATTAGCTAGAAGTTGTTGTTTTAGTGTTTTCACATAAAATTTGAGTAAACGTGGAAGACTCATTGCCGATGATTATATAGCTTAAATATATTATTAGCTAGAAGTTGTTTTTTTAGTGTTTTCACATAAATTTTGAGTAAATATGGAAGACTCATTACCGATGATTATATAGATTAAACATATTATTAGCTAGAAGTTGTTTTTTAGTGTTTTCACATAAAATTTGAGTAAACATGGAAGACTCATTGCCGATGATTATATAGATTAAAGATACTATTAGCTAGAAGTTGTTTTTTTAGTGTTTTCACATAAAATTTGAGTAAATATGGAAGACTCATTACCGATGATTATATAGATTAAATGTATTATTAGCTAGAAGTTGTTTTTTTAGTGTTTTCACATAAAATTTGAGTAAACATGGAAGACTCATTGCCGATGATTATATAGATTAAAGATACTATTAGTTAGAAGTTGTTTTTTTAGTGTTTTCACATCTTTGATAAAACTTGAGTAAACAAGAGATGTTATTATGCATGAAATGTGTAGTGGATTCCAATTTTGATTTTAATCAAGTGTACCACAAAGGGATCGCAATTCGTAGATTAAGTAAGCCAAACTACGATCCTATTGCGACCTATCCAAACGTGTAATCACTTTTTACCCTCCAAAGCTCTCTGACTCTATAAGATTATTAAATTCTGAAGAAATATACTTCAATAATCGAACATTTACAGAGAATCGGTCATTCGTGACATAAACTTGTAATAATAAGTTAATTATATACTAAAACAATAGAATACATCGCGTGTATTGAGTTGCACTTAAGTATATTACAGTAATTAGACTGTATTATGTAGTAAATGAACAAAGAAACGCAGAATAGCTATCGGTGTCACGAGGGCCATAGGCAGGTTTTACACCGAGTACTTGTATCGAACTTAGAAGTTTTGTTGGGTCCTAAAAATAATAATAAATCATTTTGAATTATGACACAAATTAGGTATATTTTTGACAAGAAGAAAAATGAAATATGTTAGCTTTTATAAGAAACTAATAATTATTATTATATGATTATCTGAAGTGTAAAACACAAATTAAATTAAACTTAAAACGAGCAACAAAAAAACATAGAAAATGAATGTTTTCAATCGCTAGATAGGTAGTATAAAACAAAGTCGCTTTCTCTTTCCCTATGTCCCTTTGTATTCTTAAATCTTTAAAACTACGCAACGAATTTTGGTGCGGTTTTTTCAATAGATAAAACGATTAAAGAGGAAGGTTTATATGTATATTTTATAACCGTGCAAAGTCGGGGTGGGCCGCTAGTATTCTAATAAAATTAACGTTTCCCGGGATTGGATATGTGCCCGGTTGGCGAAAGGCTTGCCATTTATCACATTGTGGAACTTAGCGTCTTCGGCTAATCGTGGGTGCCCTGGTTGTGCCTCTGCCTACCCCTTCGGGGATATGGGCGAGAAGATACTCACTAATGTTTTCTCTTTTTATTGACTGAAATAGATTTTAATTGTTTGTACATCCTTACACTAAGTCGGGTAAAAAACGTAACTATCACGTAACAAACAAAAACTATTGTATAGCCTGAACTCTGACACAGCATTTAAATTTACTTTGATGGACGTAATATCTATTGTAAGCGATTGATCAGCTTTAATTTGATATTTCCTTATCTATTTTAAACCCATTGAGGTATAAATATCTTAACAAAAGCCACATAAAAACCAAGTAAATTACTTAAACATACAAATAATTGGACAATTAGTCTATCATACGTAGTATTAGGTGTTAGAATAATTAGGTAACTTATTAATATTATAATATATACTTAATAATATAATATTATAATACGGAAGTTTATATGTGTGTTTGTTACTTCTTCATGCAAAAACTGCTGAATCCATTTTCATGAAATTTGGCACGCACGTAGAATTTGAATTAACACATAAGATAGTTTTATCCCGAAAAATATTCCGGAGGGATCATTAACCACGCGGGAAACACCGCGGGCAACAGCTCATTAAACTTATCACTTGCTATTTGAAATATTATATTTTTATATGGTAAAAGGTAGCAATCACATACACGGCTCTTCTAATGGTAAGAGACTTTATGTACAGGCAAGTTGCTGCACAGCAGAGTGATGTCGTCCACAAGTGATCTTGTTGGCCTATTTATTCTTATAAAACTGTAGAAAAGGAAAATGAATTCTGTACATTGAAGATATTAAAAAAATTGCAGACGACTAAAAAGCGACAGCAGTATATATAAACGATTACGCGTAATTCGATTTTATTTGGTTTTTTAGTTTTTTTAGCTTTAAAGATTGTCCTAGATTTTTTTAAGTCATAAGCTATCAACTCTTAGTATAAAGTAACTAATTACCTAACTTGAAATTGGGAATATAGAGAAACATTTGAACGTTCAGTCCATCTTACATATAGATACTTACATATCTTGTCCCTCTGCAGGGTATGCAGAGGGACAAGATATGTAAGTATTTAAGGAACGAAGTTCGCCAAATCGGCTATTTAGAAAGTCAGATGGACTTTTGTACGAGAAAAATGTTCACAGCAGACATATAATCATAAAAAGAAAATCATGACGCTGTGAAAGGTGAAACCGGTTGGCTATAGCGTAATATAAAGTGTATAGTGGGAAAGTACAGACGTTTACCTAAAAAAAAGTGACGATTCCTTCAGACCCTTCATGTCTTCCTTCACATTAGTTACGCTTTTCATATACACTAGCCGATATAAAAGCCTGTTGACGCCAACCTTGGATAATATCCTTGTGATTTCATAGTGGATTATTAACCTTTTTTTACGGTATTGGAAAGCAAACAAGCAAGCATATTTTCTGATGGTAAAAAATTCATGCCGCCTCTCTAGTCTCTCTACACCAAAAAAAAAGTGGTAATGGTGCGTTTCCAACCTGAGGCTGAAATGTTAGGTCTCGAGCAAAAGTAAGTTTACCGGCTACCTTACCCTCCGAACCGGAATACGTTACGATGTTATGGTGGCAGGAATAGGTAAGGCGGTGGTACCAATCCAGGTGAGTCAATGCAAAACTCTACCACCTAGCGAAATGTCACGGTGTTAGTGACGTTAAGCCTATGCTATGCCAGGAAAGCATGTGGTCTATTTTGCAAAGACCTTACCTACAACGACACTCGCAATATGTATCTGTTTTGTAAATCTTTAAGGGTCACTTGCACATTCCCAGGTTACAATTGATATCGAGTTAAACTGTCGAATATAACGTGATTTAATCCTAGTTAGAGGCTAACTCAGTGTTAAATACTTAACCCTGAAACGTATGAGTGTCCCTTATCTGTCATTATTGAAAAATTTTCCTGACAAATAATATACTTTGATAAATATGACCATACCATTAAAGTTCCAAGCATCGTTAAAACGCCGTAGCGGTTATTTACTTAAGCTTAATGAAGATATTAATGTTGTCAAAGCTTGTCTTGGCGGTCGCCTTTACTTGAACCCGACAGCGAAATATACTCAAGCTCGGTATTAAATGGGTTCATTATAACGGGATTTGTTTACTATGCAGATTTTTGCTAATTTGTTACTTGTCTCTGTGGTCTAGCGGTTCAGTTGTTAGACTTGACTGCATGAGGTCCGGGTTCGAATCCCGGGTCGGGCAACAAAAAGAAAATAGCGTTTTTCCAATTTTCTTATAACAAAATGTTGCTCGGGATTGGAAATGTGCCCGGTTGGCGACAGGCTTGCGACCTATCATACTGTGGGACTTAGTGTCTTCGGCTAGTCGTGGGTGCCCTGGTTGTGCCTCTGCCTACCCCTTAGGGATATGGTCGTGAAGATCATTTTTTTTTGTTACTTCAAATAACCAGTATAACGTACATACATATCTTCACGCCAAGTCTCTTACGGGGTAGGCAGTGAGTATCGAGTGCCAATCCTCACGATCCTTGCAAAGTTACCTGGCTTTATAGCTTTACACTCATAACCCTTTTCATACAAACACGTCGGTTTCGGAGACTCTTGACACCACCCTCGGATAACACTCAAGCGTTTTGGTCCAAAGATCCAAATTCGCATTTTGTATCTGCTTTAATTCTTTATATATATAATTCTTCTGTGAGTGTGTATGTCACTGAACTCCTTCTAGACGACTGGACCGATGTCGATGAAACTTTTTGTATGTGTTCTAGGGAATTTGAGAATGGTTTAGATTCACAATATGGTCTCCTGGAAAATGGTTTTTAATCATTTTTTTAATAATAAGTAGTTGTTGATTTTACAATGTTTCACATTGTATCCGACAGACTGCGCTACTATCGAAGCATTAATGTCAAGCGATACGAAGTTTGCTGGGTCAGCTAGTAATACTATATAATGTATTATTAAAGTATAATGTGAGACATTTTTTGTCAATAAACTGGCATACGTGCAAGTAGGCTACCTGATGGCAAGTAGGTACCTAGTTACTAACTCAGCAGCAGATATCCACAACAAAACGACAGAGCCGGCTTTTTTAAAGCTTACTAACCCCTCTCGAAATTTCGCATATCAAAACTCCCTTTTCCCGTTTTATAAGACAAGTGGGCTACCTGATGGGAGTTTATCGCTAATTCTTTGTTTTGCAAATCTTCATGGGCAGATATCTGCAAGAAAAAACTGGCTTACGGATAAGTGGGCTACCTGATGGGACGCTGTCACTAATTATTATTGTAGGTATACCTCTGTAAGTAGATTTCTGCAATAAAGAGAATGAGCCGAAAATGCGAAGCCAACTTTTTTGAATTAACCCCTCTTAAAAATTCGCATATCAAAACTTCCTTTCCCCATTTTGTAGTACTGCCGGGGGCTTCATTCTTTCCTTATATTTTGATCCTCATCTCGTCCTTTATGTTTGACCAATTTAAATTAAATAGGTATAACTAAGATTTCAAATCAAACTCTTGACATTTTCCTTGATTAAAACTTCCTAATAAAAAATAAATTAAATTCAAATAAGATTTTTTTTTAATTGTATTATTTTTTATGATTACAAAATGTGTGAAAATATGCTATCATACTATGAGTAACTAAAACCTTGAAATATATTTCTCAAGATATTAACAACCCCAAGAAACAACCCCTTACTGGAAAATTGCAATTTAGGGAATAACTAGTTTTGTTGAAATAAATGATATACAGCAAGATTTTTTAATCACCATCCAAATTTTTTCTGGGCATAAAGTATCTATAGATAATTCCATTTATGAAAAAAAATTGGTATCTAGCATGTCAGAGCACTCAGCGCGTAGGTACGGAGCGCGCGCTGCCCATAAACATCAATATTTTGTAGACGACTTTGCGATGTCATATCTTAATATTCAGTATTGAGGGATACTAAAAGAAAAAACATGTATTTAATTATTTTCACTTAAGATCAACATATTAAAATTTGGATGGTGATTAAAAAGTCAGGGTGTATAAATAACTCCTAATTTTGTAATATTACTAGACTTATAACGCATTGATGGAAACATTATACCTATGTTATGTTTGTGCAACACATAAATAAATAACAGGCACGTTAAATAGTAAGGTTTCTCTAACATAAAACTTCTTTTAACCTTTTTTTAAAAACTTTTTTCTGATGCGTAACGTACATTTTAAATCTGGTTGCCGTCCAGAGGTCTAGCGTATTAAAACAAAAAAATATACCAAAGTTTTTAGACGTTATCAAACTCGTATATTTAGCATCAAATATTGTCTTAGCTAATGTGACAAGATACTTTTGTTACACAGACTAATTTAATGTCTAAAAGAAATTAGGTAACTAACATTATAACGTTTGCACATTGGGTTTTTTATTTAAATATATTTAATATATTTTATTCATTATGACATAATTTATAATTAAAACTATTTTTCTTATTACTTTTAGCTTATTTACTTAGCTATATATTTTATTAATTGCACTTGATGCCTTTTTGGGTTTGCTAGAAGAAACCAGTTCACCTAGAGATAAGCCCAACTTTTGTGCATTTCTATTTATTTTGTCCGAAATTTGTATGCAATAAAGGATTTCAAGAAATAACAGAATTCTGAAACTATTCAGGTAACTGGTTTTGAAATTATTGTTATGGTCCCCTAGGGGTCATAATCTACAATTCCTAAAAAGAGCCATTAAAATTTATTCATTATTGGCAGAGTAATTTATACGCTTCTTTTTGGAGTCGGTTTAAAAGCAAGACCGGTAATCCTTATGCAAATCCATCCGGAAATATACCTATCAGCTTACCTTCCAATACTATTGGAAATATAAACAAACTCTGCAAACTTCAGATCAATTTGAAATATTCGAAACGAAACGTATTTTTGTTTACCAAACAGACAAAGTACAAATAATCTTACCCGCCTCGACCCCTTGGGCCAGTAGAAGGGGCATTTACCCCCCGCCCTTCAATTAGTCTTGAGTAACGAGGAATATTCGACTGCTGATGAAAAGTTTAAAAGGTCTTTAATATTCTACGAAGGAATTTTTATATTCACTGTAATTCATTCTTAATTGATTATAAATGTACCAAGCTGGGATTTGTATCATAAATCATAATGAAATATCAAATTTTAAGATACCTACTGCTTACGTATTTCAGAACTTTGTTACCTAGCTGTTTCACGCAGCTTCGTCTGCGTAACTTAGCTTCTTCTGCACCGATTTTGAAGAAACAATAAGCTTCTGTCACTCAGGGATAATGTAGCATTCTAAAGGTGAAATATTTTTGAAATCGGTATAGTAGTCTCGGAGATTATTCATTTCAAACAAACAAACAAAAATCAAACCTTTCCTCTTTACAATATTAGTACAGAAGACGCTAGTGGAGACAGACTTAAACTCAGTTTTAAGATTGCCTAAAATAAGATTATCGTTACCTACATAGTTTTATTAACATGCTAATCGTTTTAAAGAAAGGAGACGTAACTTTAATAATATGTAAAAGCATGAAGCGGTGTTGGATACCGGAAAATGTAATTTTGAAAAAATGGCTTGTTACTTTACCATTGCCGGATTTGAACATAAGCAACATATTACAAAAAAAACTGAGTTTTTTCATAATAGACGAAAAACTTATTTATGTCTGTTAGCGGGTAAAGTTAACATTTAATTATAATTTACCTTGTGTAAGTACCACTACTTTTATCTATACTACATATAATAAATCTGTAGAAAGGTCAATTCTGTACATTGAAAATATTGAAAAAATAAATAGCAAGGGGTGTTACTGGATCGATACCAAACCTAAATATGAGATTAAATAAATTTTTGTCTGTCTGTACGTTCAGGCATCACGTGAAAACTAACGGTTCGATTTCGATGAAACTTTGTATAATTATACCTTATTATCCTAGGCATAAAATGGGATACTTTTTATCCTGGCAAAAAACGTAGAAAAAAAATCTCTTAATTTTTCAGTTTAAGACGCTATTTTGAATATATTTTATTAAGCAACTTATTTAGTTGCTATCTTCTTTTACTTTAACGAGACCCTCCACCACACGCTTTTTCTATGGGCCACCAAATTCTAAATCCGGCGATGTAAATTTAAACGTATGCAGACTATGTTTCACTTAAATGTAACTTAATTAGTATCTTAAATAGTTAGTTAATAACTAAACAACATATATATAAGAATAGTATCGTCAGCATATTTAAAGCTACGGTGTATAATCTCAATTGCTATGTAGCTATCAAAACCGCCAGTTCAGGTGTCATATACAAACCAACATATATACTTATATGAAACATGATATATGAACAAACACATATATGAAATATACAGTAAAAAAGTCAATTTTAACTAAATTTAACTAATTATTTTGTCATTCTCCACATTTTACTCAAAATATTTGCTTTAAAACAACAAAGGAACCAAAACAATTAAAACGCGAATCAAAATTTAATTTAGTGAGTGTATTTGTATAAATAAACATTTGTATTTTGGCAACATTCACAAATACATTTCCACAGCACCCTCACGGTGTGAATGCCCTGAAACGAGTATTTTATTTTAAAAATATTAATCTCGCCTCTCACGTTTGACCACGATGCAAGCGCTCTTGAAATCAAATAGAATTTTTAATATACCGACTGGTGACAATAATTATATACAGCTTTTACGTCCTCATAGGACTAGAAAATTTGTTACAGTACTAGTATTTAAATTATACGCTTCGGCTTTACACTTTTTACTCTTTTTACACTTTATACTTTTATTTTTAAATTGGCTGATCTAATCTTAATTTAAGAGAAATTATGTGTAATAACAACTCTATACAGATATCTTTAATATGCATTCGGATTTCCAAAGCTTGACGAATATAGCCGAAGCGCATAACATAAATAGTACATAAAGTAATTCGTAAAATAAAATAAATTTGTTATAAACGTAACCATCGTGGTCTAGGGGGCCGTTGTTAGAATTTATTTTTAGATGTCCCGAGTCCGATCCCCAATCCCGGATTAAGTTAAAAATATGATTTGTTTTTAAATTTTCTAGTAAATTTGTTATATGTGTTTGTCGCCTCTGTGGTCTAGCGGTCCGGCTGTTGGACTTGACTGCATGAGGTCCCAGGTCGGCCAACAAAAAGAAAATTGGATTTTTCCTATTTTCTAATAACTAAAAATGTTGGTCGTGATTGGAAATGTGCCCGGTTTGGGATAGGCTTGCCACCTATCACATTGAGGGACTTAGTGTCTTCGGCTAGTCGTGGGTGTCCTGGTTGTGCCTCTGCCTACCTCTTCGGGGATATGGGCGTGAAGATACTTTTTTTTTTAATTTGTTATAAACTTTTCGCCTCTGCGGTCTAGTGGGCCATTGTTAGATTTTACTTTAAGATGTCCCGAGTTCGATCCCCAATCCCGGATTAAGGTAAAAAATGTGTTTTTTAAATTTCTAATAAAAACAACTTTGCCTGGTACAAGTACACGGTGGGTGGGTGACCTGTTTATATCTCTACCACTCTACCATTTCATGACTACGGTTGTGGAATACGATGTAGCGAACTGTGTTTTAGGAAATAGATGTTGCCCGTGACTATGCCTGCGTTTTTAATTTGGATCTCTAAATTATAACAAACTAGCGGCCGGCCCCAGTTTCGCACGTGTATAAAATATACATATAAACTTTCCTCTTCAATCACTTTACCTATTAAAAAAAGCCGCATCAAAATCCGTTGAGTAGTTTTAAAGATTTAAGCATACAAAGGGACATAGGGACAGAGCAAGCGACTTTGTTTTATACTATGTAGTAATAAAGCTTGAGTAGATGTTTTAATATCTTTATGAACGTACTAGCTGTTGCCTGCGGCTTTGCCCGCTTTTTCACAAGAACCTGTTGTGCGATTGGGATTAAAAGAAGCTTACATGTTAATCCAGGTCATAATCTATCTGTGTTCCAAATTTCAGACAAATCCGTTCAGCCATTCGAACGTGAAAGAGTACAAAACATCCATACATACATACTCACAAACTTTCGCATTTATAACATTAGTAGGATGATGAGGAAAGTCGGGACATGGATAGACCATCTGATGATAAAGGATCTGAGCAAAGAGCGTGATTCCTACAGTAGGTACTAAATTTATCTGCGCCAGGAATAATTAGCTACTGGTTGATTAAACTGGTAATTTTAATTACTCGACTATTCCCGTACTGCAGTCACATAAATTAGGTGTTACAATTCTGTACCTACTCACTCAAGTTCATACTACCAAAGAAAATATATATACTAATTTCTGGTACTACTAACCTGTGTTAGCCGTCATACGTCAGTGGTCGCAATTATCGTGTTACTGTATGAACATTATGTTGTCAGTAAGCTTGACAACACCGCAACAATGACATCTTTGGCCAAATGTTTATGTAATGGGGAAATCAGTAATTTCTTAAAAAATATCTGGGACTATTTTGTCAACGGTTTCCAAAACTTAGAACATATGTGTGCGGGTAATAACTAGATTAAAATTGTGGGCAACCCCAGCTTCAAAAAAATATTTTTAAAAATAGAAGTACAGTGTGACCAACTTGTTTTTCAGTAATCAGGTTGTGTAACATTTGGTGTTTCTGATTGAGAATTAAAAAAAACATCTTCGGGCTCGGATTCCCAAAGCGGTAGGCAGAGGTTCAACCAGGGCACCCACGGCTAGCTTAAGACACTAATGCCCGATTTCACCAAGAGCCCCTATATTTAGGGGACCTTTTAACGTGTTCTAGGGGACTGTTTTATATGGAAACAGTCCCATAAGTAACGTTAAAAGGCCCCCTAAAGTATAGGGGCTCTTGGTGAAATCGGGCATAAGTCCCACAATGTGATAGGTGGCAAGCCTACCGCCAACCGGCCACAAATGCAATCCCGAGCAACATTTTTTTTATTTGGAAATTGGAAAAACCACATTTTCGTTTTGTTGTTCGACCCGGGTTTCGAATCCACCACAATTCGACCAAGAAGGCGAAAAAGGCCTAGAAAATATCGATGATAACAAACTAATGATAAAACGTATTTAAATGAATTTCATATTCGATGTTTCGTGTTTATTGTGTACTAGTTTCAAAACTGACAGCGGAAAGACGTTTCACGAAATAGCGGATTAGTTCCGATTTTAAAATCACAGATATGTTGGTGGCACTGTACAGTAAAAATTAGCTGTCAGATTTAAAAGAAAGCCCGTCACAGACACTAGAGAGATTGACATGGCCCACTGACATTTCTGTTGTCGATAGTGATGTACTCATTCATTATCTTTTACCGTTACATTGTTCTATAGTACATTGTCTGCAGACTTTTTTAACACAGTGATACAGAACATTACAACATTCTTGATACACTGTATCTAAATAAAAAGATAGGTTAAACTTGCTGTTTAGCTGAGATTGAGTCGTTACAAACTTCTACCACCTAATCTTAGTCACAGTTTTAGTTACATACGCACCAAAGGGCGATGCTCGGTTACAAAGAGCTGCTTGAGAGGATACCATCTTTTCTTGTAACAAACGAGGTGAACCAAAAATAAAAAAAAGTCTTTGTATTACCAAAAATTTTCAAGTGTGATTTTTGTCACTTTTATTTGAATAACTCATAATAAAGAATAACATTTAAGACGATGTCGAACAAATAGATGTCAGCAAAGAGTTATTATAAGCTCTTAACAAAATATTATTCTAATAATACTAATTTTCAAACATTATCAAAATTTAGATCATGCAATTTTTAGGCTTGCATACAACAGATTTATCTACAATAATGTCTACAAAATATTCCTCTGGAAAATACATGAAATAATTTAAATGCCGACGCATTTCAAAAGATTTTACATACTTTTGTAAAGTCAACGAGTTCATTAAAAAAACTATACCGTATTTTGTAAAATTCACTTACAAATCACTACATTATCCGTGATAAAAGAAATGTACATTTTAAATGTGTAAGTAAAGTGTTTTCGTCATAATAATAATAACCGTGACTGTCCTTTTTCCGATTTTTGTTCGGCGCAATCTTAACTAGACGTGTGTTTGCTTCATTCAGTTTAATACAAACAGATATAAAAGTCACATGTGTGAACGAACTGTAGTAGCTCTGGATTGTGTAACATATCATAATTATACAAGTTTTCACACTATTGTAATTATTGTTAATTTCATGCATCCATGAATAATTCAATCAATAATAAATCAAGAATAGGAAATCGTATTGTAACAGGTTTATGACATTAACATGTAAACTCATAAAACAGCTGTTTGAACATTTGTAATAATAGGGAAACAAGCAATCGGATTTCCTGACAAAAACACATGTTCAACTCTCAAATGACAGATACAAATAATAGACTTAAACACGTAATGTTTTATTAACAATAAACATATTGTTAGGATTTGCGGAAATCGAGGGGTGTTATAAATTTGGGTATTGATTTTAAAACCCTTTAAACACGACATTGACGGATCAAGTCTGTTTGAAAATAAAACCGTGTAGAAGTCATTACATCGGTTAAAAATTTATGATACCGCATACACACAACACATACATATTATATACACACAAACACACGCATACACATACACCACAGGCACTTCAAACTTATAACACACGTCTATTTCCGTCGGGAGTTACAAAAGGCTTCGAACATAAAACCTTCTTCTTTTTGGTTAAAAATTGCCAGCACAAAAAAGTTTCGGAATGACTTTATAACACAATGAAAGCGATGGAAACAGTTAACGTCTATAAAATCAAGTTCTTCGATACAATAATCAATAGTTCGCTGAAACGGCGCGGAACCTGCTCGAGCATAAATTTCACCTTCTCACAAACAGCCATCGAACTGTGAAAATAACTTGGATACAACACTAGCTTACACCGGTAACTTCGCCCATACCGTATTTAACCTTATAATATTTTCAACTAACGAAAAATGGAAGTTCTCAATTAGTACCTACATTTTTATTAGACCTTGCATATTTTTATAAATATTCAAAATTTCGAGTTTACCGCCATCAAGAGAAGGTTAAGCAGTTTTTTCGTAATTATTGAATTTCGTATCGTACATATTGGGTAAAATAATTAACCTTAGTGGCATTTTCTTCAAGTGAAGCGCACAAGTTAAGTATTCTTGACTAATAAAAACTAAAACCTGATTTTGCTAAATGTAGTAACTTGATACAAACTTCAAGTTGATGGCAGATGCTTACGCTCATGCCAAACACAAAAAAAGGATTTCACAGATTAGGATAATTATGGACCCCCAGTAAGACCTACATAAATTTTATGGCCACTGATTCAATGCTTTTTCTACTATACTTAATATACAGGGTTACTTTCAAAAGTCCTGTCAAATTTTAAAATAAGGAAGTTAACGTTAAACTGACAGTGCATTTTAAATATTAATTACCAAATTGTATTATTTACTTTCATAAACATTCATTTAGAATATTCCGCGTTAATACTTCACTTATTGTCACGCTACGTCCTACCTAGTACGAGTAATGACGTCACCAGCCTGCGCATGCAATTGCGGTCCGCGTTTACGTGATAGCCATACATTTTTTATTCTGCGTAGGATATTTTTTTTTATTTTTTATTACTTCAAAAATGGAAAGTGATATCAATCCCCAACTCTCACTCAAAATTCAGCTGGTCTATTAAATGTTTATTTATTTTTCGACATAGTATTGATGCTGATGTAAAATTCATGCAGTTTTATGACTATACCTACTTCACTTATCGCTTTCACAAATCACTCACTCACGTTTTTCTTTCACAAATATCGTTACTGCATGTCATAAAAAGTTGCCCGTGTTACTCTTTAGAACTATGTTAAAAATCACGTGTCGTGATGTTTGTTAACGAAATCCTCTTAAAAAAACTATTTTTAACCAGGAAAAAGAAGCTACAATTAAATTTTAACATTCAGTATCTTCATTAATTATCTTCATTAAGGTGGTGGGAACGTCAGTTAGGCTTGTCACATTCTGTGTCGTTTGGAGGATTATTTGCCACAACAGTTACACTGCTTACGCGGAATTAGCAAAATAAAGGCTTATTTTACATCTTCATTAAATAAAATAAATAATATATTGATAAAATTGACAAAATAATACTTATCAATATATATAAATACTCAAAATGTGTATATTATTTTACAAAACAAGACAAAAATATCTACGTTGCACACGATGTATGGTAAAATATAGACTACTAATTTATAGTAAAATCTTATTTGAAACCATGTTCATGCAATTAATTTTTTTTTGTTTTTATTTATTTTAGCGTCCTAACCATTTCCAAGTGCAACAAATATACTCAGACATTGCTTAATTAGATAATAAAGTGTTAGATTATTTTTAAAAAACTTTAATTACGGACTGATACAAATTGCTGACAAATAAAACTATGAAACCTTAAAAAATCCTAAAAAATTCCTGCTAGTATAACAAACATTATGTAAAATTGGTCTCTATTTATTCTTATAGAATAGAATAACTCGTTATTGTGCACCAAAATACATAAAAATAAATACATTAAAAGAAACTTAAAAACTAAGTGATACACAAAGGCGGCCTTATCGCCAAAACAGCGATCTCTTCCAGGCAA
>NJDD01001236.1:166636-256503 GCA_002245505.1 Calephelis nemesis | reverse complement strand
TCGGCTATAATAGTTAGTGTTACGAGAGGGTACTTGGAGAGAAAGGTTATCACTAGATCTAAGAAATTTTACCTCACTATTACAAAATTTAAACCTCTCTTTTAGATACGAAGGGGCAAGTGGGTTAAAGAGAATAAAGTACAGCAGTGAGAGAATATGACAATTCCGGCGAAGATGGATAGGCAACCACTTGAGCTTAGTACGAAATTCAGAAACGTGATCATATTTACGTAGCGAAAATATGATATGATATGAATATATACAAAAACAATTTCCGATTCCGATAGTTTTTACAATAATGAAAAAAAAATATGCTTATCTGTCTGACAGACAGAAAAGAATCGTACACGTATTCGATATGTTATGGCGTCTATATTGAAGATGATAATTATCCAATTTGATGAAATACGTATAAATGTTCAACAAAATTGGTCACAACTTTTTCATAATAGTCAAATCTTCAAACAATTTAAAAATAGAGATATGACGTGATACAATATGTACGCTGATCGTGATATCGTGATCCCTATAATAAATTATATCATCAATCATAACTTCCTATAAAATATTGACTTCTAATAAAGAACATTGTTAGGTACATAATTTGTTACACATGTAGGAATATCAAAGCTTAATGTGTATTATTAAACATACATTAGTATTACTAGACATAATTTCGATTTAAGTATTTAAATTTGTAAGAAATGAAACTAACTTTGCCCGGAGGGGTAAAAGTAAAAGCCTAACTAAGTTCATTTTCAATTTCACCCCGTGTTGGTCCGGGCTCCTTTGTTGTAGAATAGACCATCTGCCTTCCTGTGCCAGGCAGCTCGTAAAAGGCGAGCATAGGCTTACCGTTACTAACACCGTGACATCCTACTAGGTAGAGTTTCGCAGCGACTCACCCGGATTGGTACCACCGCCTTACCTATTCCTAACGTCATGACGTGTTCCGGTTCGGAGGGTAAGGTAGCTGGTTAACTTACTTTTGCTCGAGGCCTAACATCCCGGCCACTGGTTGGCAACGCACCATTACCACCTTTGGTGTAGAGAGTAGAGACACCAAGGCGGCGGGGATTTCTTACCATCAGGAAATCCGTCTGCTTGTTTGCCTTCCAATGTTATAAAAAAAATTTCACGGTAAATTACGTTAGCGAGTTTTTTTATTATTTCGTGTGTATGTATACATATGTGTGACATAGTCACATTAAAGCGAAAGAACCGATGCTAATAAGTTTCTACATAATAATCCTAAAATAAAACATTTTTAGCAGCTGCCGACAAAAGCTATCCGCAACTAACATTATTATCTCGATCACGCTTTTAAACATGACATGCTTTTAAACAAGACCCGCATCGAAATCGCCCCATCCGTTTAGGAGTTTTGATGCCACAGATGGACACGTTAAACTTGTATCACCCCTCTTTCCGTAGAGGGTTGAACCGGTTTATTTCACGGTTAATCTGTTTGCAAGTAAGTTTGTTCATTGATCTATCCAATATTTTTTCAGAGGCATCTTGGAAACATTTTTGAAAATCAGCTAGCTATAACTATAAGTAACTATAAGTTATAGCTTCATCAAAGAAAATTTCTTTTTCGCAAAATAGAAAAATCGTCACTGATAATATATGTGACTGTCTATGAACTGAAACTACTAAACCAATTTCGATCAGTTTTCAAAATCTGAACATTAGTTCCAAACATTCAGTTCCAGGAATTGATCATAAGTCAAATATAAGTAAATATCTCTATAATTTCAAGAAAAAATTTGATACCGAAGCAAAGATACCTTAAAATACCATTTATCGATTACGTAGATCAAATCCAAGTCCTGAGGATAATACCAAGATTGTCACGAAAAATACACAAAGAA
Organism: Calephelis nemesis; assembly: GCA_002245505.1. Lineage (NCBI taxonomy): Eukaryota > Metazoa > Arthropoda > Insecta > Lepidoptera > Riodinidae > Calephelis > Calephelis nemesis. The sequence goes on along the minus strand of NJDD01001236.1, from coordinate 254,629 downwards.
TGGACAGAATAAGAACAAATTATGAAAAAAAAATAAACAATAACACAGCTGATGTTTGCAATGTGTGTACACAAATGTCGTATAATGTCAAGGACGGTCAGAACGGGTCAAGACGTAGAAATGTTATGTTAAATGTTTTATTGAAACTTACAGCGAAAAACAGTAATTCTGGATATTTCGATTTTAGCACTTTTTTCCATTTTGACAGCATTCGTTACATCAAGATTCAAGAAAGAGTGGGATTAATATGATATAAATATAATATAAAAAGCAATACCTTTAACTTTGTCAGAGCCTTTGTAAAATCTTAATTTCATATTATGTACAATTATTTCATGTACCTACATATTTTCCAACATTCTGGTATACATTGTGTATACATTTGGATACTCTTTGCTATTTAATTGCTTATTATCTTCTAATTTACTGTTTGTACTGCAATGGTTTAGTGCAATTTATTTTTGCTACTATTTCTTATATTTGTTTTTTTTCTCCGCTGGTTCGGTCATGTGGAAAGAATGACAGATGGGAAATTAACAAAGCAAATATATAACTTGAATGTGGGTAAATGTAGGTACCCGGGGAGACCAAGGCTGACATTATACGATCAAATCGTTCGGGTTTACAAGGGGTGGTAAACGCAACATTGCCATTTCTATATTCGTTATATTTTATCTACATATGGTAGTTTATGGATGTTGGTCCGGGCACCTTTGCAGAATAGACCGTCTGCCTTCCTGCCAGGCAGCTCGTAAAAGGCGAGCATAGGCTTACCGTCACTAACACTGTGACATCTGATTAGGTGGTAGAGTTTCGCAGCGACTCGCCCGAATTGATACCACCGCCTTACCTATTCCTGCCGCCATAACGTCACGACGTGTTCCGGTTCGGAGGGTGAGGTAGCCGGTAAACTTACTATTGCTCGAAGCCTAACATCCCAGCCTCAGGTTGGCAACTCACCATTACCACCTTTGGTGTCTCTAGGCGGAAAGAATTTCTTACTATTAGGAAAACCGTCTGCTTGTTTGCCTTCCAATATCATAAAAAAAAATTTACATTCTAAAAATTGTTTGTATTAATAAATAATCTTGTAATCAATACAAAAATCAGTGTGTAAATAATAAACAAATAATTACAAATAGTAATTTGATAAATAATTAAATATTCAAATATTAAAATATTTGCACACCAAAAGTTGGTATAATATGTTGGAACGCTTAAATCATTTTGTAACACTCATATTCCGAAAATAAATATTTTTTCTTTTTTTCTTTTCATAATGTTCTAAGCAGGTTTCAAAAGCTCTTACAGACAATAATCATATAGGATAAATAGTAGTTTTATTTGTTTTCAGTGTATAGACAGGAATTTTGAAGTGCCGCAAGAATGAGAGAAAACCATACATCAAAAGAACGAGACGTTACTTATTCAACAGCACATAAACTCGGGTATCCACTTAGTAGACCATCACTCTGGTAAGGAAAAGGCCGTAACTCGCGTCGGTGCCTCTCGTACGCAATGAGAAATGTGAAAACATTGCCCATTTTTCTTTTCATTATTTTTTATATTTATTACATTTTTCCTTCTTCATACTTTTGTTATATAGGTCAGTGTACAATCCATATCAACATCATAAATACGAAAATCTGTCTGTCTGTCATTCTTTTATTGCTAAGCGGCTAAACCGATTTTGACCAAATTTTATATGCATATAGATAAATATTTATTATCCAATAGAAGCATTTTTGTTTTAAATTAACTCCAAGTGGTCTGAAGAAGGCAGTGGGGGTAAAAAGTTAGTGTGAAAATCTATTCCTAGGTGACGAAATCGCGTCTAAACACCTAGTTTACCAAAAACGAAAACCTGATGATCCATAATGTTACTATTTTTTACATAACCATTATAGTACGTGTTTTGCAAACTTGCAGAACACATAATAATCCAAGTACATGCTTACTTAAGCAACAAGTTAGCATCTGGCACATAATGAATCCCCAAGACCTTAAGCTGATAAGTCCCAAGAGCATCACACAGTGTCTATAGAGAGAATATGTAAGCTTCACTACATAGTATAAACCAAAGTCGCGTTCACTGTCCCTATGTCCTTTTGTATGCTTAAATCTTTCAAACTACGCAAGGAATTTTGATGCGGTTTTTTTTAAATAGATAAAGTGTTAAAAGAGGAAGTTTTATATGTAGGTATATTTTATCCCCGTGCTTTTCTACCAAAGAACATTTCCACCAGAGAATATTCGTCGACTGCCCGGATATTTCATATTCAAATCTAGACTTCGTCGGAAGGACGATCTCTTCAAAATAAAAAAAGAGTTTTTAAAACTGGTTCAGTTTGTACAGAGAAATTGATTTACGTATTAAAAAATAACTAGGAGTCGAACATATTAGCTCCTCCAATTTTCAGTCTCTTAAAAACAGAGGATATTATAGAAAGAAAACGTATTTAAATTGGCCTCTTAAAGCTTTGAAAGAGCTCTTTAGTTTTTTAGTTTAAAAATAACGTTTAATCACAATAACTTAATATAAAGCAAATCTGAACATGACTTACAATATTATTACAGTACTACTATTTAAATTACGCGCTTCGGCTTTACACTTTATACTTTTATTTTTAAATTGGCTGACCTAATCTGAATTTAAGAAAAATGATTAATTATGTATAACAACAGTTATGTATTCCGATCCGGTGGTAGTTTAAAAAATGTCGACGCGCACAAATACCACTTGTATGGTTAATGTGAATAAAGATTATTCTGATTCTGATTCAATAACTCTATATAGATCTTTAAAATACATTCGGATTTCCGAAGCTTGACGAACACAGCCGAAGCGCATAATTTAAATAATACTACTGTACAGTCACGAGCATAAATATATTACTATGGGGAGATTGGCAAAAATATCTGTCCCAAGAACGAGTTCAATAATATATGTCTGCCCGTACGCAGCAAAAATATCTGACATTAGCAGGCAGCATAATGAAGTGGCATCAAAATAATGTGATTAAAATGTGCATCAAATAATTGTGATAACCACTCGAGGCATAAATATGTGATCTCAACTAGGCGGCAACAATATCTGACATAATTTTATTTTCAATTAATTTAAAATTAACACAAAAAAATATAAAAATATATTTTATTTTACATTATTTTTAAACAATGTAACCATTGTCCTATACTACATTTACGTCTAGATTTATCTTGTATAACTACCGAATTGAATATTCATTCAAGTGGGTAGGTGATCTATTTAATCTGCAACAACCGTGCAACATATATAAATTGTTTTATTGTATTTGACGTTAGTGGCGTTTGACATCATTGTTCCGTTTATAGTTTATAAAATTTGTATTACCATTATTTTATTAATTGTCACATATAATGTCTTATCGTTTAAGTGATCATTAACGACATCAAATAGTATCCATGTACGAAGATAACAAAACGGTTCAAGAAATCACAGATACATTAGGAATTTCCGTAAGTTATTTGAATTTATGTGTTAATGTAAATGTCAGCTGATTTGTAAACGTCTTCAGAAAATAGATTTAACTTAAACCATAGTAATTGAAAACTTAATATCTCAATAGACCCGACCCAACAGTATGTTTTGCAGACAATTTAAAACTTATTTTTGTTGTAGAGGAACACTACCAAGTTTTAGATCAAAAGGTGAGAAGATGAAAGCAATGTAAATTATTATAAGAGTAGTGGTCTAAATAGTTATTTTTATGAACTTCACACTACTGAGTTAATAATATTTTCATCCAGAAAAGGTATTTACGTCGACTAGTGGCGGTCGGGCATCGCTTTGGAGGACAAATAATACACGATACAATCCCACAAATATATTACAAGATAGGAGATCTGGACCTATCATTTGCTGTGTTTGGGGCTGGATGTCGTCAGCAGGACCCCGTGAATTACGCGAGATAACTGGTCGCCTTAACAGCGTGGAGTATACTGAAATACTATCAGATGTTTTATTACCAACAACGCGTTTCAGTTACCCTGAAATGGCACCTATCTATGAGTGACAAGACAATAGTTCAATTCATAACTCTCGAATTACTCGTGAGTGGTTTAATACTTAAAGAGAGGTTTTAAAGATAATTGATTTTGCTCCAAAGAGCCCCGATATTAATCCTATTGAAAATCTGTGGGGTTTAATGGTCCAACAATGGGATCCAACTCAGGCTAGAACCTGTAACTCTCTACGTAGTCACGCGTTTGACATTTTAGAGTCGTTCCGAGGTTCGGAAGTGAGTAAAAATTTAGTTTCGTCCATGCAAGACGTAATAAATACGAATGAAGGATATACTCGATTTTTATTCAATATATGCACATAATAATGACTTAAAATAATCTATAATAGTTTAAGTTCATTATTAAAATAAATATATTAAAAACATTTCTAACGTGTTTTTTGTTCATATTCTTTCCTCGGTAAAATATTTTTAACCGGCACTGTACATAATATCAAACATGTCACGGATGTTAGATATTTTTGACACCTAGATATCACATATTTATGCGTTTTCTAAAGAATCAGTGCAAATTACAAAAATATAAAACGATACATATTTATGCTTCAAGCGGTTATCACAATTATTTGATGTACAGTATCATCACATAATTTTGATGCCACTCCATTATGCTGCCTGCTAATGTCAGATATTTTTGCTGAGTATAGGCGGACAGATGTTATTGAACTCGTTCTTGGGACAGATATTTTTGCTAATCTCCCCATAGTAATATATTTATGCTCGTGACTGTACTTGTATATTGATTTTATGAAAATGCAACAAAACAAAACTATTTAATTCAAAATGTAAGTACATGTAGTTTTTGTAATAAATAGTTATAATATTTTTATTTACTTATTATAGATAGCAAACAAGCCACACGCTGAGAAGTTTGGTCGGAAGAGTCTCAGCGGGGAAACCTTTTTAATTTCGGTTTATTTGTAACATTATATTACTACAACAAATTACAGTTATTTTAAATCGAAGTTAACTATTACCGTTACTTTATAAAAAAAATAGCTTTCCGACCGCGACTTTGCTCGCGTGGAATTCCCAAGGGAGCACTTAATCGGTATAAAAAATATTCTATCACCCAAGTCAGCTCATATCTGTATATTAAATTTCATCAAAATCCATTGAGTAGCTTCTGCTTGATTGACGGACAAACATCCAAACAAAGAAACTTTCTCATTTATAATATTAGTGTGATTACTAAATATTATAAATTCCTATCAAAACGATTTTTGTTACCTACAATTAAGGATGTTTAAAAATTGTCTCGATAGGTTACGGGCCTCAGTCCAAATCAAGTGGGATTCTCAACTTTCTGACGATTTATTTATCTGATAAGTCAGCAAACAAGCACACCGCCGTCGTGAACAAAAAAGTTTAGTGTGACACCACAGATGTTATCGGCGCGGCGCTGTCCTATGGTGCGATATCAAGCCTTAATGGACTGCCATTTTTATTATGATACTGGAAGGCGAACAAGGAGACGGATTTCCTGATGGTAAGAAATTCACGCCGCCTAGAGACACCAAAGGTGGCATTAATGTGCTAATGGTGGTGGTTAATGGTGCGTTTCCAACCTGAAGCCGGGATGTTAGGCCTCGAGCAAAAGTAAGTTTACCGGCTACCTTACCCTTCAAACCGGAACACATCATGACGTTATGGCGGCAGGAATAGGTAAGGCAGTGGTACCAATCCTAGTCAGATGTCACAGTGTTAGTGACGGTAAGCCTCCTCTATCCTAAAATTAATCCTAAAATTATTATTTTTAATAACCCTGACCATACCTACATGTAATGTGGCTTAGAACCATTTCAAGCTTTCAAACAAAAAATCGCATCGAAATGGGTTCATCCGTTCTAAAGTTGTGATGCTACGTATAGACAGACATATACTTAGAGAGACACGTCAAACTTACAACTTCCCCCTTTTTAAATAGGTGGTTCGAAAAACAGATTATTGTGACACTGCCCCGTGTTGGTCCGGGCTCCTTCGTAGAATAGACCGTCTGCCTTCCTGTGCCAGGCAGTTCGTAAAAGGCGAGCATAGGCTTACCGTCACTAACACCGTGATATCTGACTAGGTGGTAGAGTTTCGCAGCGACTCACCCGGATTGGTAACACCGCCTTACCTATTCCTGCCGCCATAACGTCATGACTTGTTCCGGTTCGGAGGCTAAGGTAGCCGGTAAACTTACTTTTGCTCGAGGCCTAACATCCCGGCCTCTGGTTTGCAACGCACCATTACCACCTTTGGTGTCTCTAAGCGGCGGGAATTTCTTACCATCAGGAAATCCGTCTGCTTGTTTGCCTTCCAATGTCATAAAAAAAATGCTCTCCCGCTGTTAAAAGATAAATGTGGCCTACACCACATATGTTATGGCGTGACGATGTTATACTACGAGATGTCCGCTCTTTTTTTTGGAATGACTAATATGTTGCCAACCTCGCGGTTTTTACAACTTCAGCGGGCTTTAGAATGTCCTCTCTAATGTGCAAGTCTACTTTCTAGGTCTAGTCTAGGATACTCTACATTCTACACCCTATCCTTACGGCGGCAGGAATAAGTAAGGCGGTGGATCCCTTGGCAAGTTGCACAGCACTCTACCCACAAATCAAATTTCAAATCTACAATAAAACTTCATTGCATTAATTTTTTCATCTTAATTTATAAGTCACGATGATTTCGAGGCTGAATGTTCACACAAAAATAATTTCGTAATCAACCTCTAATGATAAATTAATGTTGGTGATTCTCCATCAGATATAATAGACATCTAACATTGTAACCTTTTTGCTGCCGTTTGATTAAAAAAACAAGTAAAGCTTAAATACCACTTTAACAAATGTATGAATGAAATGTCAATCTATATTTTAATTGAGTTTAAAAATCGAATAATTGAATTGAATGAATGGAATTGAACGAATTGTTGTATTACGGTTTTATAGGGAATGTATTCAGATATATTAAGCAAAAGTGTTAACCTAGTCTGCGGTTGGCATCGCATTATAAACATCTGATATTTACAGGCTAAGTATATCCGTGGTGTTAAATTAAGCTTAAGCTATAAAAAAAACTAAAGAAAAACAGAAAAGAAAAAAGATGGCTTTGCATAAGCTTCAGTGTTTGTTTGTTAGCTTTTCATCATTTTATGTTAAGGGACTACAAAAACAATCTGTTCTTAAAATAATTTTATCGAAATTCTGCAACATAAAATCAAAGAAGATCCATACTGATATTATAAATCCGAAAGTGTATTTGTCTGTCTGTCGCACTTTCATGGTTAAACTGCTGAACCGATATGGACGAAGTTGGAAGTTGAATGTATATAGCTAAAAATCTGAGTTCAAACACATGCCATTTTTCAGTCCCCAAAGGACTATGAAAAGAGATGAAAGCTCGAATAAAAATTGTAACTATTCCATTACATACAGTAATATAATATTGACGAAATCGCGAGCAAACATTTATATTACTACAAATATAGATTACTATAAGTATAAATTAGTAAATTAGATAATCAAATTAAATGCATATAATTTGCTAATTGCCACTACAAATTTGCATGTCATATTATGACAAAATGTGCAGGACCAAGAAAATATGTAACAACTTACTGTAAGTACCACATTTTTGGCAAATGAACAATTATTCTTATTATTATAAAGATAATCCGGAAACATTTAAATCTTGCAAAAAGCGTCTATTTGCGATTATTTGTACAGTTATGTTGAATTTTACAAACTAAAGTTACACTGTTCGGAAAAAATATTAAGGTAATTATCAGTCTGACGACCGCTGTGAGTCTCGGACCGGTTTGTTTGGTACATTAAAACTTTATCTACAGATAAACGACCAGTCCAAAGGAAATAAACACCAAAATATTCAATGCAGCTTTTAAATGTTCGTTGAAACTTCAATCGCCTCTGTGGTCTAGCAGTCCGGTGACAGATTTGACTTCTTGAGGTCCCGAGTTCGATCCTCTGGTCGGGCAACAAAAAAATGTGTATTTTCAATTTTCTAATAAAAATAGCGTTGCCTGTGATTGGATATGCGCCTGGCTTGCAACCTATTACATTGTGAGGCTCATTGTCTTCGGAGCCCTGCTTGTGCCTCTGTCTACTTCTTCGGGGATATGGGAATGAAAATAATTCATGAATAAAAAAAAAACCTTGCCGCTATAACATTAGTGCTTGCGACTGTCATGTTCTGTACTGAACGGTAGGGTAGGGTAGGTAGGTAGAACCCTCGCACAAGTAACCCTAGAGTCCGAGTATAACCAATCAACACACCAGTAACCTTTGTGGGGTAAAAACCGGATACTTATCCAAACCGGGTGTTTTTGGGCAGTAAGTCTATTCCCAACCGGGCACATATTCAATCCCGGGAAGCGCGGTTTATAAGAAAATAAAAAATACACATTTTAATTTTATCGCCCGACCCGGGGATTAAACCTGAACCTCATAAAGTAAAGCCCAAGACCGGAACGCTAGACCACACAGGCGATTAAAGTTAAAAGTATACGAAACATTGTTAAACTCATTATTAACTACATTCAATAAAAAAAGAAGGATTGAGCGCAAAGACCGGATTGTTACATAAGATCATGTACTACATACATTCGAAATGCACAAACCAGTAAAGAGAGCATTGACCGAACAACTCTGATTTAGGCTGTAAGTTTTGTGAATGCATATTCCTTAAAAAGTATTGTAAAAAACATATTCTTTTTTTTTAAAAAGACAAACAAGCAGAGTCTCTGTCATGTTGGGCCGGGATTCGGGAACCACGTATTTATTTTTTAAACGATTTTATGTAAAAATTATATTAACGAGATACAACGAAACTAAAAGTTTTAAACAAATTTGAAAAAAGAAAACATTTTTTTGTTTTTAATTCTTTCAAAATCGTTAAGTACCCAAGCGCATTGCCAAGTGTTAAAATTAAAATATCCTCTACATTTCTAGTAATTCGCTTGCAAAACCTACATAGTTCGAAAATACTATTAAATTTACAAAAAACCCATGTCAATATCAAACCCACATATTGACCACATATCAATATTTTCATTCTGCCAATCATGAACTCTATATGTTTTTAATACACTATTGTCTCCTTTTTTGTAGTCCGTCTGGTAAGAATTATCTGCAATGGTTCAAAGGTTAACTGGGAGAAAACACCAAGGTCTTGTTTTTGCACATGTTTTGGGTGTTCAAAAGAATACTGCACAAAAACTGAATCAACTTTAATGAATTTAACTAGATAACTAGTCTAGATAAATACCAAACTGTATAAGTTTCACTGTACAGGACATCCTTTAGCAAATTAGAATAGAATATAATATAAACCATATTTATTAATTATTTTACTTATGACGCGTATATACAGGATAACATTTAAAGGAATAGCCTGAGAGAGGGTTGGGCATCGATAACACTTTTCATTTACGAAGCAATACATTTTTTTTGCAAATTATAATATTTATCCGACGCAAAATACAGAATTCATGATGATCATAATTTTATAACATAAACGCCGACCGCAATCGGTTGGTGACATCAGGACTCATACTAGTTTTTTTTTTGGAATGATTAATATGTTGCCAACCTCGCGGTTTTTACTTCACTGGACTTTTCATACTAGGTACGATGTAGCGTGATAGTAAGTAAAATAAGGTCAATGTTACAATTTGGCTATAATGTTTAAAATTCACTATCACTTTATCCTTAACTCCCTTGTATTAAAATTTGAGGTCTTTTGAAAGTAACCCTGTCTAAATCTAAAAACTATCACCGGCTCGTAACGCGGCCATTCACTGAGAAGATACGGCGAAAGAAACACAGCGGGTTTGTCTTTTTTCTTATAAATCTAATTTACAAAACATGTTACATATATAATTTGTAGAGATTAGTATGAGAAGTAATGAATCCCAGGTAGTTCTATCGTCTAAATATTCTGAAATCTTTTAATAAACCTTAATACGCGACTTAAATTTAAGGCATTTTTTTAATTACAATCCTATTAAATTTATAAAAAAATTAAAGGTATTAAAGAATGCTCGGGAAGGTTATTTTAAAAACGTATACATTGGCATTGGAAAAAAGAACCGGTCCATCAAAATCGGTTCCTTTTTTGCCGAACATCAGCACAAACAACATCAAATGGGATATTGATACATTTTAAATAAGACTAACTCAGAACCATTAACCGTCTTTCGAGAAAATAATTATCAAGATAATACAATTGAAGTCGATTTTTTTCAATTTTCTACGCCTAGTAAATATAAAAATTCGGATTTTATTCAAATTCAGCGTAAAACCTTTTTAGGTTTAAATAAACCTATTTAAATAAAAGCAAAAGCATAAAAATCGGTACAAACATTAAAATAGCTTTTGATCGGACACCACTTTTAACGATTCTTTTGCCATTGCACATAAAAGTCATTTTGGGTTAGGGTTTAGTCTATTCGTGAAATCATAAACATTAATCACTTGGCAATATCCAAACCTAACAAACCGACACCGTAATCAAACGTACACCTCCAAATGAAAACGACGAGCAATCAATTCCGTAAACTCTCCGAAATCCCAATCCCTACGTTTATCAAGTTCTTTTAGGGTTGCTACCTTTCGAAATGTGAAGACCGTACTGTTTAAACAAATTAGTACTTTGTAACCTTGCTGTATAATCAGATCGTTCTCATTTAAACTGTAATTCAGGCAGATACTAAGATTGTATCGCCTCTGTGGTCTAGCAGTTCAGTTGTTGGACTTGACTGCATGAGGTCTCGGATTCGAACCCCGGGTCAGGCAACAAAAAGAAAATTGGATTTTCCAATTTTCTAACAAAAAAAGTTGCTCGGGGTTGCCCGGTTGGCGATAGGCTTGCCACCTATCACATTGTGAGACTTAGTGTCATCGGCTAGTCATGGATGCTCTGGTTGTGCCTCTGCCAAACTCTTCGGGGATATGGGCGTGAAGATAGTCTATTATGATTGTACTCAAATTCTAATTTCAAATTTGAGACAATTTCCGTATGTTTATCGTATGTTTTGTAAATAACAAAACATGAATTATCATATTAAAACAACCCGTCTACTGTGATAAAATGCTCTACTAATAAATAAAGCGTATATATTTGTAATCATACGTACAAATTTTAAGTCAAGGCCGTTGAAATAATTTTGAAGAATTTTAACATAGACCCTTAAAAAGAATATTATCAACTTGTTAAATGCTCTCGCGGGAGCTCTCTCGCTCGTTCGCTCGCTTAATATACGCAGGTTTAGCAGTAGACAAAAGATACTTTAATATTAATTACATTTTTTGTAATAGGTCAGCGAACAAGTAAACGGGTCTCCTGAAGGTAAAAGACAACCGTGGCCAATAGACACTATAGATGTTACAGGTGCGTCATTGTCCTGAGGCCGGGAGTTTAGGACTACTGTAAAATTTAACCGACTACCCTCTGGACGGGAACGTGAGTCATTATGACGGCAGGAACAGGTTAGGCGGCGGAAGCCTGCTCTAACAAGTTGCCATACAGTACTCTACAAAAAGCCTTTTTTAACTGATCTCTATATTAACTAATACGTGATACCAAAACTTTGGACACCCTTTTACGAAAATTGCGCGGACGCAGGAGCATAAAATTTGGCACACTTATAGTTTATGAGCAGGAGAAGTGCAAAACACTATTTTTTTTCAATAATAATGCTTATAAAGAAAGTATCTTCATGCCCATATCCCTGAAGACGTAGGCAGAGGCACAACCAGGGTACCCACGACTAGCCGAAGACACTATGTCCCACAATGTGGTAGGTGGCAAGCCTACGCCAACCGGTCACATTCCCAATCCCGAGCACCATTTTTAAGCTATTGTTAAAGACTAGGGCTGGCACTTACGCTTACTTACGTATACGCTTGCGCAGAAGCCTGAATATTGCAGTCTTGAGAAGATATAATTCTATTACCATCTTTTGTTTTTATAGCCAGCATGAGTTCTGCTCTTTTAGTTAAATATTTTGCCTTTTTTTCTTCTAATACTTTAAAAAAACTATAATTGTTTTGAAAATGTCCTGAATGTCTTTAAGAAAGGGTTATCGTAATTGTATATTTTGCTTATGCTTAATTTCGCATATTGATACAGATGGTATTAATTTACCATAATAACTTCTTTATTTAACATAAATATACATAAAATAATGTTACTTTTGTAGCGATAACATATAACATTTGCTATAAAAGTATAAAATATTGCACAACTGACACATAAAATTGAATACAAAAAACGTAAAGAAGCAACCCTAGCTGTACCCTCAATAAAGTTAAATTCTTTAAAGAATTCATAAAACATTTACAAACTCCATTTAGCTTCGAATATAATCTATCAGATTTTGTATTAACTGTGTAGGCATTTCATTGTTCTTTAAAAAATAATTACGGTATTACGAAAAATATATGAAGATAAATATCAGCCCATGAAAAATTCGAACAATAAGATAAATATTATAGCATTAGAAGGTATTGAATGACGTATAATGGCTGCTACCTTATTCCATCACTTTGATTATTACTATCTAAATAATATTGACAAAAGCAAACCGACAAACGGTTATTGTATTACTTGTAACGGTTTTTTTACTCCGCTCGAAGTATAATCTAAATATTAAGAGTTGTAGTGATTTTAAAAGATTACGATATGGAATTTCTGTTGATTAGATGCTGAATGTTAATGAAATTAAAAAAAAGTATCTTCACGCCCATACCCATATCATATTGTATAGCTTCTATGACGGGCCTTCCGCAATTTCTAGAATACTACGCAAGCGTAATACCTCTCTTCGCTCCGCAATCTGGTGACTCATGCTTGCTTATGTAAAAGCTTTACCGCGGCAGTCTCCGAGTGCCACATGTCTTTTTTTATTAGAAAATGTGAAATAACACATTTTCGTTTTGTTTCCCGACCCGGGAATCAAACCCTAGTCCTCATAAGGTCAAGTCCAACACCTGGAAAGCTAGACCACAGAGGCGACCTAATGTAAGTAAATTTTAACCAGTTTCCAGTGCATTGGTTTAGACCCCCTACAATCCAATTGAAGTTAATCGGTCTCAAGTTTTAAAACAAAGCCATTCCAGAAGCACACAGTACTTCTGACAGCAACAGGTAACCGTCATACATAATATCATCCATATTATGACTAATGTCTATACATCATAAATGTTGTAGCTGCTGCTGTCCTGTGGCCGGAGTGTCGTGCGTAATGTCTACCGACTACTCCCTACCCGCAGAACCGAAACATTTTATAATGGCGGGAAAAATTAGGTAAGATGGTGGATTTCTACACCTTGCCATCCTGCACTTTACCATTTGTGGTCTGGTCACTAATGACCTATTTGAATATAAGCTCAGTTCTTACAAGCTTCCACACAGAGGACCCAAATCAAATCAGGGTACCCGTTCCACAAGTTCAAACTCCAAAGATATTAAAATTTTTGGTACTTTTTTAATTCATATGATGTATTTACTAATATTTAAGAAAGAGCATTTTTAAGAGATTATTTTAGAGAGATTAAAATGTGTTTTGAAAAATAAAAATTATGGCCATTACTCTTGTGAAATCCATATGCGATATGGAATCGTTTGTAACGTCAACAGTAACTTTATAGAGTTGTGAAAAAAGTACAAAAACATCGAAATCGTAAACATTTAAATAACTAAGAAACAAATGTATATGTATATGTCATCAGAGACTGTAGGATTCAAGTCTTGTCTGTGTGAAATTTGTAAAAAATCATAAACACAAATAAAGACTTACCGGCAGCGGGAAAGCTATAGGCCTGCGTTGTTGAGGTGGTTGCATGAAGGGTCTCTGTTCAGGTGCAGGGGGGTTGATGGGGGCGCGGTCTGGCTGGGGCCTAATAGGCAGACGCATTGGGCCGGCGAGTGGGAACGCGAACACCTGGGACTGGGGCTCCGGGATTACAGGCATGGGTCTGGAAATAAACATAACATTAGTAAATATACTATTTAAGAAATTAACAAAACTGGTTGTAGTTCGCGGATTTATTATTTAGCTTTTAGTCGTTTCGTATCGTTCTTCTTCGAAATTCATTAAGACATTGGAAGGAAACTATTCTACCTTCTAAGATAGATTTTTTATCAAAGTTGGTGCAGTAGTTTTGGAGCTTACCCGGAAACAATGTTTTAACACGAGATTTTTAAGGAGCTGCCTTGCAGGAAGGCAGGTGATCTATTTTACCCAGAAGACCTGGAAAAATACAGGTATAAAATAGGGACTATGTATACCTTCCAAATCACTTGATGGATTTATATCTTAGAAGTGTGAACTTTCAAGTTTTAATAGACCGAGATCTATGTATAAAGGTATTTTTTCATGGAAAATTTAGTTAATTTAGTTAAATTATTAAACATTCTTCCACTTTACCACTTAAATAGTTGATCGTCTCTATGATATAGGGGTCCGCTGTTGGATTTGACACCACGAGGTCCCGGTTTTGATTCCCGAGTCGGGCAACAAAAAGAAAGTATGTATTTATTCAATTTTCTAATAAAAAAACAAGGTTGCCCAAGATTGTGTTTCGGGAATATGAGCATGAAGATACTTTTTTTATTATAGTTAAATATTACTGACACGTCTATCACTTTCTTCAAGTATACAACTTATTACAGTTATACAAGTTATTAGTTATGTACAGTAAGGATCACACTGGCCACTATTTGATCACTTTACAATACTTTCCAACTACTGTTACTACTACTACTACTACTGAAGGTCAGATATAGGTATCGCTTAATTTATAAGGTAACTCCTGGTGGAAATAACCGCCGCCTAAAGACATCATGTATATTTTAGGTGCATCGCTATCTTGTGGTCCAGGTTTAAGGCCAATTGTGCAAGTCTACCTGATATACTACTTTTTCCAAACATGACACAATCATTAGGGTGGCAAGAATAGGTAAGATGGTGGATCCCTACATGGGCAAAATGCTGCACGGAAAAACGATCACTAGCTTTACTGTTAATGACCCATAGAAACTACGCTTGCCTCTTACGAGCTGCCTTGCAGGAAGGCAGGTGATCTATTTTACGCAGAAGACCTGGAACAACACAGGCAGAAAACAGGGACCATGTATACCTTCCAAAGCACTTGATGGATTTATATCTTAGAAGTGTGAACTTACAAGTTTTAATAGACCCAGTATTATATACGTCATAAGTATACCGAAAAAATAAGCATGGCGCCTGTGATATATTATTGGCTGTAATTTAATACTGTATTTAATTATTATAATTTAAGTATGTATATCAAGACGGGAAGAATTTTATGTTTGGAGGCTTTAAGGTTTTATATAATGACATAATAACATATCCTGGGGGATACAGAGGAGTTGGACCAAGCTGACTGTGTGAAAAGGCGAGCACAGGTTTAAAGTATCATTATCAATCAGCAAGACCACTGTTGGTGAAGTATCGTAAGTAGGAATCTATCACCTCTTCGTAGTTCCGGAGGGAAGGTAACCAATGCACATAAGGTCTATCTAGCCACAGGACAGCGACTCACCTATAACATCTACAAATTCAAATTCAAAATAGCTTTTATTACATAAATCTACACAAAGATTCTTGTAACGCGTCTTAGATCATGAAGCGTAGTCCATAGAATATTCTATGAGCTACGATTGCCTCTTACCATTAGGAGCACCACGTGTTTATTCGCTGTTTAATCCCATTAATAAGTATTTAATGAAATAAAAGATGATATCAGTAGGGTTACTCTTGAAATTCGATTTCATGCAAATTGAAAATTGGAATCTAATTTATATTGTTGTGTACTCTTGAACACACCACCTCATTTTATTATTTCGGATTCGTGGAATTTTTTAACTAACTGTTAATAATTCGATACCATTGAGCTTAATAATACAAAATGACACCAATCCGATTTTCCCCCTACAGGACTTGACCTGTATTTGCATCTGACATGTATGTAACATGTTTCAAAATTATGTATTTTTGAGAAAACTTTTATTTGTAGTGAGGGTTGATGTATATCGAAAGATCTATTGAACGAGTAAGGCAAACTTAATTAAACGAATCATGTTTATTTTTACTACTATAATTTTATTCTAATGTCATAATTGCAAAAGTGGATTTATTTGCCTTTTTATTCCGTTTCTATATTAATACGCTTTTAACAATTATAAAAAAATGGAGCTGATGTTGGAGGAGAGAGTTGGTCACAGGATTTTGAGCTCCTCAATGTTATCCTATCGTAGTTGGTTCAAATAAGGCCACAAATCTTGAAGAGTATATTTTCTCAAGTCTAGTGCTGGTAATAACCCTATTGATTGTCTATGATCAACATCAAAATCAACATAATATGTTACCGGTCCGCCATTGTTGTTTACTAAATTGAACTATTATGGTATAACGGAGTGTACTTACAATGAAGCTACATTATTACTGGAGGTTACACTCCTAAGACGTTAGTGCTAGTCCTAGACTCCTAGACGTTAAGACGTGAAGTGATTTCCAAATACTACTGAGTCTCTCTAGTGTACTGAACTATTTTTCTGGTAGTCTTGTGATCAGTAGCGGTTTTAGTTATAGCAGCGCCCTGGGCGTAATTTATATGCCCCGCCTACATGCTGTTCAAAACCATACTAAAAGGTATTTGTAAATAATAAGCGTACAGGATCTGACACACCTTTACATCTTGACGCCCTGGGCGGTTGCCCAACCACGCCATACCCAACCACCGCCGCTGCTTGTGATATCAATTAACAGAGACGAAACGAAAGGCAGAACGTTACAATAAAATGGCATCTGCAGGGCTTCTCTTGAACCTCGATTCATGAAATATTGGAAATTGGAAACGAGTATATCGTTTTATGTGTATATCTTATATTATGAGTATATCTTGAACACAATACTGGCGACTTATTAACATTTAGTTAACAATGAACAATAAATTATTTTATCGGATTGATTCGGATGAATGTTAATAATCCGCTAGTACTGTGTTCAAAAGTACCTAAAATCCAATTTATTTCAATTCGCATGATATCGAGATTCAAGAGCAACCCTACAGGTTTCTGTTCTCAGGAATGTAACCTTCAATAGTATTATAGCTTACTACCCTGTTGATTATGATGAACATACTATACATGTTACCATTTAAGAGTATATAAAAGAAAGTGGTGTCAGTTACACTATTTATAACCCAAGAACGGTTGAACTGCTTAGGCTGAAAATTGGTGAGGAGGCAACTTAGAACCGGGAGAAGAACAAAGGATACTTTTTATCCTGTTCTATTGTGGGGATACTGGGAAAAAAATAACATTTTAATTTTTCCCATACAAACTGAACAGGCAGAACGAAGTTCGCAGGAACAGCTAAACAGCCTGTACCTCCTTACATCGCAAACATGAAGCTTTATTAAAGCTTCATGGTATTTACATTGCAAGTTAATTAAAAGCTCATAAAAAATGACAATTCATAAAGCTCATAAATTACTGAAAGGCATTCCGGCTAAAACATAATTATAAGCTATTTATAACATTTTTAATGGAAGAGCATAAATATACTTTGTGAACATATCTTATAATGCAAATTTACATGGTAACTTTATAAATACAAGCTCCGTATATAAATATTGTAACAGCGTTAAAACGAAATAAATGTTTGCAAAGCTCTTAACCTTAGCCATTTATAACTTTAGATTGAATATTCTTACCTACTTGATAGCTTACTTGTCGAAATGTATCCTTATAATATAAAACGAACGAACGAACGAACGAACGACCTACTTGACTGTGAGTCTCAGGTTCTAATACCGATAATGTCAAGTTTTACTGCCTAGATTCTTAGATATATGTACCTTTATTCATATAAACACGCCTGTTTCGGAGTATTTTTGCAACACGCTTAACTAATACCTGAGGGATTCGATCATAGAATGTCAATAAATAAATAAATATCTCTGGACACACATAAATTGATCTGCTCTTAAGTAAGCAAAATACATGCTTATGGTACCTATGCTTATGGTAACTATAGAAAGAAAGAATGAAAAATATTTATTTGCGGAATATGAGTGTTACAAAGATGTTACAAAATTATTTAAGCGTTTCAACATATTCTACCAACTTGTGGTGTGCAACAGCACACCATACCTACATACAGGTACCTGAATACATTTTATTAACACCCAGACCCAGAATAAAAATATGAACATTTTATTACACTAATGCCCGCCCCCGTCGGGCATCGAATCCTAGCTTCGTGGTTATTTGGTGTAGTTAGGCATGTACGCTGGCCTTCTATACCTAAACTAGTTCTATCTACCAATGAATCTTTCATCTGCCGTTCTTTTCACTACACCGAACAAACTGCACTTGCCTTTTTTTATTTTTGTTTTTTTAAGGATGGCAAAGTTAGAAAATTAAGTTCTTGCTATACTCCTTGTTATGCATTCTATAAAAAAATTGATTGTTCGGACACTGCGTTCATAGTAGAGACACAGTTCTACACTATTGCTGCTGTTTACGAACATAAAATTGTAAATCTGTTTAATTTGATAAATAAATTATTATTATTATTATTATTAAAAAAAAATTAACTAACTTAAATAAATCATCTTTGATCAAAATTCAAGTTTTATACATAGACCGGTTTTCACCATCGAATTTAAACGAGGTTTACGTAAAAGACCGTTTAGTCAATTGTCAAGAGTGCAGATGCGGATTAAATGTAAAAAGCACCTTAGGCAAACACCTCTTTTGCGTCCCTCTATTAGATATAGCTAGGTAGACCAGGACACTGTACTTGGGCATGTATGAAATAATATGTGATGAGAGTGAAGAAAGCAAGAAGGAACTTGGAAATCCATGATGCCCCTCTGGAACCAAATCTGAATCTGTATGTGTTTTGACATAAAACATTAATTTTGTTTTTTTACTTTGTTTGTTTTAGTCTTTGCCTTAGGGATAATACGCTTCTGCAAGAGTGCCAATCATATCAATTTTATTGTCAAAGAAATTTTTGTTAATTTAATATTTTATTATTAAACTATTATACGTGTTAAGTAGATTCTCAGGAGATGAGGATAAGAATTTTGTCTAATTTAAAGGAGTGCTTACTACTCGCCCAGATTGGTACCACCACCTTACCTATTCCTACCGCCATAACGTCAGCTCTTTCCGTTGACGTGTTTCGGTTTGGAGGATAAAGTAGTCGGTAAACTTACTTTTGCTTGAGGCCTAACATCCCGGCCTAAAGTTTTCAACGCACCATTACCATCTTTGGTGTTTTTAAGCGGCGTGAATTTCTTACCATCAGAAAATCCATCTGTTTGTTTGCCTTCCAACACCATAAAACCAGGAAGCTTAAGATAGGGATCACAAACGATAATTGAACTCATTTACACTGTACTTAGTTTCACTAAACTCGGTTTTCAATATGATTGGTAAAACAGCCCGTATGTTTTATCTAAGTGAGTTATATGGATTTTTTCGTTCGTTTCGTGTGGAAAACTGCCTTTAGTGTAGTGTAGCAAAAACATTCATGCTCTCTCCCTACACATCTATGCGATATTGGGTCACGTAAAATGGGAACAATTAGAATTTTCGATTTCAGTTGACCAAGAATGCATGAAATTTTGGGATTATTGGGGTAATAATCACGAAATCTTATTTCGAGATAATCGATATTTGGTGGCCTCTATAAGTTGAACTGATGTGCTAAATCAGAAATTTTGATTTAATCCGGCGGACGTCGTCCCTTCTTAAGGTGAATATTGAGTCAGAATGTCAATCATTATATGCATGCAAACACTTTCAAGTTTTCATAAATTTTCTAACGCTTCAATAAAGTTACGGTTTTTTTCTTTAATTTTTTGCACAAGAGGAGGCAAACGTACAAGTGGGTCATATGATGGAAAGTGATGTCCGCCCACGGACATCCGTAACACCAGGAGTATCACGGATACATTGCCGGCCTTAGCCCTCATTATAACCCTCTCCTGACCATAATCAACATAAGTTTGTGCTTAATACGATGATCAAATTAAATAGAGATATTTTTTATTCATGCATTGTAAATTGCATTACAAAGGCAAAAAAAATTTTCGATTACTTTAAATTGTTAACTTTTGATTCTATCAAAATCGTCTTTCATAAAACATAAAATAAACTGTAATACTAAAGAACTAGGTACTCCTACATTCAAGAAACGAGCTTTTTGTCAACAGATGTTTGTTATTGTACGAATCGTAACCTTCAAGATCTGTTAGTAGAATGTTTAACTACGGTCGAACGTAGGAGGTTGTTAACTCAAAAAAGTTATGTAACTATAATAATACACATACGACAAACTACGGATGGCTATACGTAAGATTTTGATTGGTTGAGAGCAGGAATTGAGGTCAATCTATGTCACATCTCTAATCTCGGTATCGCATTCCGACGAACATGTTTTTTTAACGCAGACAAATACAATGGCAAAATCTAATATTTACATTTACGCCAGAGACAAATAAAGAAATTCATACGAAGCCTATTGTATTGGAAGCAGATGTAAACGATCTGCTTCAACATTTATTTTGTAATTGGGTCTCTTTTTCATTTTCAATCTCGACATCCTTGGCTTTTCATTTGACTCTAAAAAGGAGATTATTACAGAATTTTCACTTTTTTATACGTTTGTTACGCAATTAGTCTATACATATTGTTAACTAATATAAAACATCGAAATAAACATGTATAGCAACATACATATTTACATACGAACACAAACATACATAGTCTCGAAAAGCATTACTGTCCAGCAAGTTTAGTCAGATAATTTGTTCTATCTACCTTCTATCGCGCCCATGCCTATGATTAATCTAACGGTTTATTTTTGAAAGGTGGGTCATAATTCAGATATTCCCATGTAAATTTCATGAAGATCCGACTAATAGCTGTGAATTATATTTATTAATGCATATTTTTAAACGACTCGTCAAAAAATAGTTGTTGAAACAAAAAAATATCTTCACGCCCATATCCCCGAAACATCAGTCAGAGACACCACCAGGGCATCCAAGACTAGCCAAAAACACTAACAATGTGATAGGTGGCAAGCCTATCGCCAACCGGGCACATATCCAATCCCGAGCAACGTGTTGGCAACAACTGAACCGCTAGACCACAGAGGCGATAAATAATAATTAATTTCCTGTTACCTTTCATCACCACCATGACAAATGATGGCGACTCGTTCAGCTTGCGAGGCTCGTGGTGCGAATGCTCCCAGAAGGTTGAATGGGAACTGTCTCTCCATTGGCTCCTCATGACGCCTTTCCACAACGCAGTTCATGCGCCCTCTGAAAGTTTTAATAAACTGCGTTTAAAAATATATCTTTAACACCCGTAACCCGGAAAAGATAGAGAGGCATAGCCCTACCCATGATTACCTAAAGGTACTGTGTACCACAAAATATTGTAATTCTATCGTCAACTGGACATTATTCAATCCCAGACCACGTTATAGAATATTAAAAAAACACTTATATTTTATATTTTCCATCGTCAGCGCTTGGTAAAACTTCCAAACTGGTATTTATATTTTTAAATTAAGAA
This sequence comes from Calephelis nemesis, assembly GCA_002245505.1. NCBI lineage: Eukaryota > Metazoa > Arthropoda > Insecta > Lepidoptera > Riodinidae > Calephelis > Calephelis nemesis. Next base: position 232,931 of record NJDD01001236.1, on the reverse strand, counting down.
ACACTTGCTCTGTTTTGCGAATCATCATCAGCATCAGGGCTAGAACTTAAACTTAACTTTAAATTCTAGCTGTGTTATAAGCGAAACCGGTAGGCTATTTATAAAAAAACAAATTCTTAGTGATGCGTAAACCAGTACAAGTGTTTCTTCATTTAAAAATATCAAAAGACACTTTCCAGTGCCCGACCCAAGAACTGAACCCGAGACAAGAATTTAAATCAATTGAATACTAAAATGTCTGCAAACTATCTACTCATATCTTGATAGCAACCTGTATAGCATGCCAAAATTAGAGCAGAAGAAAGCGGTTTACCAAAAGTTAAGTAATTTTGGCAACTCACATTCAGCTGCTATAATATTTTTTGTGGACGGCGATGGAACCTTCATTTGTTAATAAAACTTATATATTTTTTTCTATTCTATTCTGTAATCAATTGTGTACTCATACTAATAGTAGTTCTAGACGGTTGGAAACACTAGATGTAAGCAGAGGTTTGCATCCGTCAGGAATGTAGTTTTAAATCTAATTTTATAATAATAATAAGATAGAAACAAAGTCTTCACAAAAACTGTAACGTTGGAGGGACCAAGTTTATCTTTGTTGGAAGGCATGTTTACAACCGTCTGGAACTGGAACACGTTAACATTATTAACGTGAAAGCGATTTTTAGTTTTTCTTCTTTCCTGTCATTACGGAGAAATATGTGCAGGGATAGTTAATAGGCTGAAGAAATACATACAATTTTTATCATGATAAACGGGTACTCGAGGGAAATCCAAATAATTTTAACATCGGCCGTAGCTAGGGGTAACGACTCGTTGTTTATATTACCAGTGGATGCTCATTCAGTCGTTTTGAACTTATTTGTCCATACTAAACTTGTATTTAATTATTTACTAATAGTTAACCAATAGGATATCTAAATTAGTGTAAACCTCTGTTGATTTTAACGTGTCACCGTCACCTTAACAAAAGTCAAGTCGAATCCAATGACAGTCGCCACCACAAGGTCTCATTGTTAATTAATTACACGAACTACAGATATTGTGACTAAATACTAGTATTGCCTGCGTCTTTATCCGCCTTACCTATTCCTGCCGCCATAACGTCAGCGCTTGCCGTTGACGTGTTCCGGTTCGGAGGACTAGGTAGCCGGTAGTCATTTTTGCTCGAAACCTTACTTCCCGGCCTAAGGTTGGCAACATACCATTACCAAATTTGGTGTCTCTAGGTTGCGTGAATTTCTTACCATTAGGAAATCCGTCTGCTTGTTTGCCTTCTAATTTCATGAAAAAATCTTCCAAGCAAGTGACAATCGGCGGTTTCCAAATATTTTTGGATGGAATTCTTTCTTTTTTAGGAAACCCATGGCTCTCTGCACACTTTTAATATTACGATGAAAAAAGTAAGCAAATTATATGCTTGTGTTATGGGTGTTAGAGATACTTACATAAATACCAGAAAAAATTTAATAATCACCCAGACCCTGAAACGCAGACATCTAAATGTTCATTTCACCTACCCCCACCAGGAATCGAGCTCGAGCCTCAAATTTTGTCGATGGAGTTAGGCGTGAACGCTAGGTCCTCGACTAATAACGCGCTCATACCGAAGAGAAAAAAGACTTACTTTTGGCTGTTGGCTAGGAAAGCGCCTGCGAGTTCATCAAGGTCAAATTGAATTGGTAACTTCAACATGGGGCGAATGAGATCATCATCATCTTCTTCACCAGAACTGTCAGACTCTGAGCTTTCATCACTGTTTCCGTTCTCACTCTTCTCGTCATCGATTTTCTGTAATAATAAACAAAACCGTTGTGATACGAGTATTTTCCAAATCATGTCAAAATGGCACATAATACACTTGCCACTGATGGTAGAGCAGAGGTCTGTGCAGCAACTTGCCCGGGTAGGGATCCACCGCCTTACCTTTTCCAATTTCTAATGTAAATCCACCATAATGCTTAGAAACAAATTCAGTTTAAGTGAGTATAAGTAACAAGATTATTTACTACGTTTCTTTAAAAAGTGCTAAGTAAAAAAACAACTTGATCTAAACAAGCTCTAACACCATGAGTAAAGTTTGATTACATATCTCGTATCATATACGTGCAAGATATATCACAAAAATAGGAAATAGGATACAGAAAGTTTAAAACATTTTTGTACAGGTTTAAAAACACTAAAGACATTAAAAACAACGTCAAAAAGAGCTACATACCTACTACCGGAATACAAAAAAAATATATTTTTTGCATAGTAAAGCTGCAAAAAACTGACTTCGATTTCAATAAGTAAGTCATCTACATATACCCTGGGTTTCCATTATCAGATCCAGACTCCAATCTAGATCCAAATAGACCAGATAAAAAAAAACATAATTCAAGTTATATGTTCAACTCCTTGAACATATTATGACATCGTACATTTTATGAAGTGGGTTATAAAAAATACAACAAGAAAGATGAAACAAAATACATATAGAGATGTATAGAGAGATACAAAAAATATATAATACTAATAAAGTAAAATATTTTGACAGTAAGACTAGTTCCACTGTAACAACTATATGCGACATAAATAAGGCAAGTTATAAGATTACATCAATTAAGGCACCCAAAACGATAACTAATAAATCTTCAATAATAAATCTTTAATAATAAATCTTCACCTGTCTCTTGAACGACTTCGAATTATATTCCCTAACATCAGTAACATGAGAAATGTTAAATTTCCGAACATTCTGATAAATATGGGTCTGGAGAAAAAAAGGATGTACATTATGGTATAGACAACATTAAACTTAAATGCTTATAAAACAGGGCAAACCGCGTAAAACTTTCTAGTTTCAAAATTGGTAAAAAAAAGCGTTACTTTCTGAAAACCCGTATTTATATCCAAGTAATAAAATCCTACTTATATTATAAATGTGAAAGTTTGTAAGGATGTGTGTATGTTTGTTACTATTTCACGCAAAAACTTCTGAACGGATCTTCATGAAACTTTGCAGTAATATAGCTTTGATATGAGAATAACATAATAAGTTAAAATTTATAGAGATTTTTTATAATTTGGTGATAATATAACGATAACTGTCAAGTAAACGCGGACGAAGACGCGGGTAACAGCTAGTTGTTTAATAATTTGCAATTATAGGCGAGACATTCAAATGAAATAATTTTATTGGGATTAGTTTAAGTTTAATGTTAACGTTCATAAAAAATATCGTCGGCACTGGATGAAATTGTATTGTCTGGATACTTTCTAAATAAACCTTCTGAAACCGGTTGGCTTAAGTGTAACATTAAGTGTGAAATGAAGTATATGTGGAAAAGTACAACTGTTCTTAGAAATTACGAATATTGTTTTAAATAATCAAGTTGTTTTAGACAGGAAGATTTCTCTCTCTCGTGCACTGTAAAAAACCGTTGAGTTACGTTACGCACTTTTTTGGAATGGGTAAAAACTTCTGAACTCGCGTCAGGACATGTAGGTAACGATTCGTAAGACAAAAATTCGTAAGACGGCTCAGAGCAATAGCACGAATGTTGGTGTTGTCATGTTTATGTACGATAGCGCAATAAATGAATATTGTATTCTACCACATAAATGACAGTGATACTGATAAATAAAGCAATTCGTGCAAAATGATTCCCTGTCCATTTCAAAATATCAAAAATGTACAACTTTAATATTCAAGTTTTCACTTCTGCCGGCACTCCCGGAGTGCAACCCTTCGTTTTTTTTCTCGTTATATTGAAAGACAAATACGCAGGTGTATATTTCTTTAACAGTAAGAAATACAATTGTTGGCCATTATAAATCCTGTAAACTTGTCATGCTAACTATAGCCACGTACTTATATGTTTACACAATTTTAAATAAACATCTCCTAAAAAGTAGATACAAGTAAAAGTAATACTCTAGAACTTTCGTTAAGAAATCTAAGTTATCTAAATTTACTAGCGAGAAAGCTAAAACAGCAAATCTCAATTTAAAAGTACACTATATCGAGTGAAAGGCGTACTTTATATCCACACTAGCCACCGACTATGTTTGCAGTTTGCAGTTTGCATCAAAATAGAGAACACGATTTCTGACTACTATCGAAAAGCCTTTGGAAGCTTTCGGAAATGGAACAGACCGAATAATCACTACATAGTATAAAACAAAGTCGCTTTCTCTGTTCCTATGTCCCTTTGTATGCTTAAATCTCTAAAACTACAAAACTGATTTGATGCGGTTTTTTTAATAGATAAAAATATTGAAGAGGAAGGTTTATATGTGTATTTCATAACCGTGCGAATCCGGGGCGGGCCACTAGTTTAAAATAAAAATAAGTATCTTTACGCCCATATCCCTGAAGAAGTAAGCAGAGGCACGACCAGGCCACCCACGGATAGCCAAAGACACTAAGTTCCACAACGTGATAGGTGGAAGGCATATGAACAATCATACATATGTATATCCAATTCCCGGAAACGTCATTTTTATTAAAAAATTGAAAAAGACATTTGTTTTCTTCCCGGAACTGAGAATCTAAACCTCTCGAAATCAAATCCAACAGTTAGATCAGAGATTTAAAATGATATCAAAATAACGTATTCCATAGTATTCGAGTATACAAACATAATAAATTATCTATGTAATCGTTCACTTTGTAAACCGCATCAAAGTCAGGGATAATCAATTTCATTAAATAGTAATTTAGATATCGGCACATCGAAATGTGCTAGAATATGCTGATGTGGGTAAATTTTGTAACAACTTCCTAACACACAAATTCCGTAAATAAATTATTTTCATGTAAATTGAAAAACACAAAATTCATTCATGTAAATTGTAAATGTATGTACATGCACTTATAATTTTTATTTGTGTTTAAAATTTAAGACGGCGAATATGTAGGCAGCTTTCTTGGTGGTAAGAGACAACCAGACTTCCGACACATACATACTACTGATGTGTAGCCATTTTGTTGGATCTTAGACCACGTGTGCAAATCCACCATCTACCATACCCCCATACGAGCAGTGACGCTAATGGTGGCGGGAATAGGTTGATCAGTGGTATCAATCCGGGCTAGCTGCTACATAACATTCCAAAACGTAGTGACTCTTACTTCAGAAAAAAAATTAGTATCGTTGTGTGCGCATACAGGCGACAAGAGAAAAGAGATTGAATTACGACTCTTACGTGAATAAAAAGAAGAAAATTCGTGTATTGGCTCAAATTTCATGTTGAATAGTTTTAAAGAGACGACAAGTATGCCTTTTCTTTTGACGTATTTTCAAACAATTTGAATTCCATATTTTTAAAGAAAGAAACAATTCCATAATTTTAAAATATTTCCACAATTCCATATTTTTAAAGAAAGAAACAGAAGGGCATCATCAAGGGAGCCCTGATGATGCTGTATAAGCGAAACCGGTAGGCTATTAATTAGAAAGTAGTAAATTATAAGTGATAAGTAAAACAGTACAAGTGTTTCTTTCTTTAAAAATATGAATATTTGGAAGTTTTACCAAGTGCCGACGATGGAAAATATCAAAAAATAAATTTGAATTCCTCCTCCCATTTAGATATGAACGATACACTATTGAATGAAAGGCAATATTTGATGCAGATCTTGGATTTGAAACAAATATTTCGTTCTGTACTGTTTGTTGGACACAATGCGTTTGTACATCCTGCTGTATACAATGCGCCTGCGCTCCATTGTTCCGACGCCCTCCACTTCTAAATATTGATACTATTTGGATAGTGGATTCATTAAGCGAAAACATTTTATTGGTGCAATAAATCGTTGCGCTAATGAAGGCAGCAGGGTACAAGTGAATGCACCTGGACCTCTTAAAAACCAGAAAAACCTCTGGTTTAATTTCCAATCAGGATGGCATTTGTGATATGTATATATAACTAAAGTTTTGTAAACATTTAACAAAAAAAATGTGAATTCAGATTAAGACCTCTTTTACGACCTGACGATGCTGGTGGTAATTGAAGAGTTTTATATTTAATAAAAAGAGCTATAAACGTTGATCCCGAAGAAAACAAAACAGATAGTGATAATAATGAAATTGAACAAAATAGTGATATAAAAAGTTGCCCCACCCCAGCTCATTGTCCTACTAATTAATTTCTTAGTAGTTATTCTAAATTTGCTGTGTCCTATCAATTCATCGAGCTACATCATGACGTTCCAGATGTCGTCACGGCACTTAAACTTGCAAATATGATCAACAATGTTGATAAGATCACTTAACGTCTATGTTACTAGTCACCCAAAATATCACTACAAAAGTTGACCAAAGTAATTCAATAACAAAAAACTTTTCAGTCACGAATTATCGGATCCCGCCGATCCAATAACAGCGGCCGAAGCCCAATCTTAAACAAACTCTCATGACGAAGTCTCTTCGTACACAACGTCTCTTTCGATGACGAAGATCTCTTACTTGCTTGGCGCCTAACGCTGAGCAGCGAGCCACTACTTCTCCAATCAGTCCACCCAGAAACCAGAACGTATAACCAAGTCAAAGTTTTCTCTTCCGGGAAATAGCCCCTGTTGTTAAAGTGGTAGGGAACAATCCAATCCATTGAATGACGATGCCTCAAACTGAGCACTCTATTCGGCCGGTGAAGTTGTAAAACCGCGAGGTTAACAACACTTTACCCATTCATAAAAAACATGAACTTATATACCGAATAATGTCCACTGCAAGCGTATGTACCATCCGTAATGGAATTTTCATAGCAATTATGTAAGTGTATAATTACATACAATTTCATAGTTTTTGCATAACCAAATTGAACAATCATATCAACGCGAGGCCAACATAAAGTTGTATGAAGAAAATTGCGTTTTTTCAGGAGAGTCGTTATATGAGGATGATTAACGACCGCCGCGTGGTCGAAAGATTAGCTAACACGTCAAACTAAGTAACATCAGCTCTGACATTCCCATAAACACCTAGATATCTGTATTTACAGGTTTTGGTGTTTATTAAATTTATTTCGATAGTTACGTATTATCGTTGACTAAAATTCATAACACATTTTTGTGTTATACGGGACAAAAGAGTGACACAGGGTTAACATGTCCCTAAACAAAATACTTTGAAACGTAAGATTTAAAAGGAAGTATATGTGTTTTCTTTGGTCTAATCAATATGTGCAATTTTTATTATACAATCATGTGTATACATAACTTCAAGACCCTTACGGCATAGGCCGAAGTATCGAATACTAAATGTCTTAATCCTTGCCTATCTTTCTCAATCAATTCCTAGTTTCCTCCGCTTTAATTACTCTTTTCATACAAACACGCCGGTTACAAACCATTTTATGTGATATTTTGAATAAAGTTATCAAATAAATAAATAAATATCCCTGGACAACTAACACGAAACTGAATCTAACCCCAAACTAAGCAAATTATATGCTTGTGTTGTGGGTGTTAGTCAACGATTGTTATACATATAAATACTTAAATAGACATGAGAATAAATTTAATAAACACCATGAAATGCAAACATCTAAATGTTCATTACACAAATGCCTGCCCCCGTCGGGAATCGAACCCGAACTTCGCGGTAAGTCGATGTAGTTAGGCGTGTACGCTAGCCACTCGACCAACGAGGCGGTCAATAATTAATTAAACTCAATTCCTATCACCTGTACAAAAATATTCTTTCAGAATCCTAATGCACTGAAAAATTGATATAAGATATTATAGTTTCGTCTTTTTGCGTAGGAGGCGTTGATATTTCTGTACTAATCACTCACAGTTAAATAAAACTCGGCTCACATTGGACCGTCAATGGCAACAATCGTGAGAAACTGACATTACGAATAAATTATGTCTCACAAAATGACGCTGCATTATAATCCTGACAGCTAGAAGACTGATCACTGATAGAAAGCACGCGTGCACTAGAAGAGACAGCTCATTATGTAAATATCAAGTAAACAGAATTTCTAATTCATTATGAATATAATGCAATCGACATAAAAGATACTAGCTTTCACGTGTGCAATGGTCAAAGAGCAGTTACTGCAGTGCAACCAAACCGAAGCAGGTGAAAGTTGTTACGTCATTACTTGCATAGATACGCTTCATCGCATGCATTTAATATCCGTGGGCTTCGAAATTATACTTCACGGGTTTACATAACTGTTACAGCAGTACTTGCTCAGTCTCAATTACCTTGGTGTGTGTCATGTCATTGAAAGATGAGCGCTTGGTTCATATGTCAACTACTGTACCAGTTATTGTTCTGTGACACTGTACTTGTGTATAGGATTTCTGTCTGGAATATCCTTGGCTTAAAAATAAGCTTTGATAATTCGACACATTTGCAAAGAAAAGAATATTAATTTAATATTAGTTGGACCGCCTGTTGAACGAGTGGTAAGCCTACATGTCTAACTTCAAAGTTCGGCTTCGATTCTCGACGGGGACTGGCAAAAATTGTGGTAAGTATAGATATCTGTATTTCCGGGTCTGTTTATTTCTACATGTATTAGTATCGTTAACATATACCCATAACACAAGCATAATACAATTTGCTTAATTTGGTCAGGTCAGCTCGATTTGTGTAATTTGTCCTGGGATATGTGTTTGTTTATTTGTGACATTTTAGCAAAAAAAAAGATTTTTACATTCGTAAACGTAAATTACGTGTTTTTACGTAAGAAATCACTCTTTCATATCTCATAAAAAAACCTGATTATAAGAATTGTAGACTCTTAGTTCCGATTTTAACTTCCGTAATGCCATGACCCTGTTCCAAAAAGAGTATAATATCCTTTTTTTGCAACAAGGTATAACTGACATTATATATTATAGAAACCAGACTGAACAACTAATTAAAGGGTATATTAAAAACTAAAGATTAAGTTTAGCTTTCAAGTAGGATACCCTTATGCTATTTTAATAATTAAGGGAATCAACCGTAGTGAAAATTTAAAAGCGCTAATAATACTGTATAAGTGATAATATAGTACTTAGCCCAAAAATGTTCATACAAGTTCTGAAGTTTTGAGTACTACATCTTGTCATGTTGTCAGGGTTAGTATCCATCGCCTAATTACGTTAGTTGCCACAATTGCGATTCCAATTGCAAAGGAATGAATGGATTTGCTGTGCAACAAAACTTAAATCCATAACCTCAGGTCAGCTGCTATAAACGTCAAGCAATAAGTTGGCTTCTTTCACCAACCACCACCTCACCTATCGGTGACGTCATAGCGTGTTTGACATTAAGAAGTTACAGTCTGGTAAGTAGGATAGCCTTACATACAATAAGTTGGCTTACCTTCCAGTAAATAATAAAACAACATCTTATCAAATCTATTTTTTTTTGTTTCTTCTTTAAGTGTTCTTAAGTGTTTTTTTTAAATACTAACTATGGTGGTACACCACTATACAGCAAATAATCCAGACAGGCACTAACCACTACCTCACCTTTCACTGACGTCATGACGTGTTAGACATTGAAAAATTTCAGTCTATTTATAGTAAAACGGATAGCATTACATACAAGGTGGGCTTAACATCCGGCATCATCTATGTTCTGCCAGAATCTATGATGTTTATAGTCAACAGTTAATTTTTGCCACGTGTTTGTCGCTTATGTGTTATTAAAATCCATGTACCAATTATACCTGTAGTTTCTCTTCATCTACTTTGGACTCGGCATGTTTGAGAGCATCATCCTTCTGCAAGTTGTCGGCAGAGGGCGCTGCAGGTTGCAACACAGGCGCTGACGTCGATTCTTGCGTGTGTAGTGGGACTGCAGCATGAAGTGCATGAGCGTTTGCGATTGGCAGAGGCTCGTCCTGAAATTAAAAACAGCTCTTAGTATCCACTGTTTTGAAATAACTATTTTCAGTATTTCACACTCGTAAACTTGATCTAATGTCAAGACAACACAGTTACTGTCAAACAAATCATTCTCTTAGGTCCATTTGCACGTTCCTGGGTTAAGTATTTAACCCTGAGTTAACTTCTAACTAAGATTAAATCACTTTATATTTGACAGTTTAACTCATCATGAAATTTAATTCAAGAACGTGCAAGTGGCCCTAAAATATAGAAAATATATAAAACTAAGTTACTAAATTACAAATGTCAGGCAATAAAAGATAGAATATGTATAGTAGAATTGAGGCCAAGATATAGAAGTTTAAAACTAATTACGAAATAATACACGACGAAACCACTGACTGAAACTATATTAAAAACGTGAAGAGTCAACCTATACGCATACATTATGTGCTAACTATGTGTATTAACACACATATATTATAACATAAGACAAGTAAACATTAATCTTTGTCTAGTTAGTTACTTGTAAGGAGAGAGAAATCGCATGTGTGAACTCATCATAACAGTAACAATGTAAGGCTGAGGACAAACGAACGATTTTGTGAGCTGTTTGTTTAGGTACTAAAAAACTGCCGCGAACGTAACGGAACGTAAAACGGAACACAAATTATTTTACAAGATTTTAGTAAAGATGATTTATTTGTAATGTACAAGTTCCACAACATATTCCATCCTAGCATGGTATACAAATATCCAATATTCTAAAAGCTATGTACCTAATTATTATATGATATTTCACTACAAAATTCAAGTTATTATTATCAAAATTACATTACATATTTATTTTATTTTAAAATAGTCACATATCTTGTAAAAACTTTTAGGTACGTAAGGAATCTTGCAAGTTGAAATTTATCTAATTTGTGCTGAATAAATGAATGTGAGCTAAATTTTGCATGCATGTATAAATCGGATAAAAATACGAAATTTTCGTGACATGGAACTAATCTCCGGAACCGGAAGGAGGCTGTACGAACTCCTACATTTCCCAGCGTTATCTTAGCGTGTTTAGGTTTATTTAACGTCTGGCATAGTTCTTTGTAGGCCTTTACAAACAAAGCATGTCAATTTGTTAAAACTGTATTACACTCAGAGCTCTCAAGATTCGCTAGCTTTACCCTACAATCAAGCAAGTAATATAAAGCGATACGTATCACAGGTAATAGGCTATTTAGCTTAACTATCAATATTCTTCGCAATAAAAACAAGTGAAGGGTATCTTGAACCTTTGTGGGTTGTAAATTAAATGAGTTACCTATCACGAGGAGGTCAAGGATTGTTATGAAGCAGTTAATGCTTTCAATCCTCCTTGATGGTTACATATTACTTGTGTATTTTATGAGTAAATAGCAATTACTTTATATTTTTAGTTTATATCATAAATTTGATGATCAAAATGTCTTATCGTAATCTGAGTGCACTCGTATAGCAAATATCCATCTAGAGCATTTTCCCCTATGGTAAATTAGCGATGTTATAAATTTGACGTATCTGGGTTATCTGTGGCATCATAACTGCTAAACAAATGGACCAATTTCTATGCAGATTTTTTGTTTGAAAGCTGACGTTATCGAGATGGTTTGTAGCTATATTAGGTTTCGGTTTTGTAGTGGGCTAACGTTTTATTTTTTATTTTTTGGTTATTTATTTTAAAACCTTATCTACCCTCCTAAGGTATGTTATGTTACCTAATAAAAATATACCTACATAGTACTAAACAAAGGCACTTTCTCTATCCCTATGTCCCTTTGTATACTTAAATCTTAAAACCTAAGGAATGGATTTTAACAGGAAGGTTTATAATATTAATAGTTATATTTTATACCAGTGCGAATCCGGGGTGCGAATCTAGTTTAATAGAAAAGCTAAATAATACGTCTAATTGTTTGAACCTTTTCTTCTAAACGCACCACCAACTGTAATGCACAATCGGATGCATTATACCAATTCAGTAACAAAAAGTTTGATCATGTTCAATTTCTATATTTTTTTAGAGAAGTTTAATTACACATAATAAAATACAAAATCATGTTAAATTACACAGGATGTTGTAATCAACCTCTACCGTGACAAAAAATACAGCATCATTGTGACAAAGTTCGAAACTATTACGATGCAAAATTACGAGATTTATGTGGAAACAATAATTTATACCTATTTATTTTTCTCGCAATCTGTTATTGTTTATATATCAAAGTCATTGTCATCTGTTCCCGCCTTTTTTTTTAATCGTTCGTCAAAGGCCATGCTGCCACAACTTATGTATATACGCCTTTTTTTAACTTACTTTACGGAGTTTGGTTTACGGAAAAGGTGGTCGCAATTTCTACGTTGTGGAATTTTGTGTTTATATTAAATTAATAATTAATTTAAAATTAGTCAATTTTATAGGGACTTCGTGCAATTGTTGTTATAATGAAATGGTTAAACGAATAAATAAGTTTAATTAACATGTATTTCATGTGTACTCGTATGTTATTCAATGAGCTTAAGTAAGGAGAACAGCTTTACTCAAGAAACTGACATGACTAGTTTTTGCGAATGATAAATTAAAAATTTTAATATAACTAACGGCAAATGCTAATGCCAATACCAAAAACTAAAGAAAAAAAACCTGATTAACAAAATAGCAATCTGAGATTGACAGAAATTGAATCATACTAGGCCAATTCCGTTGACGTTGGGATGTGATAATCCTATCACCTACTAATTTTACTATTTGCTCCAACCTCATGCTAAAACTTCATATTTAGGTACATTAACAGACAAAACTACTTTATCTGCAAATAATAACTTTTTTTTAATAAATCTTTTTTTATTTCTATTGCATATTCATAAAGATTGTGGAGCTTTGTTATATCCAACTATTACTAACACTACGAATATCTAAAACTATCATGAATAAGCATGAGCAAACAATCGAAAGTAAATACAAACAGACGAAAACAAATACTCGAGTATCTGATGAGGTGTAACAGGAGATTTAATATCCCGGGGCTGGAAATGTCAATATCACCTGCTCACAGTACAGTCTGTTTACACTGGCGGAGCTCGAAATTAATAACGGGAAACCCATCGCAAATACGGTAGATTAAAAAATTTATCATATTTTATTAAATCGGGGGGGTTACCATAAGCTCTTCAAACAGTACTATTTCAACAATACTAATTGTCAGTCGAGAAAGACAACCTTATGACGTATACCATAAAGTTGCTTATAAAAGCAGACATTTAGCAAGATGGAAATAATACTGCTACAAGTGTTCATGGTAGGGCCCCTGTACCGTACAGTATATACGTGACCACAGAATATATTTAGTGCTTTTGAGGGTTGCGTAACTCGAAAGAAAAAGGATCACTTTGCTGTCCATGCGTCCCTCAAAATTCTTTTTCTCAAGAAGACGTGGAGGTTCAGTTGAAATTTATTTGATTTAAATTTCTGGTTAAACTCACCACTCAGGTACAGGTGCCTTAGAGTACAGGGTACTTCCCGTAAACTCAGAATCTTAAAATTTGGTACGAAGTCACGTCTTATGGCACAGACAAAGGGAAAATTGTAAAACCCGCAATTTTTATTTTATTTTTATAAAAACATAATAGAATATCGTGATGGGTAAGCTTTTACTCATATACCTAGAAATTTGTACGTACGGCATCCTCGGTGCGCGGGATGACATCTGGCTCATCATTGAAACACTACAAAGGCGAGCATTAAAGTTAAAGTGGTACCGATCCGGACGAATCTAATTCTTCCACCAAATCTAACGACAGATATAATTTGGATATAATAATAAGTTTTACTAACCATGACTACCGTGTATTCTAACTCCTCGACTGAGGAAGTCAAGAAGTTGGCATACACGAAAAACCCAACCCATCCAACGCTCAGGTTCGAATCTCAACAGAAGCAGGCCCATATTGTGATTAAGATCATTATCTGTATTTCTGGACCTTGGTATTTTTTACGGTATGTCAATACAAGTGTTACTGTATATTAGTATTTAGCAAATTGTTGGGTAATTCAATTTGTGTAATTTGTCTAGGGATATTTATTTATTTAATGGATATATTGCAATTAGTATCTACCTATTTGTAAATTGTGCAAGGAAACTAAATACAGTGTTTTTAGTTATTATCTAATGTTGTGATTTGAATGTTAGAGTTAATAACTATTTGAAATGAACAAAACATTATGTTTTTTCAGGTTTCAAAATTAAATGGTATAAAACGAACTACTGAACTAGATCACCAGTCCCTGTAATTCTGAGTAGTCATCACGTGCTTAGTTTCTAATAATTTTCTTTTCAGTCATACTTTCCACATTTTGAACCTTACTTAGAGGGTAATCTTATTCCTTAGTTTGTTTTATCATACATTAACGTATATCCTGTTACATAATATGCTTTGACAATATTTCATAAAAACATTAATAATAGTGTAGTAGGTATTAATAGGCAGAAACCCACACAGCTCATTGTTAAACTCAATTGCTGAGTTCTCACTGAATGACAATGGATGGTAATCTTAGAACGTGTTTAAAAACATTCATATAAAAATCACAAGGTTATTTGTATACTTTACTAAAACTGCAACCGTATTTATTATGAGAGAAGGCAAACAAGCAGACAGAATTCTTGATGGTGAGAAATACACATCGCATGTAGATATCATAAATGTACTGTAAATTGTCTAAAGCCCTTTTGTACAAGTAAGACCCATATTAATAGACTCGTCTAAAGATTAACGGATATCGCACATCCTTGCAAAGGGCGGAGTGTATCGGGTCGGAGAGCATCGCATACCAAAACACACTCAAACTGGCCGGGCCGCATCGCATTGGTAAATTTCTGTTAGGTACTCAATAATACAGATACAAAGAGTAGAGCAAAAAAGAAAAGTGTCAGCTCCACTTTAAAATCATTACGTCGCGCCTCCGGTATTTGTCGTACAAAACTTGAGTATTAAAATTTTTTCGCAGAATTATTATTGCAATTCTCCCTAAATACATCATTAACATCGTTTTTATTTCTCTTTTTGGGGACTGTACGCAATGCAGCTTGGCATAGCGTACGTTGCTTCATACAATATATAAAAGCGATCTAGGCGCATTATTGCGCTGTGATACGCCACGATGCGATGCGGCCTAAGCAAGTGTGCGCTATCCTTAAGACCGCACCGAAGCGCGAGCTTGCTCGTAGGTGTGACAAAAACTTAAGGGTCCATGTATGCTAAAATACGTCAGCAGTATAATGTTTTTTTTTTCATAAAATACACAAGATTAACATGAATATGCTTTATAAGACTAGTGTTCCCAAAACACGATTCATTTCATTTTGCTCGAAAAAAAAATTAAAAAGTTAACCCTTTTTTTAAAGCAAAACCCAACTGCCTACTTCAATTATGAAAATATCGACACCAGATTTAACATAAACATAGATAAGTACTATACCTAAAAGATAAGTGTTTCAGTTTTTATAATTTTTTTCAAATTTCTTTTATAGTGTTAAAAATAGGGATTTGTCGCTTAAGACGTTTACTTTAGAGCACAATATTTCACAGTAATCATGGAACGGTGCAGCGATTGGCTCTTTGGGCTGACTAAGTATGGGGCCTTAAGACAGTTATTAAAACCGAACTATTAATACTGACTTAAGTTTCCCAATTAGGGGCAGGGTAGAGAATTCAAGCACGATAACATTTGAGTAGAATATTCTAAGCGCAGTGAAACTGTAAAGA
This sequence comes from Calephelis nemesis, assembly GCA_002245505.1. Classification (NCBI taxonomy): domain Eukaryota; kingdom Metazoa; phylum Arthropoda; class Insecta; order Lepidoptera; family Riodinidae; genus Calephelis; species Calephelis nemesis. The sequence goes on along the minus strand of NJDD01001236.1, from coordinate 217,303 downwards.
CTTTACATTTTTATTTATTAATTACTAGCTGTTACCCGCAGCTTTGCTCGAGCGAGTAAAATTATCTGCTGATTATAGCAAACTTTCATAGAAACTTTCAACCCCTATTTCACCCCGCTAGGGGTAGAATTTTCAGAAATGTTTAATTCTACTCATATGTAATAAGGAGCCCAAAAATAATCTTTCACATTTCTAAAAAATTACAGTCTTCCAAACAAACTTTCATCCTCTATTTCAACCCTTTAGGGGTAGAATTTCCAAAATACTATTTTATTTCGTATTTTGTAAGTATAGATTTATTTGATACATGTCTTCACAAACTTAATAGCATATTTTTGTAATTATATATTGTGCTCGTACTCGTACATACAATAGGAGATATTTCACTAGAGTAATAGGCAGTTGTTCGTGTCATCTTTTTCTAGAATAGTAATAATAATGATAGAATTCATTTTAATGATCATTGCGAGCAGCTTGTAAGCGGATCTTTCATTGTAATATGTAGTTTAAATTACTTTGCTTAGATTCCATCTCTTAACCACAATTTGACCTTCAAGAACAATGGCTACAAAACACACCCTTTCGTGTGATGTAAGGAAATCCGGTGACGTTGTAAATACCTTGCAACACATTAGCCACTACAAAAAAAGTAATGTAGGTACAATATATATGTATATAAATAATTCTCCGTTGCCTGTGGTCATCGCATCACGCCTGAACGGATGAACTAATTTTGTGATGTTTTGGTTATTGTCTGTTCTGAAGATAAAAATCAGGAAAATTAAAAGGAAAATGGGAAAAACCAATAAGCACTTTTTTATGCAAACTCTTAATACCTGTTAAGTATGTCAATCGATTCGATATTCGCCGAGTCGGCTAGTTATTATACAGAACTCAATAAATGGTCACCAAAATCCATTAATAATTGAAGGGTTGAGTTCGAGAATGGTTTAACTGATTTTTTTTTCAAAAATTAGTTATTGGTATCGTTGGATTCAGAAAGAAATAATCTATCTAATGCTCTTTTCNGGTAATACTAATATAAGTTAATTTGAAATAGTGACATTACCAGTATAAAAAGTATTTAAAGTTCAATAATAACAATAATAATGATAACTGGTACGTTAATTTATTCAATTTTAAAGTGCATTAAAGTGCATTAACGTTAGTAGTATAAGTTGGTTTAAGTGAAAAAATATATTTTTACAATACAATACAATATAAAATGCTATTTATTTTACACTATTATGTAAAATGGCTATTTCTCATTTATTTTTAAATTAATTTATAGTTATTGGGGCTACATTGATTAGTAGAATTGAAAATAATGCTCCCAATGTTTAACATGTATTTGCGTCAAATCACGTATTCGTTAGTTAAACCATTCTCAAACTAATTTGAATTATTTTTTTAAAAATGCAATATTACCAATTGCATGTTTTTTTTTGGAGTCGGTTAAAAAATAATGAAAAAACTAATCTTAGAAGAAACAGATATTTGCAATTTTATTAATATTATTTATATTATTAAATTTATTCTAGTATCTATTTAAGTAATTATATGTATTAGTGTCGTTGACTAACACCCATAACACAAGCATATAATTTGCTTACTTTGGGGTTAGATTCAATTTGTGTGACTAGTCCAGGGATATTTATTTATTTATTTATTTATTTATCACAAAAAGACACTGCTCGGCGAGGAAATACGTAGGTATACCTACATACATTTCCTGTTTTAACAGCTTTCCTGTGGGAGGACATAATCTAGAGGTCGTTTAAAAATTCTATCGCCCACTTGTAATCAAAACGAAACACAAGTTTTGCTGTAGAAGATGCTCTGAACTGCCAAAAAGTTATGACAGTATAATAAGATTTTAATGTTAAAATAACTCGACACTAGCGCCATCTTTATTTTTTAATTCAAACTTTCCATCAATTTCTTTTTTTTATTGTGTGAAAGGTAAACGAACAAGAACACGGCTCTCCTGATGGTAAGAGACAACCGTAACCGTTTTTATAAAAATACTAGAAGTGTTTGTACTCAAAAGAAGTATTTTATAAATCTAAGTAAAGTAGGTCTGAGTATAACATCTATTTTTTATAGCCCTAAGTGACAAGGGTGACTCACCACAACATTTTTTAATAAAATTACATTAAAAAAGGAACAGAACAACTTCTGCCGGGTCAGATAGTAAAGATCCAAACCAAGGATTACCAAATCGTGGTAATCCTTTATTAAATCCCGTAACACTTTAGGTATTATAGAGGTCAAAAGATAAAGATTTCGAAATACGAATATATGCCTGACATTTTTACATAGATCAATTACATTATTTTATTATTTTTATATCATGTTCCTGTGGCGAGTAATTATAAAATACTCGTATATGATGATATAATGATGTTTAATCATAACTTTCTTTAAAATAATGCTACCTTTTAGTTGCAAAAGAATCTTTGGGATAAATAAAAAAAACGTTCAATATTAAATTAACGCTTTAGCTTGTACACTAAAACAATATTAAGAAAATTATAACACTATGATATTACTCGTATTAAAGAAGAGGCCACTATTTCGTAGGCATCTGAAACCTTATAAACTATAACCATTACCTGATATTTAAGGGAGGACTTTATCAGTTTTTAATGTTAAGTTTGACTTATTAATGATAAGAATACACCAGAAAATTACGATTCTCGTATGCAAAATGTTAAATTTGGATAGAAATGACTAAGCGTTTTGTTAAAGCTACTTTACAAAGCATTTACCTTGATAAGTAAGAGTAATTGTAACGTGTTTATGTTCGTACATCTCGTCTACGTTAGCCATTCCTAAGAATAACGACCTAAATGCAAAATCCTATTTTCATTGTTTACTTTAAAAATTGAAGCTGATTTAAAAAAAAAATATTTTCGTTTTGACATAGACAAGAAAACTGCAAAAAAATATAAAACAAAAAAGAGGAGTTTAAATAATCCCTCTACTATATTATCATCTAACATTATCCCTCTACCAGATACTCATACAAAAAAAGATAAAAAGCAATATAGTCTAGAATATTATTTGTCTGTCGCCTATAGAGAATCCTGACTACCTACGCCCTTGTCTGTAGTATTTTTTCTTAATGGCAGGAAATTCTCCGACTTGTTTCAAATCAAAAAAATATAATAAATTTGTCACCCTAAACAGATTACACCAATTGAATCTTGTGGTGTGTTTGTTAGTCAACGAAACTAATACATAAAAATACTGAGGAATATACACTAGAAATCGGATATAATTAAATAAACACCCAAACAATGTCTATTTTGAAATTCTTTTATTTAAAAATAAGTGTTATTTGGGTGTTTATTTAATTAATTCCGATTTTGGGTAAGTATATATTCCTTAGTATTGGCATGGCTCAGTTTTCATGGGCAACTTTTATAGAAATTTATAATTATAGAAACTTCTTACAGAAAGTGAGATAGAGTGCTGATAAAGAGGTGTTTAGTGTGAAAATGATGTTTAGCTACCAACATTGAGGGAGCAACCGACCGCGAAACATTCCCGACCGCAACCGATAGAAAACGGCGATTACGTAGACAACAATTGTCGCATTGTGCCTACGCCCATAGCACTTTTACCGGCTTTACGAAACATTTTAAAGTATTATAAATGTTATTGCTTTCTGCGTTGAATGTTGCGTGACAACGAGGAAATAGTTTTTTGCAAAAGTTAAAACAATAAGTTACGTCATTCTCTTTCAGAGATCTATGGACAGCTGACATTTGAAGATTTATTTCCTGGGTGGACAGTGGATAAGTGTGTTTTTTTATGTTGAATCTACTCATTGTTTGTTTTACTGGTTGAAATAAACTAGAAGCCCACTGAGTGATAAAATATAACCATTGTATCTACATAATATACAAAAATGAATCCATACTTTTGTTTACACCTACTCTGCGCCTCTGTGGTTTAGTCTGTAGTCTAGGTCCGGGTTCGATTACCGGGTCCGACAATAATAAAAATTAGACAATTTTTTTTAGTTTTCTAATAAAAAAAATGAAGTTGGCCGGGATTGGATATGTACCCGGTTGGCGATAGGCTTGCCAGCTATCACATTGCAGGACTTCGTGTCTTCGGCTAGTCGTAGGTGCCCTGGTTGTGCCTCTGCCTATCTTTTCAGGGATATGAGCGTAAAGATACTTTTTTTTTTTTTTACTCCATTACTTAAACGGTTTCAGTTAACTTTTTTAGATTCTTAATACTTTGTTAAAGTTATCTATTTATTTATGAATAAATTGAAATTGATGTATATTCGTAGATATAATATAAGACAGAACAATGTCTGTCAAGTCAAAGAGTAATATTTAAACATCTATGGAAAAATTACACGAATATATTTGTGATACCGGTGTCATTTGACGTTACTGCTGCCTAGAAATGCACAAAAAATGGGAATAAATTGAATAGATAAGCTCAGCAAGAAATCTACGTTCATCACAAATATCTCCCTCTGTCCAGAGTGGAACCCGAGCGTCAATAATCGTGGTTATGCACGACCTTAGTGTAGGATAGACCATCTGCCGTCCTGCTAGGCATAATAACAAGACCACTGGCAGTAGATTGCTGTGCAGCTTCTTTCCCTGGTAGGGATCCACTTCATCCTGATCACTTGATCCTGCACTTTCTTCTTCACACACACAAACAACCTAGCAACACGGTAGCGACGCACCTACAGTATCTTTGGTGTCTATAGGCTACGGTTATCCCTTATCATTATGGGAGCCGCGTACTTGTTCGCTGCCGTTTGAAATAAAAAAAAATGTCCTGACTGGTCATCCTAGTATTGCAGAACCGTGTCTAACGATAATACCTTTTCTCGAGGTGTTTTCCGATTAATAAGTACAAAAAAATCTTATACTACAAAAGTATTAAAAAATTTTGTATTAAAATTTGTATTAAAAAATAACTACAGATAAAAAAATCAACATCTCTATAAGTACCCACATAATGATATCTCGCGTGTCCAAATGAAAAGTTGTTACGGGTTCCACGAGCGTGCTCAGAAAATCATCAATTTCCGTCCACTTTAATAACACACGTCATATTTACTGGCAAATAACTACACCATTCAAAAGTACATTAGAAAATAATACCTAAATGTTACATAATAGAAGGACGATATTTAAAAAAAGTATCTAATATTTAATTAAATTTAAAAAAGTTTCTGATATTTCATTTGTAATAATAATAATAAACGTTAAATTATTACACTAATTTAAAAACAAAATTAAAAATAATAAATAAAAAAATAATAACTACAACAAACCTCAGATAAAGTATCCAACAAACAGTATACCTTGATTGTTACCCTCTCTGTCATTCATTAAAGATTAATTTATTATTTTGAAAATAAAAAAGACATAATTTTCAAATTAAACATTTAAAATAAAAAAGTATATCTTTATATCTTTACTAAAAATAAAAACATTACATTTGCGTTGATCTGAACATCATGAATAGACATATTTTTTATGTCTATATACTTGTATAAAAGAAAAACATTACATTTGCTCAGATATGACGGTTAGAGATTTGCAACACATATAGATATCACTAGATTCCACGCGCAACTTCACTTGCATGCCAAGTTCTACGAAATATTTATTGGTTGTAGCTTATGTGTTATACTGATTTTTTTATGTAATAAGACAGCGAACAAGAAAACAACTCTCCTAAAAGATAGCCGTGGCCTGTAAACACTATAGGTGTTGTAGGTACGTCGTTGTCTTTTGGCAGAGATGTTAGGACAATCGTGAAGGTCTACCGGCTACCCTACACAGAAGACCCGGACGAACACGGAGTATTATGTTTCAAATATTACTAGTAACATTTTTATATTTATTAAACACAATAAAACTGCACAAAATCAAGTTGAACATATGGACGACGGAACATTGAAATAATGTCGTATAAGTAAATAGATACGTATTAGGTAGGTATGTGTACATTAAAAAAGCGCTTAACAAAATGCCATAAAATTTGTATGCAACTTGGTATCTAACCAATAAAAAAGAATTATAAAAACTGGATTACTTTGTAAAAAGTAATGTGTTTAATATAAAAATACAGACGTCGAATTTAAGAACCTCCTCCAGTTTTTCATCAGACATACAAACAATTGATTTTAGGTTGTTATTTTACCTCGTATGCAAATACATTTCAACAGGAACCATTACGAACTACTATTAATATTCGTGTGTTTTTTCTAACCAATTGAATTTCATACACACTCATACATGTTCAGAAACACATCGAACCGTGAACGTTCAGTAATTTATACAACCAAAGTAATGTTGTTTTATACCAGTTTATTTTGTAGCTGGAAAAAACATCTTGTTTCGTTCATTTAAAATTGTTATCAACTCCAACCATAACATTATACTATAATTTATTATATATTATATTAAAAACCACATTAGAATGACTATAAACACGTACTTGGGTTCATTCCACAAGTTTCAAATGCTAATTGCAATATATCCATTAGATAAATAAATATCCCTGGACAAATTACACAAATTGATCTAATCCCAAAGTAAGCAAATTATATGTTTGTGTTATGGGTGTTAGACAACGTAACTATTATATAGACATACTTAAATCTATAATATAAAAATGAATCTCTAAATGTGTTGGTAAGCGCATAACTTCCGAATGACTAGACCGAGTTGGCTAATTCTTTATGTACTGTGTTAGTTATTGCCAGGACAAAGTTCTTATCAAGAAAAAAACTGGGAAAATTGTAGGGAAAATGGGAAAACAATATTTTAATGATACCCATACAAACTGAGAGGGTGGAACGAAGTTCGCCGGAGCAGCTAGTACTAGAATAAATTTAGTAAGCACCCAGACCCGGAAATACTGACATTTAGATGTTCAGCACACAAATGACGGGAATCAAACGTGACCCTCGCGTTTGGTCGGTGGTGTTAGGCGTGTACGTTAACTCCTAAACCAACGAGGCGGTCAATTATATACATAATAATAACATTTAATATCACAAAATATAGTGGCTCAGAATTGGGCAAACAACATTGATTCATCACAAATATCTTCCGACAAATCTTGTCCCATAACATCCATATCTATACACACACACGCACCCACACACACACACAAACACACACACACACACACATACACACATACATGTTTTGACGCCCTTACGGGTCTATATCCATAATAACATTATAAACACGAGTCTGTCTGTTGCTCTTTCATGGCTAAACCGCTAAACTGAATTTGATGAAATTTGAATGCAGAAAAAAAAATTAAAGAGAAAAAAATTGTCACTTCCTCTTAATAAACTAAAACCAATAAAGACGAATGTAACAAAACTCAATTACATAAATCTTACAAGCGATTTCGAAAACTGGAATTACAAACGACTTTATATGCAAAGATACGAACTAAAATTAATTTAACCCCATAACTGCAGCTGGGTAAAAATATAAGTCGTTATAACAAAGGTCTTGCATTGAGACGTGTTATCACTTATCAGCTTGGTCATCGTTCACACCCGAAAGAACATAATTTCAATACAATTATACATGCTTCAGAAATATATGTTAATGTTTCAAACCAAGAATGAAAATATTATGAGTTGAATTTCACGTAGCCTGTGACTTTTGACTCGTCATATTGAAAAAACGAAAGCGTGTTAAATGAAAGAAAGCGTTAACAAATAAAGGCTGCATTCATTGAAGTCAGTGACTAGGCTTTTGTAAAAACAAAAACATGTGCCAATATTTTCGACACTAATGGCGGACGTATGGTAGAATAATTAACTGTACCTACAAAAAAAGTGTTTGTGCAATTTGCCTTTGTGTAATATCTGCAATTAGAATAAAACATATTCATGCTATTGTCTGAAATAAATGCGAAAGTTACTTTCAATTCATTGCAGAAGTTCGCAAAATGTAAACTTTTTCATTCTCTTCACACACTACTTTAATATTTACAGGTGTTTCTATTCAAAGGTACATTTATTAAGTTACTGACGTTTTTTTTAATAGATAATGTTTTTGCCAATATTTCCGTAGGCAACTAAAAATAAATATTTTTTATCACAGACCACGAACAAATTTGCCGTTCCGCTAATGTTAAAAGATAAAAGTGGCCTCTTAGAAACCTTAGAAATTATAGGTGCGTCGCTACCCTGTGGCTTCATGTTAGGTCTACCCAAATACCATACTCTTCCGACCATTAAATAACATTGTCAAAAATATTTATGATTAGTTTTCTTTGAAAGTGAGAAAGTTTTAGTTTTAGCACCAAAATATGTTTTAACTAAATCCTAAAAATAACATCTAAATAAGATCTTAATAATATCCTAAAAATAAATAATTATATTAAACATTTAAAAATAAATGACCACCATTGAGTATTATTTTGGTTTTAAGTTTTCTTTGTATATTTTTTTTAAGTTTAGTTTCGTTTAAAATGAGACATGTTTATTAACATTAAAATTTATGTTCAGTATTCATAAGGGTTCATATTTTACAAGTACTGAAGTATTAGAAAGTAAGGTTACGTAAGCGAAAGTGATTATCACACTACTCTTTATTATGAACTTTATGATTTCGTAAGTGTTTCGGGCTTTTAATTTAGCATATAAACTGGTACAAACCCATTATCCTCCATGAATTCATTAAATTTGATTCAGTTTGATTTTATAACCTAAGCATTTCATATGATATCTCTGTTACATACTAGCAATTGTACTCTACAAAACTGAAATGTGTTTAGTTTTTTTTACCCTAGATGTGTTATAAGTTAGGCATGTAATTGTGAGGGTGTGTGTGTGTGTGTGTGTGTGTGTAACTCGCATAAGGAGGCTTATAATTCGAGACTTAATTTGACAACACACCACCAACATCTTTAGATTCTAGGTGTGGTTATCACCAGGAAATCTATCTGCTTAATTGCCTTTCTATAACATGAAACAGCACTTTTGATCGTCTCGGGTATAGTGCAACCAACTTATTTGTTCTGTAGTTAAAATCGGAAATAAATAATTTCTAGAAACGCAATTCTGCTGTCAATGTGAGATATGTCAAAACTGAAAATAAAATTCCATCGCCTACATTTTTTTTATTACTTTGTCATTTCAATATTTCCTAAGCAAAAGTCTAAAAATCAGTAATACTAAATGTCACACTAGCGGCACTGTTTACTGAACAGATAATTTAATGGCACTGTAGCAGTAAAGTGTTATATTAGAAACGTCAACCGTCATACAACAAAGATGCATCCACGAACTCGGGTCGACGACCACCGTGCAACTTTCACTCCGGACATAATCGCAACCTATGTAATGTTTCCACCCAACCTCCTCATTTCTATATAAGTGTCTTGGATTGCTTAATCAGCCTAGTTTCTTTTTAAAGCGTGCTTTACCTTTCCCAATATACAGCCAGGAGTTTTGGCGGGAACGAGAGAAAAGATGGATGCAATTTTTTCGTAATTATAGAATTTCGTTTATTACCTTGTTGGTCATACATACATGCAAGGCAATGAAAATGAAAAACATTTATTTGTATATGAGTGTTATAAAGATGTTACGAAATTATTTCGGCATTCCTACATATTCTACCAAATTGTGGTGTGCAAATATTTCAATAGGTATTTAAAAAAATAGTTATTTTAATAATTTATTTACTATTTACAAACATTGTTTTTTGTATTCATTACATTAATAAAAACATTTTTAGAATGTAAATAAATTTTACCCTATCTACTGTAAATTAACACCTTTTCCAAACCTAGACAGGTGGAAGAAGAAACGGCAAAACCACTAACACCCTAAACTAAAAACTTTGCGGAGGGATGAAGTGTTTGTGCAAATAACATTCGTAATGCCGAACAGTTTCTAATAACGTGAAAGTATAAGACGTGTAAACTAAGTAACTAAGTAAAAATTACGAACGCTTGTCAACTATGTACCTATTTACAAATTTATTATGATTCAGTAATAAAACTTTCTTGAAGTAATCTTACATATTTTGTAAGTTGCAAAACATTTACCTGTCTTTAGCGAGCTACCAGGTATAGAGAAAATTAATTTAGTAAGTGAAACTTTTTTCTTAATTTGGATTATATTCGAATCCATTCGAATCGTCTATATTCTTTGACTGTCACAGAACTTTTATACTGCTATAACTTTTTTTAAATCAATTTTCCCCTTTCTGGGGCCGGCTAAGACCTATAGCCGGCTAAGGCTATGCTGCCATTTCTTCCATATTAACTACTGTTACTGTAAAATACAAGATCTCTCTACTTTTATCTGCCTACCCCGGAAGAGTCTTTAACGTATCACGTCATTTAAAGTTGGAAATTATTTCTTATCTCAAATGTTAAAATAAGCCGTCTTGTTTGATAATGACGACTCGTTTGTTTGAAAATGTATATCTATAATAAAACATAGTGTATATAAACATATTTTTTAATGTTTAGGTACATTGGATAGTTTTAGTTTATTGGTTAATAGTTTTATTTCTTTTTTTGTAAGTTGAAGACGCAGAAACATTACATCTAATGCCTCATATAGATCTCAGTTGTCTAAGATGGCTATTACATAGTTTTTTTTTTGTTTCTCAGCTTAGTGTGTTATAAAATAAATTAAAAAAAGAACATGTGTACTGTTACGTGATATGTTTCTGTGTAAAATATAATATTAAATTTGAACTATCTATAACACTAATAGGTATAGTTAATCAATTAATATCTTATGTTGTGTGATTGTCAGGAGGTTCTTATGAAAAACTAATGTTGTAACTTTATTCAATATTGGGCCAGCTAGTATTTCATAAAAATCAATTAATTACAGATTGCAACTTGCCTTACCTATTTACAATTGCAATTGGCAAGTTACATTAAAAGCAAAGTTATTAACAGTAGGTCAGTCGGTAAGAAATAAGAACAATGACAAACAATACCGTTAAAATATTAACAATCGAGAACAGAATATACTTCCAAGGTTTTTGTGCTTACAAAGTTTCCTACAAACAAAAATGACTGCAAGAAGGAAAGGAAAAAATTGAAAGTTGAAAAATACTGTACAACAGAATTTCATGAGGTTTTTTCATTAATTTGATAACATGTCTTCAGTCTTGTCATTTGTAATAAAAAAAATGTTTTTCAAATCAAATATAAGCTATTTTGTTTAATTTTTAACGAAATCCAAAAAGGTATGTTTATTATAAGATTACTCGGCAAATAATGTGTTAATTTTTGAGATTCTTTTAAAATGGTAAGTCTTAATTTCGAGATTGTTGCATATAATAATTATTGATCCGATTATACGATATAACTTCATGAGTTATACTTAATAATGCATACATTTTAATCTATATTGGCAACATCATTATCAATGTAAGACATAATTATAAAAAAATGTAGATATAATATAAAAATTCTACTGGGTATTGATGAAATTTATATGGATCATTTCAGAATTGCTATCAGAATGTTAAAAAAGGAATTATCGAATCTCAGTCATAATTGAATAATTATTCCATTATGTGAGTCGTTTTTTTTACCTAACATTTTTTTTTTTTAATTTTTGCAGCTATATTGCCTTTAAATAGCACTATGTGTAGGTAGGTATTTACCACTTTTTAGCTTTTAGTTATTAAATTTAAGTACAAATAATATGAAGGTAAAGCAAGGACTTTTGTAATTGATAGTAGGTACTTACACCTATTATAATATGCGTTACGAAAAACACATAATTTTAATGCAGAAGCACAACAGTTTTCAGAATTTATTATAGGTATAATAAAAACGCAACTGAATATTGTGCAACAAGGTCGTATTTGTAAAGAGAGCTCTTTAATCCATACTAATATTATTATTACGAAAGTTTTCTATCTGTCTATTACGCTGTCTTACATAAACCGCGGGGCCGATTTTGGTGAAATTTGATATTCATATAGTTAGGGACCTAAATTTAAGCGTAATTTTCTTTTTCAAAAATGTACCCGTCCCTTGGACTTTAATGGAAGATGAAAATTTCTGCACAGCACTCTACCATCATAGCGTTTGTTACTAATTATCCAGTTTACGCTAATCTCGCCTCTTACAGGCTATCAGACAGAGATAGGCATAAAGGCATATCAGGTAGGCATAGATGACCTTTTCTATTCTGGACACCCGGATCAACGAGGGGAAATAGAGCTATTCCTCAAATGAAGCTGTAACCGACAGCAATAAATTATTACGTCAACGTCAATTTTTTTCATTTTTAGCATTAGCTTTAGTATTTGCCATTAGTATATAAAAAAGGTATCTTCACGCCCATATCCCCAAAGAGGTAGGCAGAGGCACAACCAGGGCAACCACGACTAGCCGAAGACACTAAGTCCCATAATGTGATAGGTGGCAAGCCTATCGCCAACCGGGCACATTTCCAATCCCGACCAACATTTTTTTTATTAGAAAATTGGAAAAATCCAATTTTCTTTTTGTTGGCCGACCCGGGATTCGAACCCGAGACCTCATGCAGTCAAGTCCAACAACTGAACCGCTAGACAACAGAGGCTACATTTATACCATTAGTATAAATTGGCATAAACGTCGAGTAACATGACCCCATTCATCAAACTATTAAAAATTAACCACAATTTGACATAAAAATTCATGTCAGGGTATTGAGTATAGTAGTTGCACTCAAGTTAATTTAGGGAAGTTTGAGCAATGAGATGAGAATACACAACTGCTCTAGTCGTACACTATAACTGTACTAACTTCAACCAACATTTCCTGTTGGACGTTAATCCACGCGGGTAAAGAGTACAATAAATACAACATACAATGAGATGTTTAAAATAACTTTACGTCTGAGCAATTTCTCTTCCATACAAAAAAGTCAAACATCTGCCATTAAAAGTTGTTGAAAATTTAGCTACTACAAAAACTGCTAACTTTTCTACACATCATTAGGTACAAATTACATTTTAAATAAAAAATAAATCGTATAACTTTTTCTACACTGTACGTTAAATGACAAATTTCAAAGAAATATTATTTAATATATCACCAAAAATTTGATCATTTCCATGAGTTTTGTAGATATATCTTATTGAATTCTATCCCGACGAACTTTGTTCCATCCGTGCAGTATGTATGGAAAAAGTAATGTATGGTTTTTGCTAGTTTCTTCGCATTTTTTATCCTTTTTATCTTTTGAGCCTTCTCTAGACTTCCACAAATAATTTGAAATCAAAATCTACAAAATCGGCCCAGTCATTCGGTTATTAGGCGCTTCCATACATTTCGAGCTTGTTTACCGTAATACATCAGACAAGTGACAAGTAGAGAATCTCGTTAAATTAATGATTAACAAAACGATGGTTATTTTGAAATGGGTGAAGTTGGCCCTTTAATAGGATAATTTAAGCCTAGTGAATCTGCAAAAGAATTTACTCCAATTCCATTACAATGCCCATGTGGCGATTTAATCTTTTTTTTTCGAAAGGCTGGGTAGCAATTTTCATGTACCTGTCGTCGAGGTATATAAAATGTCTGCATTACTATGAATAACTCAAAAATCACTACTCGAATCTTAGCTAAACTTAAATGGGAACACCTCTGAATCATGAACTACCTTCCCAAAAAAAGCAAATTCGCAATTAGGTAACCGAATAATCGTTTAATATGCAAAAAACGCTTCAAAGAAGAGTCAGTTAAATGTTTTTATATAAAAGTATACTTTTTCTAGAAATACTGAGTAATGATAGTTTACATAACAAACCTAATAACTTAACTATTTTTGCCGTCATAATGGCTCTGTCATGTTCCGGTCTGGAGCGTAGGGTAGGGTACTTATTATTATGATATTATGGTAGACTTGCATAGATCTGACCTGAGGAAGGTCTTCCATCCCTTCCTGACAAAGACATTCCTGTAAAATCAATGGTGTCCGTAGGCCACGGTTATCTCTTACCATCAGAGGATCAGAGGAGGAGAGGAGAGGAGCGAATAAGCGTATGGCGTTTGTTCGGTGACCTTTCGCGTAAACAATTAGATCACGTGGTCGAGTAATCGCGTATCATGAAAAAAGCAATCCAAATAGGAATTGATCGTTTTTTTTTCAACTTTACTACTAGCATCCATTTTAAAGAAAAAATAAATTTCGCTCCCTCCAGGATTTCAACCTTTCGTCTCAAGCCAACGAATGCTCTAACCATTTGAGCTACTGAGGGTTCAAGTCCCGTAGCGAAATTTTCAATTCTTTACCGTTAACGCAGGTAGCTATGTCCTATAGATACAAAGTTTTGAGTACCTACTAAATGAGTTTATCGTTACAGATAAAACTCACATTTATAATGGCCACAACTTTTTTTTCGCTCAAGGTTTTATTTCAGCACTTAAGTAGCTCAAATGGTTAAAGCATTCGGCTTGAGACGAAAGGTTACGAGTTCAAATCCTGTCTGTAGGGAATTACTTTCTTTCTTTAAAATTTATAGAAATTTAACCCAAGCACAGGGCAAGTGCTTAAATAAAATGTCCTTGTATACTTTTTTTATAAATACTATGTAATGTACATAACAAATGTTATTTACATAGAGGCCACGTTTATGTATGACCTTTACGTCTCCACCATGGTTGGGTGGGTTTTAATTACACCTATAAACCTCATTCACTGATACTAACACTTAATTATTATAAAAACATGTGCAGAGGATTGTAATCATCATCTCGACTAATATCCATTGTGAACGTGATCTGCCTCCGTATCAAATATGATATTAGAATCCTTATAACCTCATACTACTAGGTTTTATTAGCGACTTCAGGTTCTTCTAGGTTTTATCAGCGTAGAATAGATTTTTATGCAAAATTTCATCCCCGTTGGGGATTGGTTTAAAAAAAATAAGTAGCTCACATTTGAACACGGGTTTTTAAAAAAAATGTAAAAAAAATCCTTAGTACATACGTACCTGCGCTATAGACTAGACTAATCACCTATCGTTATGAATCTGTGTGATTAAACTCCAAAACCAGTTCGTATTTAGGTAGGATTTGGGAGCGGATGTTAGCAGAACTGGTTTCCTTTATTTTGTTCCTCAAGATTTGACACGGCGAAGTAAACGAGTTGAATCCAGTACGGCTTTAATAAGAAGCAATTTTTAGGCTTGTTTTATGTGTTCTGCGACATTTTTTCCCGCCCTTTTACTATCCTAATCGTGTTATATAATATTATAATCGTGTTAGTTATAATCGTTATTTCGGATTTTACAAAATATAAGAAACTGCTATTTACCGACGACTTTGCCAACGTAGAATAGGGGTTTGAATTAGGGGTTGATTTAAAAAAAAGGCTCACATTTGCACTCAGGTTCTTAACTATTTACACATCAAATTTTATCTAAATCGGTAAAGTGGTTTAGCCATTAAGACTTAACAAACAAACAGAATTTCACATTTTTAATACTAGTATGGAGATTTTATCGTATGTAAACTTTTTTTCTGTGTCATTTCAAGTTTTACAAAATATTTCCTTTTATGTGCCTTCAACAATTTTACTACGTTCGCTGACTTTTTTCATATTGTACATTTTTACATACTTATTTATTTTACAAAAAGCGTAAGGAAATAAAAAAATGTGGAAAAAGTATTTATTAAAAAAGTTATTCTACAACTGTCAAAATGGATTTCTGCAAAGTAACGCTTGATTATATAAAATATAACAAAAAACAAAAAACGTTATCCATAGGAAATATCACTTGTATTAATACTTTTATTGTATTGTGTATGGAATAGGTAAGCCGGTGGTGGTACTAATCCGGACGAGTCGCTGCTAAACTTTGTCACCTAGTAGGATGTCACGGTGTGAGTGACAGTAAGCACATGCTCGCTTTTTACGGACTGCCTGGCAGAAAGGCAGATTTATTTTCTTATGACATTGGAAGGCAAACAAGCAGACGGATTTCCTGATGGTAAGAAATTCCCGCCGCCTAGGGACACCAAAGGTGGTAATGGTGCGTTGCCAACCAGAGGCCGGGATGCTAGGCCTCGAGCAAAAGTAAATCTACCGGCTACCTTACCCTCCGAACCGAAACACGTCATGACGTTATGGCGGCAGGAATAGTTAAGGCGGTGGTACCCATCCGGAGGAGTCGCTGCGAAACTCTACCACCTAGTCGGATGTCACGGTGGTAGTGACGGTAAGCCTATGCTCGCTAATTACACGCTGCCTGGCAGAAAGGCAAATTGTCTATTCTACAAAGGAGCGCGGACCAATACGAGGAAAAAGTTCGTCATTCGTGGGATTTCGTCTGCTTCTTTGCAATACTGTAAATAAAAAATTACTTCGAAAAAAAATTAAGTTTTACCTATTTTGAAACGATGGTACTATGATAGATAATGATACCGCGTCTGTCATCGACCTGTCTTTATAGGTAAGCCATAAATGGATAGTGCCTATTAAATGGTGCCGTTTCCTCTTCCGTTGTATAAGTAGGAAATATCTACATAAAATTATTAATGTGAGAGTCTTTTATCACAAAAAATTGCAATGAAATACGTATCTAACTTGCGTTTGCTGGAATTCTGGAAATAGACCACTTTGTTTTTTAATTTTAATAGCTTACGACCAAGACTAAACACATATACGTCACACACATACATATGTTCATACCAAATCCGTTTCTATGTAGGCAAAGAATGTCGAGAACTAAATGTTACGAATCCTACAGATCTGTCTTGCTTCCTCCACATTCATTACTCTTTTTATACAAACACGCCGGTTTTAGAGACTCTTGACAGTATCATCAGATAACACCAGAGCGATTTGGTCGTCAAATGTTAAAAGCTTGAAAGAAAAACTAATGTAAAAATAAACCCAGAAGTGACACTGCTGATCTCACTAAATTGCGATAATCGGAAAACATTTTAAGCGGGTAAAAATGCAAGGTTTTAGCTAAAATAAGTTTTGACAGCACCTATAAGTATTAGTTACCGTTAATTCACAAACAGTTTATGTAAATATACATGTCATATTTTTATATATTAAATTTATATTATATTATGAAAATGTTATCAACAAATCCATTTACAATGATCCATAAGCAAGAAACTGTCTTCTTAAAAGTTATGTATTTAAAAATCTCATGACACCGACAACCGATTTTGACAAATTTGAATTTTTTTGTATTTTTGTTTAATTAAAATATAGTTTCAAACCGATATTCGATCCGATCCGTATTCGCTGGAAGAACTAGATAACTTTGAAGCGCACTTGAAATCATTATAATTATACTTCAATAAGAAGTCCACGTGTTGAAATCGTTCAACAGGTCCGTAAATACTAATTTAATCTAAAAACTCAATCAAGCGAAACAAACATTTATTTGAATTGCAAATTAAATTTCAATTTAAAAATACTTTTGAACCTAATGTTAATGTGTGTGTACTAATAAATGGCAAACAAGTTTCGAATAATGATTAATTGATGTAAGAAATCTAATATCCGCAAAGAATTCGGTGTGGCACAAATAGCGGTTCAACCTTTTTTGGCTATAACTTAACTGTGTTCAATAAATATATGACTGACAGTTTGTACTTTAACAGCTTTTCAATGACGAAAGAAGTGATGAACTGATATTGTAATAAATAAATATCCTTGGACAAGTTACACAAATTGAATCTAACCCCCAAAATTAACCAAAATTGTATGCTTGTGTTATGGGTGTCAAAAGATATAATATTTAAATTGAATCCAGAACAAATTTAATAAACTCCCAGAGCCGGAAATACAGCCATCTAAATTTTCATCACACAAATGCCTGCCTCCGTCGGGAATCGAGCCCAAATCTCGTGGTTGGTCGATGATGTTAGGCGTGTACGCTATCCACCACCAACGAGGCAGTCAAAAATAAATGAAAATATCGCTAAAAATAAAGGTTCACAAAAATTTACTTCGAAAAAAGAAATAAATTCTATGTAAATAATCTGATAATACTCAAACTTATGCTGTTATTATAAAGAGTTTCGGTTTTAACCGAAACCGTATCCAAGATTTTGTTATGCAAAGAGAATACAATACTACGTAAAATTGTTGTGTACGAAAAACTAGTGTGGGCTGGAAGCATTATTTTAAGATAAAAAGTAATTTATGTTCACATAACGTGTTAAAATATGTACGAAAATCCAGAACCTTCCGTTTATATGAATCGCTTATAAATCTCCGTAAGTTATGTAATTGGTCGTAAAATGCAAATTAAATGCAGTTTTTAATCTTTTATGTAAATAATGTTTCTAGAAACTCTTTAGATGTTGGTGACTCATAGTCTGAATCGTAGGGGAATAGAGCATTTGTTTTCAAATTAGTATTGTCTATGTTGAACTTATGTGTAGATAGACCATTCGCTTTCTCGCTAGACAGCTCGTAAAAGGCGAACAAAGGTTAAATGTAGAGTACATGTACATAAAGTTCTGTACAGAAGCTTATCGGAGTAGGCTTTATCTATTCCTGCCGAGATAATGACGATTATATTATGTACCAGTCCTGCGGGTAATGCCACCAGTAGATTTGCACAACTGGTATAACACACCGGCCAAAAGACGCACCTATATAGCATATATTATAGCATCTAAGGCGTCAATAGGCCGCGTTTGTCTCTTACCGTGTTTTTATGTGATAAGACAGTGAACAAGTCTGGGCTCTTTTTAACAATATTGTAAGGCAAACAAGCAGATGGATTTCCTGATAGTTTAAAAAATCACGCCGCCTAGAGACACCAAAGTTGGTAATAGTGAATTGCCAACCAGAGGCCGGGATATTAGACCTCGAGCAAAAGTAAGTTTACCGATCGAAGACCGATCGGTAAACTTACTTTTGCTCGAGAGATCGAAAAACCGATCGACCGAAGTTTCGCTACCCTATCCTCCTAAGGCACTTCAAAGGCAAGCACTGACGTTATGACGGCAGGAATAGGTAAGGCGGTGGTACCAATCCGGGTCAGTCGCTGCGAAACTCTACCACCTAGTCAGATGTCACGGTGTCAGTGACGGTAAGACAAGAAGGCAGATGATCTATTCTGCAAAGGAATCCGGACCAACACAGGAAAGATACTGATAGTAAGAGTCCACCTGGACTATTAATGTTGTATATGTGTCGCTGTCCTTTGGGGTTACACCAATTGTGCAAGTTTTGTATGTATGTGAAGGATGCTTTTTCTCTGTCAGATATTCGAAAAACAGAACCTATCTAGAAATAGAGATTGAAAGCATCCGGTTTCGAAAATTCTAATGAAATTAAGAAAAAAACACAACTTGGTTCAAGGGTTAAGCGTACACGCAATACCCCTTCCAACCAACCATCCAATAAGCATCTGGACGTTAATTTAAAAAAAAACATCTAGAAAACTGAACAACGCAGTCTTTTGTTCAATCAGGATACTTTATTAGAGTCTGCGTTTCTCAATCCTTACGTGCGGGAGCGTTAAGTGCGCTCTTAGAAAATTAGAACCACAACTTTGCGTAATAAGAAGATTCAAGGTGAGCCGGTACGGCGGCGTCGCGTACTGGTACCGCGGACTTTGTCGTTTTCGTCTGACGGGTTTCCACTTTAAGGGAATTCCCTCTAATTTAGGGTAAAATCACTGCTATCAATTTCATGCTTGTTAATTCATTTCAAAATATTATTGGGAACTCTCGTTTGGAACGTTTAGCATGGTGAATAATATTTTAAATTTTTCCAAAACTTATCATTTTGTACTAGTTTTTACAAAAGTCGTAAAAAGTATCTTATTTAGAAGCCAAAACAAGTGCGATATTTTCCTTTCTTTTAGGTAGGTGAATCGTAAAAATATGTGAAAAAGGCTTAATAAAATAAAGGTTATTAAACATGTTCCCAAAATCTAAGAAAAGAAAATTATTTATTTGCGGAATATGTGTGTAAATGAGATGTCACAAAAATATTTAAGTATATCAACCTATTCTACCATATTTTGCTGTGCAAATATTTTAACATAAATGAAAAAATATTATTTGTAAATTTATAAATAAAATACATATACTTCAACTTTTAAGCCAATTATTTATATTTATAACTAGCTTATTTATATGAATATTAAAAAAAATGAAATTTATTTATTTGCTGACAATGTTTGTTAAAAGCTGTTACCAAAGATATTTGTTAATACCAACATATTCTCCCAAATTGTGGTATGCAAATATCTTTAAAATTATACAAATTTATTATTAAGATTTATAACATACTATGTTTTAATATTTGAACAAAGTTTAAAATATAATTAGATTTACTACTACTAGCATAAGTTACCATCCACCCACACGTACTTGAAAAATATTTAAAGTAAGTACTTAAAAAATACGGTAATTTAGATTTTTTGGATAATCTAAGATAAAACCAAAATCGTGAGTGTAAACACTGTTTCGCCTTGCCCGCAATCACAAGCCGACGTGCACAATGGTGATATTCCATACGTGACGAAAACCTGCTTTTTATTATCAACACAAAACAATGCATTGACCCTCAAACACAACCTCTTTGGTCCTAGAGTCGACTTTCGACCGAATTCTTAAAAATAAATTTGTTGTACTGTAGAGTTTAATACTGTAATATTCTTATCTACTGACCTAATTTTCATACTTTTATTACTATATTAGTAGGTAGCAATATTTTTTTTGGTTTCTTCCCGATCTTTTATTTGGTTGTCTAATTAATAATAAATTTTAAAGTAATTTTAAAGCAGCGTTTCTAGAACTCCAACAAATAGACAAAAAAAAAGAAAAATTTTTGGGCAGCACCCTTGTAATGATTATGATTATTTTTTAAGATAGATTAAAAGCAAATTACAAAGCTTTATTCCAATTGCAGGCTTATTAGTTTAATAAGTAACATTTTAAAAAAAACAGTAAACATGCAAAAAACTTGCTCCAGTATACCTACTTCCTCATCTAGGACAAAAAGCATGCAACGTTAAGTATGACTCAAAACTGACTAGATCTTGATCAAATTTATACAGGACTAGGTACCTATGACATGACCTACTTAACAAAAAATATATATATATATCAATATATAAAAAATATATAAATCATAAAAATCCATTCAATTGGCAAAATAAAGCATACAAACAAAACAGATAATTAGAAACCTTCTCGTTTTCGAGTTAAAATCATTCAGCAAACAAGTATAAAGCCTTTCCACATTTTTTTGCTAAATAATAACATTTATATGAGCAATAAAATAATACGTTATTTTTCCTTCCTCGATATCACAATACGAAAGGTTGTATCGGGGTTCGGAAATCAGATTGAATTCCGTCAAAGGACAGCGAGATCGCTTACAAGGAGATCGCAGTTAAGGCTGATTAATGATTGGCTTAAGTCGAGATAGCTTATAAAGCCGAGAAATGAAAAAGAAAAATCAAATCCCATTTGTATCAAGTGTCCAAGTGCAGTGCGGAGTAAAGGGTTGCGTAAAGTTGGAAGCATAGATTAGGGATACGACTATGAGTAGCAAATAACATTTTAATTTTGACTGGGTAACCGAAAATGCATTATACCTAACTTTTTACTATTAGTATCTTTTTTTAATTTTTTGCATAAGCGTTATCATTTGCCATTAGTCAAATTTAACTTGGCGTTAGTATCTATATATTTTTTTGCAAGAACATTGGCATTTGCCATTAGTCAAATTTAACTTTGCCAAATTCGGGGTTCAAAATTAGCCATAAGTCTTCATAGAAAGTCGTGCCATAAGTCTTTAAACCAGTGGCCCTCTTAATCAAGCTCATTTAGTGAAATTTAACGACAACGAGGGAATATGCGATACACCAATTTATTCATGAATACTTTTTGAGTCATACACTTCCAACATGGTATGTTTTTATTCATTAAAAAATTATTACTCACAAGCAAAAACCTGTTTAGATCTCTTATGACAAAAAGTAGCCTAATTGACCCTCTAGCCACCCAACTATCTCCACAAACAAAAATTATACCTTAACCTTGCTTCGTTATGATACAAAAGGACAAACAAGCAAACAAGCATATTTTTATTAGTTTCTATGTTCATAGAATTTCAAGTTCTTGTGAATCCTATAAGAAAGTGGGTATAAATTTACTGTAGAGATAAGCTCGCCTCGTTTGGTATTCAGAGGTAGTCGTAAATAAATCGAAGCGAGATTATCAAAGGGTGCTACTGACCGGGGCAGATTCCGTCATCCCACAATAAATTATCACCGAATTTAAAAGAGTCGAGCGATTTAAGGGAGAAGTATAGCGACGGGGGTTTTGTAAAAAAGGGTTTTAAGGTAACATATTGCTATTTCAACCACACAATTATAGTTCTCGTATAATTCTGTAATAATTCGAACTTCGAATTACATTCGTCAGATTCAAATACCAATGACGTTTTCGTTAAACAAAAGTAAAACGTATTTCAAAAACTGAACACATTTTGTAATACAATTGTTAACAAGTAAGTATCTTCACGCCCATATCCCCGAAGGGGTATGCAGAGGTACAACTAGGGTACTCACGTCTAGCCGAACACACTAAGTTAAAATGTGATAGGTGGTAAGCCTATCGCCAACTGGGCAGATATCCTATCCCGAGCAACATTTTTTTATTAGAAAATTGGAAAAACCAAACTTTAATTTTGTTGCCCGACCAGGAATTCCAACCCGGGACCTCATGCAGTCAAGTCCAACAACTGACCCGCTAGACCACAGAGGCGATAATCGAATTGTTTTTCTTATGAGAGTCAAGTCTTCGTTTTTTTTATCATAATTAATATTAATCAAGCACACACCTCCTAAGGTTTTCAGTATCAAGAGAAAAGATGGACGCAGTTTTCCCATAACCATTTTTAATAAGCATATAATATGTAAATATAATCGTAACACAGTAAAGTCTTAAAGATTATGGAGATACAAAAATATTTTCTCTTTTTGCATGAACTTAATGTGCGCTACACAATCCAAAAGCAATTCTGAGCACGAACGATACTCGTGAACTAAATGAGATAGTGTCGTAAGAGGTACAGTAAAAACTAACTTTTAACACAAAACTTTTAAATTCACTGCAATAGTTTTTGTTGTTTGGTCGAAGTAAAACTCACGAAAGTCGTCAGGGTGAAATAGTATAGGTACTTAGCTTTTTGTTAACTATTTTTTTGATGTTTTCACAAAGAGAAATATTTTGACATTTTGTGTCTTGAGTCTTTTTTTTAAAATATTGGAAGGCAAAGCAGTCGGATTTCCTGATGGTAAGAAATTCACACCGCCTAGAGACACCAAAAGTGGTAATGGTGCATTGCGAACCTAGACCAAGATGTTAGGCTTCAAGCAAAAGTAAGTATACCCGGCTACTTTATTCTCCAAACCAGAACACGTCAACGGCAAGCAATGACGTTACGGCGGTAGGAATAGGTAAGGCGGTGGTATCAATCCAGACGAGTCCCTGCAAAACTCGACCACCTAGTCAGATGTCACTGTGTTAGTGACAGTAAGCCTAGCTCTCCTTTTACGAGCTGCCTGGTAGGAAGGCAGATGGTCTGTTCTGCACAGGAGCCCGGACCAACACAGGGAATCTTTATATCTTATATATATAAAAATCTTGTGTCACGATGTATGTTGCCAATAAACTCCAAAACTACTGAACCGATTTCGATAAAATTTCACATATATCTGTAGTTTGGACCATCTTAAAAGATAGGATAGTTTTTATCCGAATGTTGGCGGGACGAAGTTCGCTGGGGCAGCTAGTATAAAAATAAATTATTTACACGTGGACGGAAGGACCAATTTTTCAAATTTTTTGTTGTGTTAGTCATTGTAATAATAATAATAAATAATAAATCATCTTTATTTCACATAAACCTACAAGAGGCACTTGTGACGGGTCTATATAATAATAAATCTACCACCGGATCGGAACGCGGCCGCACACTGAGAAGATCCGGCAAGAAACTCAGCGGGCTTGTCTTTTTTTTTCTTACTTTAAAATTGATTTACAATAATTTATGTAATGATACGATATATTTTATAAGAGATTGGCATGAGGAGCAACTAATCCCAAGCAGTCTTATCTGTTAAATATTCAGCAACGTTATAATAACCTTTTAGATTTAATTTACATTTAACACTTTCTTAAATTTATTAATTGGAAGTTCTTTCATATAAGTGGGAAGTTTATTGTAGAACTGTATACATAGGCCCATGAAAGAATTGCTTACTCTGTGGAGACGAGACACATGCACAGCAAGATTATTTTTATTCCTAGTATTGACACAGTGTATATCACAATTTATTTTAAATGAACTTGAATTTCTGTGAACATACATTAAATTTTCAAAGATGTACTGGGATGTACAAAAACAATATTCACAGTAAGTACATGACGTCTGCCGGGTTAGTTAGTACATATAAATATGTAATGTAAACATCTATATTTACCGACTTCGTCAGCATAGAATACTAACATTTTCATACTAAATTTTATCATAATAATATCCATTATTACAGTTTGGTATAACTTTTTAGCTTCATTTTGCAAAAAGTAGCCTATATTTAAACTAGAATATACATTATGGATGGATGTAGGTACATTCAACGATCGCTCTTGTATTCTCTGAAGGTGGTATACTCATATAAAAAGGGTAATAATAAATGTGGAGTTAGCCAGAAAGGTCTGCACGGATCATGAGATTTGGCACTCAGTACTATCTGCCTACTCCGTTAGGGACTTGGCGCGAAGATTTGTATATATGTAAATCTAAACTCTTTACGCGTCTATACGTATCCTTTCAATGAAATCAGTCCAGCGGTGCAGCCATGAAAGACAGACAAAAACCTTTAGCATTAATCATGTATATTTATTACACTATATTTACATACACTAAATGTATACTATTAATTAACATAGATTAAAATGCCCACTCTAAGGTATTAGTTGACATTATAGTCTTTATTACACTGTACTACAGACTATAATGCCAACTTACACATTGGATTACTCTAGTCTGTATTTATCAATAAGAAGACAAAGGCTTTACAAAAACACAACTCTGCCAATTAAGTCTCTAAATTAAATTTATCCGTTGCTCTTATTTTTAAACCGGATTACGAAAATAACATCCACTACACCTAGATAATTTAAACATTAACGGCCTTATTAATAAACATGGAGTAAAATACTCCAAAGCTCAACCTGGTCTTATGGTCTTTATTACAATGTGATACAGATTATAATATCAACTTAATTTTACTCCTCTGTTAGTCCACGTTTATTAATATAAGTGTGTAAATATAATATACTAGCTGTCCCGGCGAACTTCGTTCCACCCGTTCAGTTTGCAAGGGGAAAAATAAAGTATTGTTTTTCCCATTTCCCTGCAACTTTCCCGGTTTTTCTTTTCATAAGAACCTTCTTCTAACAATAACTAACACAACAAAAAAAATAATTAGCCCAATCGGTCCAGTCGTTCGAAAATTATGCGCTTACCAACACATTCAGCAATTCATTTTTATATTATAAGATGTATATACCTGTAATCCTTATACTACCCGGATTCACGTAATACGCGCTAATTGCTAATAAAAAGGACAAGGTAAATTCAAAAATAGATATGACGACGTATCTATCCGAGACTTAGGCTGAAGTATCGTGCTTATGATAATTTGTTCACGATTATTTACGAAACGGTTACAATCTACGCCACAAAATATGGCCATTGTCACTCACATTTGCTGTACAGGGTGATTATTTGGATATAAGAATGTGCAACTTCATAACACACAGAAGTTGCACAAAGTTGTTTGTGTGTTAAACAAAGGTCTGAGAAAGAACCATGTCATTGAGTTCAGTGATAACAAAAACTGTATTTTAAGTATTTTATAAGGAACTAGCAACCCGCCCCGGCTTTGCACGGGTATTAAATATACGTATAAACCTTCCTCTTCAATCATTTTATCTATTAAAAAAAAGCGCATCAAAATCCGTTGAGTAGTTTTAAAGATTTAAGTATACAAAGGGACATAACGGACAGAGAAAGCGACTTTGTTTTATACTATGTAGTGACTATATTCTTTATTCGTTTATTAGGTATGCTATTTTTAATAACCTTAATAAAGTTATGTTGAAGCATTCATACTAATATTATAAACGCGATAGTCTGTTTGTCTGTCCGTTGCTCTTGCACGGCTAAACCGCCTAACCGGTTTTGATGAAATTTGATATGCGTGTAGCTAAAGATCCGACTTCAACCATGGGCTATTTTTTTCTAAAATCAATTCCCAAAGGACGTTAATAGAAGAAGAAAATTTGTACAAAAATTATAAGTTTTCTACGCTGACGAAGTCGCGAGTATACACCTAGTAATAAATAAAATGGATAAGATGCATCGTAGTTTCTTTGGGTTACCTAATTAAGTAACTGTTCGAATTAGCAACCTCCTAGACTCTGGATGAAATAATTTTACGGACCTGAGGATTCTATATTATAAAATTGTTACAAAATCGTAATAAGTGTTTTATGAAAAAAAAAATGAAACAGTTTTATTCGGTCGCAGTGAATAGACCTCTTTATTAAATCCTTTATAATATGCATGTTTTTGAATATATTTGTATTTTCGATTGAATCAATGAATCATAATTTCTATTATATTTAAAAATGTTTTATTTTAGGATAATTTTTTACCTTTCTGTATTGATTAAATAAAATTAACTTTTAAAAAAGGATCAAAATATACGTAAATCCTTGTAGTATCAATTATTATCTCAATATGATAATATGCAATGAGGTAAACTAACCGTGGAAAATTCACGTTGAAGGTCAAAACAAAAAATATTCAAATAAAAATATTCAACTTTAATTTACGACATATTCAAAACCTTGCTCATTATTTTGAGACTTTGACGTCTTGG
This sequence comes from Calephelis nemesis, assembly GCA_002245505.1. Lineage (NCBI taxonomy): Eukaryota > Metazoa > Arthropoda > Insecta > Lepidoptera > Riodinidae > Calephelis > Calephelis nemesis. The sequence continues at coordinate 190,349 of NJDD01001236.1, read as the reverse complement.
CTTGACTTTGGATAATAAATTCAAATGAAGAATATTTTATTCAAAATATTCATATTTGTGATTTGTCTGTAAATTCATATGCTTTCGTTTTGTTGTTCTCAGTTCTATTGCATAATCCATTTATAATCTAGTATGAATAATTATCAGACATGAATAAATTACCGAAGTGGTTCAAGTTAAACTTTCCCTTATTTTAACCAATTCGTATTTATCTTTTATTTTTTTGCTGAAAAATTTATTGCATATAAACCAACCAAGATGTTTCGAAAAAAATCTTTTTGCTATGATAAAAAGTATGATTATAGTCAAGACACTGAGGTCACTTTTGAATACAAAATTATAAATGTACTAAATTTTTAAACTTTTAAAAACGTTTAAACATTTCCCGTTGTAGTTTAATATAGTTTTGACTTGGCACCAACATTTGTTGCTACATTTTTGTCCTTTAGATATAATAAGTAATAAGTTATTATAAGAAATACATGTCGTTTAGGTACATTACAATGAGATGAGCTATTAGATGTTATGCCTTTTAAGTACCTAAGTATATTTCCAGCTCCTGTGGCCTCCAAACTGAAGCACGTCAATAATAAAATATCACTGGACAAATTACACAAATTGACTAACCAAAAAAACAAATAATTTGTGTTTTTATACTTGTTAAAAATAAACTTACTTGAAAAAAAAGCAATTTTAAGGTAAAAATAATGTTTAAAAAAACATTTTTTAAGGTAAAAATAATGTAATGTATAAATAGTCAAAGAGACAGAACGATTTAGTGTTGATGAAATCAATACATAGAAACACCTAGAAATACAGATGTCTACATTGACCATAAAATAGATATTTGTTTATAACCCAACCAAAAGACGTAATATGGCGATGATTTAAATAAAACTGTGGATTCTAGTTCGGGAGTGTTGTCATAGTACTCTACCATCTTGTTAAAAGTCACAGTGAGGTGTTAATGATAAGAAAACTTTGTCCTTGATTTGACCTAAAACACGTGATTTATTTATAGCTGACAATTATAATGGACAGTGTCCCTGATTAACATTTTTTTGCGTATTAAAAATACCACATCGTTAAGTGAAATGTAAAAATAAAATACTTTTATGAGATTAAAAATAAGCAGACAGATTTATAAAAAAAAAATTACTACGCTTTTTGAAATTAGTATAGTAAGAAAACGATATATCTGATCCCCTTACAATACTTACTTTAATAGCATTGTACCTCAGGAGGTCAGAAATTTCGTTTACTTACTGTACTTTATGAGTAATGTTGCATTGGCATAATATTTTTGTACGGCTAATTTTACCAGCTAACACCGGCAATGTAACACTACAGGTTACAGACATTCTTACAGAAATAAAATAAGTAAGACGATAGTACCTATCAGGATGACTTATCGCTAAAGCTACAACTACCCGATCTTAGTCACATATTTTATCAGTTAAAATTGAACTGACGCTCGCCTCACACGAGTTTTTTTTATATAAAATAGTTGACATATATCCCTCTAATAAACGCACAACAAACGCAGGATAAACTACTTATAGAATCTAACATATTTACCTAAGTGACGATACATGAAATCGTTTGATGTAGTTTAACACAGCTTATAAAATCTTGCTTGCAGTGGAAAGGGTAACATTTATACGCCGAGAGGCAAAGGTTAACAGTAACTTCCTTTTACAGTGAAAATAGAATACCTTTTAAAGCAAGTTCCAATGACAAAATATATCTTGTAGGAAATATTTCTAGAAAGTTCAGCACAACTACTTTAGTGTAACTTAGAACTTGCTGCTTGGTAACTTCTTCATTCGCTTAAGTTTAAGCTAACGGGATAAAGTTTGAAGTCAACGTTCGTGCTCAAAAATAAATTACGTCACAAGTAGTTACATGTAACTCGCTAAGTACTTACATAACCCTACTAAAGTTACCGACTGTTTGGACAAATAGCCAATTTCAGTAATCATTCTGCAGTAAAAGATAAACTTATTAAATCGTTGTGGCCAAGATTTTTCAGAAAAAAAGTAGTTGTGGCTTATTTACCAAACTACATATAATAACGTAATTATCTCTTATCTCGATTACGATTTTTGCTATTGGTCATGTATTAAAAAATTGTCTAAAAATGTTTTTATATACAAGTGCGTCTTTAGAATCCCTTTAATGAAAGTGTGTGTGTCAGCTACGATGCACGATTGAAGTTTACTCCTTACGAAATGTATCTTGCAGCACACATGTCTCCTACAGCAGATTTAGTTATGTTAATTCTTCTTAAATTAGTATCATCGCAGACATTAGAAGTGCGATCCCAATAGTCAGTATTTTGATAGATAGCGACTCCTCCTGCACGGACACTACGAAGTATCGCGCAGGAGGAGATCTCGAGAATGAGATACGCTGTGTAATGTATTCCATCTCATTCTTTTACACGTTCAATCCACAACATATATATGTTTGTTTTTTTCTACGTAACGCCTCAAGTTTTCGTGTTACACTTGATTTTCTCCTCATAAAATTTCCGTACCGGGACTTATAACTCAAATCGTTTCTTAAGAAGTAAACTCCAAAAAATCATTTAGTACTATTAATGTTATAGTAAACATGATAATACCTATATATTGAAACCCTTGATTTTATTTCTCCACTCGACAAGTTTGGCAAAAACATTACTATCCCATCTCCTGGGGTCCAAAGGCCACAACTTTGATTTTTTTCTAAACTGCATACTTATACATCTTGAATAACATTATTGCTTTATCCTTCTGGAGCTATCAGAACATGATGTAAACAAATTCGTTCAATTTCAAATCTACTTATAAACAAAAACAGACGGAGAAATCGGTGACCATGATTACTGTTTTTCTACTATTGCGACCGAACTAAATTAGTAAGCATCAGGAAATAAATTTCTATTGTTTTAATACATATTGACAATAGTTAAGCTAAAACTTAATGATGATGGAAATACTAAATGACATAAGTATGTATCCCATACATATTTTGTCATAATAAAAAAACAGCAAAAATATAGTGTAATTTTTTATCAGTAGCTCTTTGTCTCATTTTCTTTCTTTCATATTAACTTCAAATAACAGTATATAGTTAGTTTATAAATAAATCTCACGGATACTATATACCACATCAATAAAACATTTCCACATTTTAGAAAGTAGTAACATGCACTAAATTTGTAATTGCAGCTCAAAAAAAGTGTTGCAATTTGGCAACGGTGACATTTTACCGTAAGAAACATAAAACAAAATACAATTAAATTTTGTGTTTGCATTTTTTAATTTAAACAATTAATAATGATCACTTACCGCCATCAACGCGTCGTTCCCATAGGACCTTCCCTCCAAAGCTAGCTCCTTGTCGAGCATAGCGTCGAGCTGTTCTAGCTGATGGCATGAGGCTCTAGCTGCAATCCAGCTTGATGCCAAAATAAATGAGCCTAGGATGAAGGATGCGGCTATTATTGTCAACGCGACGATTCTTGCTATTTGTACCGAGTTGGAAACCCTTTGACGATAAGCCTGTAAAAAAAAGTATTTGTTATTGAATTGTCAAAACGACGTCTAAGAAATCGGGATCAGTTTTGGCGCCATCGAGAGAAAAGTTTTTTCATAATTATTGAATTTCGTGTTGATGTTGAGTGATATTAGTCAATTTTGGTGGTATTTTATACAATTTTGTTCAGTGAAAGTGCACAAAAGAAATAATCATGAAGAAATCAGCGTATCGTGTATTTACTCGTTGCCGCCAAACCTCCTTACATGAGCTTGAGTGATGGGGCCGCCGCTTTACCCAAGAGCCTGACATGACTTACTGACGACTTATGACTGATGACTAATTATAATTTATTAAAATTGATGTAAAATTTGATGCAAATTTCTACTTTACGAATGGCAAAATACTAACGTGAAGGCCTAAACTTAAAGAAAGAAAGAAATAAATTGAGATTTTTATTGGTCTATTTTGATTAATAATAAAGGGTTTTTTCTTTGACTAGGTTTCTCGGGATTGGATATACCTATACCCGGTACTCGATAGGCTTGGCTATATACATATAGACCTATCACTTAATGTCTTTAGCTAGTCGTGGATGCCTGTTTGTGCCTCTACCTACATCTTCGGGGGATATGGCGTGAAGATATTTTTTTTATACTCAAAAATACCTGACATTCATCCAAAAATACATAACAATCAATCAATCTGTTTCCGAGGAGTTTAATAACAAACACCGTGACACTAAAATTTTATAATTCAGATTTTCCCTAGTTCTCATTTCTTAAGCCACCTAATTTATCGAATAACATTATCTTTCATTTAACTTTCTTTCAACTATAATAAAACATAATCGAAGTTTCTGGAAGCCTCGATTCGGCGAAGTTCTAAAAATAATTACAGAATCTTTTAAAGTGTGTAAAATTTTGAATAAAAACTAAATGAATTAATTAAAACAAAAATATTAAATGTTATTTAAGTAAACTCAACAAGTCGAGGTAAAGATTTTCACGTGTAACATCGAGAAAGTTCGAGAATTTACTTTTAATTAATGGATGTGCCATTTAATATTTGATTTTACTTTAAAAATATAAACACAAATTATTAGTAAAGTTATTATAGGGAGGTATATTGTCTGATGAGTAAAATAGTGGGTCCAAAGAAAAATCGCCTCTGTGGTCTAGCGGTACGGCGTCTTACTTGACTTCTTGAGGTCCCGGGCTCAATCCCCGGGTCGGGCAACAATATAGAAAATGAATAGAAAATATATAAATTTTCTAATAAAAATAAAGTTGGCCGGGATTGAATATGTGTCCGATAGGAGATATTATGCTTGCAGGTGGCATTGTAACACTTACCGTCTTATTAATAAAAAAAACAAGGACTAACATAGAAGTAAAATTAAGTTGCCATTATAGTTTGTATCACATTGTAATAAAGACTATAATACCAGGTTGAACCTTGGAGTACTTTACTCGGGGTTAATAATAAGACGGTTAGTGTCTTCGGCCAGCCGTTGGTGCCACTGACTACCACTTTGAAGATATTGGCGTGAAGATAATAGGTCCAACATGTTCAAAAGTGGTAAAGAGCTGTGCAGTAACTAATCCTGGGTGGGAATCCACGACCTTACCTAATCCCATTTTAAACTGTCATTTACATATTTTGTTTGTCATTGTCCTGTTCCGGTCCGGAAAATGATCCCCGGGAGACTTGGACAACATGCTAACAACGCACCTATAACATCGATGATGTCAATAGGGCACAGTTTTCTCTTACGATGTTAAATTCTAAAAAAATTCTGTTTGTTCGCTGTCTTAAGCCATAAACAAGTAATACAATTGCCTATTACATAGCACCAAAAGTATACTTTTACTTAAATTAAATTTACAGCTGCACTCAGAGTTGTCAATTAAACATTTAAACCATCATAATGCTACAAATTTCTATTGAAAATGTCGATTTATTGACTGATTTAAAGGCAACTGACGTCTGAGTACGGCCGATAGGTACACACATTTTTAGTAGGAAAATAAAAAACTGTCTATAAGCATAATATCTTAAAGAATGACTAAGAAACAATGATTTGATTTTTGTACACCGAAAATGTACAGGCAATAGAGCTGAGCTATCCTAAAAAAGAAAAGAAAAGAAATAAATATTTATTTGCGGAATATGAGTGTTACAAAGATGTTACTAAAATATTTAAGCGTTTCAACATATTCTACCAACTTGTGGAGTGCAAATATTTTAATAGGTTTTAATCTAATTACTAATTTTAATTATTTAGTTACTATCTATAACACACTGTATTTTGAACTTATTACATGATTATTTATTAATACAAACAATTTTTAGAATGTAAATTAATTTATCCCTGTCTACCGTGAACTACTAAAAATGTGATGATCTATCTCGAGCACGAAAAATATCCCAAGATCAACGATATCAAAGGGTCCAGATAAGGCTTCATTAAACAAACTCAACCTAATTATTTAACCGCAGTTACCCTGTAAAAAACCGACCTCGATTTTTAATCTCTGGAAAAAGAGGAGGGTTAAATGTGACTTTATGTCGCTGTGTTTCTGTTCCCCTGTTTGGATACGTGTCTATGTGTGTCTCCGTGTGTGTATGTGTCTGTATGTGCGTGCGTATATCATCGTACTTCCTAAACAAAATAAATCGTTTTCGATGAGGATTTTTGTTCTTAGCTACATTACGGATAGTTATTTTCAAAGGTTATTGAAAGTTTTCGGTTTTGTACTAGTATAAATAAAATATGATATCTAAGTGAGTAATTAAATTCGTAAAATTAAGTATAACTTTAGTAAGCACCGGATAAATTAACACAGAAATTTATTTCAATAAATTTGAAAAAAAAACATGAAACCTAACCCACGAAAACGAACTTTTAATCCATTAAAAATATCATTAAAGTAGCGTAGACTTACGTAAACATATACCCCCCTCTTTATTAGCAAAAATAGAGTTACACACCAGATCAACAGGCGCGTTTTATAAATAAGGGGGATAATAATATATACCTGCAGTCTGTACGTCGAATTGAGAACCTCATTCGTTTGTTGACGTTTGAAAAAAGACGCAAATTAAAGTGTTCAAAAATAGTTTCTAAAAACTACATGAAAACCTGGTTATAAAGTCCCATGAAGTTGTAAACCACGAGGTTAAAAACATATTAGCCATTCAAAAACTTAGTGACATTTATGTACCTTACGTTTATTACCTGCTTTTCTACTTATTATATTTAAATTAATACGTGATGTCAAAACTTTGGGCACTTTGGGCCCCTTTTTACGAAAATTGCGCTAACGCAGGAGCATAAAATTTGGCACACTTATAGTTTATATGTAGGAGAAGTGAAGAACATTAACATTTTTCAATAATAAAGCTTATAAAGTACATTAAATCAATAAATAAAGCGTAACCCACACAAACATATATTTGACACACACAGACAAATATATTGATGATAACGATAAAATATCACAGATGGCACACTAAAAAGTTCTTGAGAAATGAAGATGGCGTTCTTATCAACAAGATATTAAAATGTATTATGGTCGAATTTCGAACAACGGGTGACCACTAGTCTACTTAAATTGTTATAAAAGTAAAACTAAATTAAAATCAATTAAAGTCTTAACTCAAAGTGTGATAAAAGTTAATACTCGTAACAAAGTAACATCAGTAAATAACATTTATAACCGATCGTAAGTGAAAGCGGTATAGAGATCGAGTTCAGAAGTCACTGGTTGCGAAACCATTTTGTTTTCAATTTACTTCTCCGTTATGAACTTTGGTTTCACAAAATATTAAACAAGATCTGCAACGGTACGTTCGTGACATCGATTTGATATAGTTAATATTTTAATTATAAATTCTTACAAGGTTCCTGCTTTAAACACGGGCTTTAAAATGCCTTAATTAATATGCCTACATCTGTATTAATCTGAATAAATAGCTCTTTTGGCTAACTTCGTTTTGCTAAGCCCTTGTGATGGGATTATTTTCTTATTTTTAGCCCCCAAGAAAAAAGATATATAATTGAAACCCCCGTGTTGGCCCGATCTCCTTTGTAGAATAGACCATCTGTCTTCCCGACATGCAGCTCGTAAAAGGATCATAGGCTCACGATCACTAATACCGTGACATCTGACTTGGTGGTAGAGTTTCGTAACGACTCGACCCGATTGGTACCACCGCCTTACTAGGGATGAAACGACCTTACTCCCAACTTAAAATGGAAAAGTGTACATCAAATAGCTGTCAAATGACGTCATTCGTGTTTGCCATCATCATCAGTGTATTTTTGTTAGTCACTGGAGATGGCAAATATAAAACACGTCATTTGACAGCTATTTGATGTACACTTTTCCATTTTGAGTTGGCAACTGAGATACATAATCAGCCCCCTTTACAAATCACGATATTCAATGGTCCACAGACAATAAAATAGTGTCCTCACACAGACAAATACAAAAACCTTATTTATAATCTGTATTCCATTCTCGTATGTAAAACAACCCGTTATCCGTATTCACTTCAGAACTATTGACTCATTGTACGTACCATACATTTAAAGAATACCTTTGTTTATAAATGTGATAAATTGTATTCTATAGTAATGTTAATTTTTATAAACACTAACGCCGAAACAATGCCATGAATACATTCATATCATTGTTAAAGCATAAGCCTTATTCAAATAGAAAGAACTTTTCCTAACAAGTGATATTTAGAAATATCTAAATTAATATATATATATTGCGAGTATAGAAAAAAAATTGTGCTTATGTTTTGTTCTTTATTTTTCTGAGATTGAGCACCTCGATAGCCTTTTATGACTTTGTGTTAATAGTGCCAAAGTAACAAAACCTATACTTGCTCATGCCTTTGCCTTTTCCCAATAAGTAAAAATGCATTTATTCGGTGTCTGTGTGATCGTAATGAATTCCATTGCATAGAGGCTTTAGGTAGTTTTTGGCGCCATAGAGAGAAAAATGGTCGAAGTTTTTTCATAATTATTGAATTTCGTGTTAATATTGAGTGAAATTAGTCAATTTTGGTGGCATTTTGTACAATTTTGTTCAGTGAAAGCGCACAAATTAAATAATCATGAAGAAATTAGCGTATCGTGTATTTCCTCGTGGCCGCCAAATCTCATTACATGAGCTTGAGTAATAAGACTACCGCTTTACCCAAGAGCCTGACATGACTTACTGGCGACTTAATATGACTGATGACTAATTATAATTAATTAAAAATGACATAAAATTTAATGCAAATCTTTACTTGACTAATGGCAAAATACTAACGTATAGGCCAAAACCTAAAGAAATAAAGATAGAGGTTTTAGTAGTAGCGACGAAGCTAAACGGCGACGGGGTAATTGTTTGACTGTTAGGAAACTCAGAAAATCAACATTATAATTTTTCCCATACAAACTGAATGTGTTACACAAAGTCCGCCGGAACAGCTAGAGAAATATATATTGATTAGATGTGGGAGACTTTGTACATATTGTATGACACTTAAGTGGAGATGCGGCTAATGAAATTTTCGAAATGTTCTTGTAAAACTTGTAATTAATTACATTAAGATATGATTTCCTTAATCTTCTATACTTTCTATAGGCTCTAGTAGGTAGAATATAGCCTCAGTAGGTTCTAGTGTGTGTAGGTTCTAGTCTGTGTAAGTAAAAACCCTTAAAAAAGTAGACAAAGAATGCAATTAAGTGTAGTTCAACAGCTTACCCGAAAAAACTAGTCAGTTGAGTGTAATTAGCTCTCGGTCTACCGAGAGATACAAATAAAATTTTGCAATGATATTAAGATGTTCGCAAGGATTACTCTATCTACAACGTAAAGGACTGGCGTGAAGATATATAATGTATGTATTAAGATGTGAAACAAGAAGTAGGCTAATTTTAACCGCTCATTAGCTTCTTCTTGCACAAATTCATTTCCTTTATAAAAATTTGAATACATTTAAATTATGCAATCGTGGCCGTGGACAACATTTAGTTTTTTTATAAAAAAGTAGCCGACAGAAACAAATTACAAATTCCTAGCTCTTCATTTCACTATTTTACATTAGGAATATTTCGTCATGTGTTCAACCTTGCAGAAGTTAGGTAATGCCTTTTTCGTAAGTTTACAAGTATCTGGCACGTACCGACCCATAGAGATGTGTATTTACAAAGCACACAGGAAACTCGTATTGTTTAAAACATTCATTTCATGTTTAAATGATGTAACTGCATGCGTCGTTATATGGAAAACGAATAGTCATGTTCTAGCTCAGGGGTTCTCAAACTTTTAAAAGATAACGTAACGCCTACTAAACGTTGTGGGGGAAAACGCAGCTCCAGTTTTGAATTACTGCAATTTACAATCTTAACAAATGAACCTTCCTCTTCAATCAGTTTACCTATTTAAAAAACCGCATCAAAATCAGGTGCTTAGTTTTACATATTTAAGCACACAAAGGGACAGTACAAGTTCTATTAGCAGGGTTTATATCGAACCTACATCCACCTACACAGAGCTGATTATAGAATGAAACATATTTTTGTAATAGAGTTAGTATGTTAAAAAGTTAGTTGTCTTAAAAAAATCCTGGTCAGAGTATTTTCAATTACTATCTAAATGCTTATTTTATTTTATTTTTTTAATTTTTCGCAGACAGCCCTGAGTGAATGTGTTCGCATCTGCTCTTATGTTGATTTTTTTTTCTTTTGTCTAGTCAAGTAAAAGTAACTGGCAACGACATACCTGTTTATACCAGGTAACCCTGGTAAATAACAGGCAACCCAACTTCTACATATTTTATACGTCCTAGAATTTTATTTTAGTTAAATTAAATTGAAATTTTCATATTAACTGAATATAAAGACATTTTTCATCACAAATTTGGCAAACAAAATCTATTTATACAATAAAATTCACTAACTATAATTACAAATAAAATCCATACTAATATTACAATTGCGATAGTTTGGCTGTCTGTTGCTCTTTCACGAATAAACCACTGAAACGATTTTAATTAAATTTGATATACATATGAGTATAATATCTAAAAATCGGAGTTCAAACATAAGCTATATTTTTTAAATAAATCCTTAAATAGGGGTTGAAAGTTTGTATGAAAATAATAACTATTCTACGCTAACGAAGTTGCGGACAAGCAGCTAGTAAATAAAAGTAAATAACATTTTTCCATTCTTATATTAATTCATTCCCTAATATATCTATCTACATATTATTAGCAAGGTTATGAACCTTTGACTATCATCATTCATCACTTTATCAGAAATACCTGTGATTAAAATGTATTTAGGCATCAGTATGTCACATGTTCATCAAGGTTATGATAAAGTGATTGCAGTTTGGAAAATATGTTGTAACATACTTTATTTCTTATAAGCTTTTGTGTGTGATATCGACTGTTTTCTAAAGTTGTGAAGCTTTTTTATCTATAGTCTGTTTATTTTAAGAAACGAGTACCAAGATTTTGACTGCGTTTCTATTGGACCACGTAATAAACACAACCAATCAGAGCGCTTTGTGCTCATTGTCAAATTATAAAGGCGCGTTCTGATTGGTTGAAATGAACTTTATGTTGATGATGTGGACCAATAGCATTGCAAAACAATATTTCGATACTCGTTCGTTAAAAAAATTGAGTATAATATAATATTTACAATTTAGAACACCAGTTGTATGTGAAATATCCGTCAAAATAGGATCCAAATTTCTATCTACTTTTAATTAGATATCTACAATTTGTAAGAAACTGTTTTTTTTTCCTTTTTCTAATGAAAAATGAAATAAGCAAAAATGTTTAAATACTAAGAGAAAAAATAGTAAAAATAAGCTATAATAATGGTGACATATCAAAAAAAATTATGAAAAGGTGGGCTATAAATTGGTAATATGGAAACATTTTTTATCTAAAACAATGTTTTAGATAAATAACAATAAATAAATATCTGTGGAATATAAGCCGCGGTTGTCTCGCTCCGTATATTATATTATAAATAATATTATTTCTTGATAACTCTTTGGTTGTTTCTTACCGTCAGGAGAGCGTCTTTAACAAGAGTGCTTATTATCACATAAAAAATTCGCGCTGTAGATAAAAACAGTTGAAAGTAATAAATTACTATAAATAAATATTTAGGCATACTCGCATTTTTATACAAAAAGTGAAATTAAGATATTTCGAATATCTTAATTTCACTTGTTGTATATACAGTGCAAAAAAGTCTCTGCATGTTATTTTTTTATAACCATAGCAAAACCAATACAACTGCTTCTAGCGAACTAGATGAGTACTAGCTGCCCCAGCGAACTGCGTCTCGCCAACATCCGGATAAAAACTATCCTATCTTTTAAGATGGACCAAACTACAGAAATATGAGAAATTTTATCGAAATCGGTTCAGTAGTTTTGGAGTTTATTGGCAACATACATCGTGACACAAGATTTTTATATATATAAGATTAAGAATAACACGCTAACAAAGATAGTTTTAAACTGATCAAAAAAATAATCGCTATAGAGATAATTAACTAGAAAATTTAATGACCCCTGACGAAATCTATTCGTGACGTAGCTAGGAATTATTTCGAACAAGTTAGCTTTAAAAAAATCCACATCGAAATATGTCCAGCCGTCTAGGAGGTATAATACCACGGACAAACAAACGCACACATCCATGTTACATTAATTAACACCCCTATTCTATCAAAAAAAATGGTTAAACTAAATACAACTTTTTTTATATATAGAGCTAAAATAACAAAGAAAATACTGCAATACATACATAGATATCCTCACGCCAAGTTCCTTACGAACTCAATTTACGATATACAAAAAAACGACGGGTTGCACTCCGGGAGTGTCGGCAGAAATAAAAACTTGAATCTTAACGTAGTGCATTTTTGATATTTTGGAATGATTAGGGAATAATTTTGCACGAATTGCTTAATTGTCAGTATGAAAGTACTATCATTTACGTGATAGAATACAATATTCATTTATTGCGCTATCGTACACAAACATTCGCGCAAGCGTCCTGTGCCATCTTACGAATTTTCAATCAAGTCACGTGTCCTGACGCGAGCTTAGAAGTTTTTACCCACTCCAAAAAATGTGCGCAACGCTGCTAAAGAAGTTTTTACTTTAAAAATTACCATCCGAGCGAATCCGGAACTGGCAACTAGTATTGATAATAGACAATAATAGAAAAAACATAAACAATAACATAAATATTATTCCAAGAAATGCAGATTAAAAAACATAAGTCACGTGTCTGATCATTAAATTCGAGAATATAACATGACCTTTTATAGGTAAGAGACTCGGACGTGACGCAAAGCCATTGTATAGACTTTAACCAGTAACGATTTCACTCCTACGTCGCCTCGTTTTCATTCCAAATGGGTTTAGGTATACGTTGGGATTTTCCAAGATACACATCTATATTTATTTTGATCGTTAGTGATGCATATCAAACACAAGTTAACTTTGTTAATGTCAACACACAGACGGTAAATTAACATAAGGTTAGAGAACTTGTATAGTGCTGTCATTTCATTTGTATTTATCTCTACCAACACTAAGGAAATATGTAAATAAATCTTGAAAATGTATGTATATCTTATATATATAAAAATCTTGTGTCACGATGTATGTTACCAATAAACTCCAAAACTACTGAACCGATTTCGATAAAATTTCTCATATATCTGTAGTTTGGCATTTCTTAAAAGATAGGATAGTTTTTATCCGGATGTTGGCGAGACGAAGTTCGCTGGGGCAGCTAGTATCTTATAAATAAATTCCTATTTTCCTTGATAATCGAAACAGTTTTGACATATTTTTTTTGTGATACTTATTGCCATGAAAAGGGTCATATGAAGAGAAATATTTATTTTTTCCCATCCAGACTGTCGTTAGTTATGAATGACAAGCGGCCAGGTTCGGCTAGTGAAAAATAAAGTTATAATTTTTAAGCGCTGTAAAACTGCAAAAAAAATACTAATTTCATTACAACATTACTGTGGTATACAAAAAATAATTACCTATTAAATTCGGAAACCTAAACTAAGTTGCTTGTCAATAAAATTGATTAAATCGCCTCTGTGGTCTAGCGGTCCTGGTGTTAGACTTGACTGCATGAGGTCCCGGGTTCGAATCCCGGGTCCGCCAACAAAAAGAAAATTGGATTTTTCCAATTTTCTAATAAAAAAAATGTCGGGATTGCAAATGTGCCCGGTTGGCGATAGGCTTGCCACCATCACATTGGCGGACTTAGTATCTTCAGCTAGTCGTGGGTGCCCTGGTTGTGCCTCTGCCTATCTCTTCGGGGATATGGGCGTAATGATACTTTAAAATTGATATAAAATAACCTATGTAATAAAAAAAATATTAAAAAGGTCCATCCAAATACAATTGTTATTGGTCGAGTATCCGCGTAACAAACATGGAAAAGAACATAGAGATGAAGTGATAACCTACTCTTTTTGGAGTTAACTAAAAAGATAGTTTCTTTTATATTTTTTATATAATGTTACTAACTAATGTGACGGACGTTGTCCTTTCCCAACTTTATTTTTTCTAATGAGCCTTCTTCTGACAATAACGAACAAAAACAAAAAAAATAGCAAAATTGGTCCACGCGTTATGAGGTCCGGACTCAATCCCCGAGTTGGGCAACAAAAAAAATGTATTTTTTTCGATAATTTTCTCAATTATCTAATAAAAACAACATTTCCCGGTTGTGGAAATTAGTATCTTCGGCTCGTGGGTGCCCTGGTTTTGCATCTGCCTCTTCGGGAATACGGGCATAAATATTTATTTATTCCTATTTTTTTATCATTATATTCCCAAATTCTAACAAATGATAAACCATTTAATATAAATTGAAATAGATGTTATGTTTTACTATATTAATCACTTTTGGTACGAATTCTCTTTGTCTGCATTAATATTATAATTGATCTAGAATCTATTATTACTAGTCTAGACTCTAATATTAACATCGTCACGAGCATGCGATAAACTTACTTTGAATACCGTTTTACTTATTTAATTTGATCCCAGAGACAGTCTTTCAAATTTGTTGTAAAGTCACTTTATTAATAAATTTCGGTTATGCATAATATATAAAAGGCGAAAGCAGATTAAATTTGTTATTACCAGTTAAAAACAAAGAAGGCAAGAAAGATTTTTAGCAATATTCCCGGGTAGGAATCTACCGTCTTTATCATTCCTGCCGCCAGACAGAGGCTTATTGTAGTCCGAAGAGTAGGGTAGCCGATGGATTTGTACAATAAGCTTCGCATCTTAGCTACAGTGCCTATGTCACATTTGGTGTCTATTACTATTAGGAGAGCGGTATGATGCCGTAACAAAAGCAAATAAGCTGACTGACTATCTAAGGACCAGAAATACACGTGGCTTATAGAAGCTAATAGTAGTAGTGGTGCTTCATAAACCTAAGTCCAGACTGGAATATGACAATGACGAGCACTAACCTATGACGGTGTTTTAATTAGGTAAAGCGACGTTGCAAAATCGCGAAACTCTACCAAAAATACTAGTAGTGCAAGATCCCAAATCACCCAGACCTACGTTATTTTAACAAAACTAAGATTTTGAGAATCATTAACATATTACAGATAGTATAGATGCAAAAAAATATGTACCCATGTTACAGTAGAAATACTCATAATATTCAAATATGTTTTGAGAATATTGTCTTAAGTTAGGTCTGGGTTTCTGGGATCTTACTAGTAGTAACGTAGGTATGTCAGTTGTATTATGCACAACTTATTTACATATATGTTTTCCCCGTGTTGGTCTCGGTTCCTTTGCATAATAGACCATCTGACCGTCTGCCTATCCGTCACTAACAGCGCGACATCTAATTAGGTGTTAGAGTTTTGCAGCTACTTGCCGGATCGTCACCATCGTCTTACCTATTCCTGCCGCCATAACGTCAGTGCTTGCGATGACGTGTTCCGATTTGAGAGATAAGGTAGTTAGTAAATTTACTTTTGCTCGAGGCCTAACATCAGATTGGCAAAGCACCTATGGTGTCTGTAGACGGCGTGAATTTCTTACCATAAAGTCATACGTCTACTTGTATAAAATCTAATGTCATTTAAAAAACGGTCTAGGGTCCTGGGATCTCACTCTGTAGGTATAATGTCAGTTATATTATGCACAACTTCATAATTACATGTATATTACCTCATGTTTTACGTGTATACAGTAGGTATGCTTGCATAGATTCGCGTGGTAAAGTCAATTATATATTATTTATTGTAATGATGCTTACAAACAATACAACAATGCATTTCCCACATTTATAGAGACATATCTCATCGCGATTCACAGAAACTAATATATTTAAAAGATTATCTGAGGTTGCTATTTGAATTATCTTGTTTATGCAACTTCTTAATATCTATCTTAATACTAGGTTTTTTTAAGAAACTTGGAGTTTTGTCTTAGTTCATTCTTACATGTCTTACATGTAACAAAAAAATGTTATTTTGTGAAATACAAATTGGAGCTCTCCAATTTGTATGTCACAAAATAACAATTTTTTTTTTGGTATCTAGGTATATAAGTATTTCTGTGTATTATAATCGTTGAAAAACACCCATAACACAAGCATACAATTTGTTTACTTTGGGGTTAGATTCAATTTGTGTAACTTGTCCAGGGATATATTTTATAACAAGTATTTAACAATAGCGATTAGAAAGTAACAAAAAAATGTTAAAACTTTTATTAGGGTATTTAGACATGTAAGAATGAACTAAGACAAAATTCCAAGTTTCTTATAAAACCTAGTATTAAGATAGATATTGAGAAGTTGCATAAACAAGATAATTCAAATAGCAACCTCAGATAATCTTTTAAATATATTAGTTTTAAATTATCATAAGAAGTGTCTACTTCTTATGATAATTTAAAAGTTAAACCCATAAGCAACGGGCTTGGCAAGCTTGTATATATTTTACACTAGCCGACCCAACGAACTTTGTTTACTTTGCACTCGATACGCTCTGTCTGCCCTGCAGAAGGACTTGTATGTAAGGTGACCTGTATATTTCTCTACACATTTCAAGTTATTTTGTTTAAAGTGACAAAATAACTTGAAATCCGGATCAATAAATTTGTAACACGAATTTTTCTCAAGTTTCAACGATAAATATTGTAATTAAAGATAAAATGCAAAAAAACCTTAAGATTTATTTATTTGGACGATCTATTTTTTAGCGTATGTATTTAACTACAGATGTTATTTTAAATGATATGTAAGTATATCACGTAGGTACTTACTCAAGCCAGTCTTAGTTTAAGAAGAGTTAAAATCTTGTTATCAAGCCTTTTACATACCTAGGTGCTAACAAATAGATTGATAAGTTTATGAACTTGCTTTTCTTCCTCTTCGGGGATATGGACATGATACTATTTTTTTACTTTGTTTTCGCTTTGTTTTTTTTCTGTGGAAATGCATTGGTTTGTAGAATAACCGAAATAATTAATATAAAAAGCCATCACATTATAACATTTAGCTGGATTGTGTGTGTGTGAGTGAAGCTACAGGTAACATAAACTATTTCACCATAAAATTACAAAAATGCAAACGTTTTTAACGATAATGTTATTCGCCACTTATCAACATTTTCGACACCAAGTTAAGGTACTAAATACCGTAATTAACAGTTTTAAATTGTCTATTATTCCTTTTCGCTTAATATTTAAAAGTATCTTAACGCCTATATCCCCGAAGAGATACACAGAGGCACAACCAAGTCACTCACAAAGAGCCGAACACACTAAGTCCCACATTGTAATACATATTACAATTGCCACCCGGCAAGCCTACTGCCAACCGGGCACATATCCAATCCCTGGTAACGTTATTTTAATAAAAAATTTTAAAATATACATTTCCTCTTTCCTTTTTGTTGCACGACCCGGAATCGATCCCGGCACCTCAAGAAGTCAAGTAACTAAGTTGTATATCTCGATATTATGTTATGTATGATAAATCTTTAATTTGTTGACCAATACAACAGACAAAAAAATTGCAACAATGATATTCGTATCTCAAAGGCAATTTATTTATTTTTTAATGACTTATGCTTAACAACTCTAGTCTGTTGAGACAAATCTAACAATACCTCAATCATATAAATCCTTCAAGCAGATTAAGCGATATGATATAAAGGTACATGTATACAAAGATACGCCACAAACTTAACCTTTTCTTGCTGATAAGTGAAAAAAAATGAATAAAAAAATAAATACTACAAAAAAGCCACATGTAGATTTTCATGTTAATTGTCTTTGCTCTAGATACTAACTCTTTGTAGAAAGAAAATTTTGAGAACACAGTGAATATAGTTGGCTCAATGTCATTTATTTATGCAAGTACATAACTTCCAAAGGGCATAAGAAGGATGGTTGCAAAACCTCTTTTAGGTTGATTTGATCACTCGGTAGGGACCGGCCCGACACTGTTGTTGCGTAATTTGGTAAATAAGCGGCCGTAATCTAGCAAGATGTGCCATGGTTAGCGGAACAGTTAAATGTTTTTAGTACTTTGAGGATGCAATTATCATGCATGCTTTTACTCACTGGGGAAAGGCAAGAACGCGTGGACACCTAAATAAATCTATATTCTTCTGAACGTACCTAAGTTTGTAACCGCACTTTTAAACAGCTGCACCAATTATTAATGTATAACTAAATGTATTACTATGTTTGCCAGCTATGTATAAATAAAATAAAGTAAGGTTTATTCCATCAGTTAAACACCTCAGTTAAAAACCTGTTGAACTGATTTTAAAGATATTTAGTTTTTTGGATTCATTTTAATCCCGAATCTCAAAACAACCGTTAAAATAATATTGAATAAAAAATAACTATAGCATCCTCCTCCATCTTAATCTTTATACTATTGGGCATCATTTTTTATTAAATAAATATACAATTAAACTTAAGCTTATTAACCGCATTGCAACTGTTAGTTTCAACCACTTGTAGGACTTAACTTAAACCTATACTTATTACTACACTGAAAATTATTTAACTAAGTAAATTATATTCTTTACTATCTTTCATGAAATATTCCAGAATAAAAGGGAATATATTAATATTAGACTATTATGAAACTAAAACGGTTTTTGCAATTCTTGTCTATCTGTAGGAATAAAAAATCTTGACAGAATTTAATTTTCGAGCTGTGGATGTTACCCATTGACCTCTACGATGTTACCATAAATATTTAAGACATCCGTAATTCATCGACTATCATATTAGTTTTGGCGCCATCGAGAGAAAAGACGGTCGAAGTTTTTTCATAATTATTGAATTTAGTGTTAATATTGAGTGAAATTAGTCAACTTTGGTGGCATTTTGTACAATTTTGCTTAGTGAAAGGGCACAAATGAAATAATCATAAAGAAATTAGCATATCCTGTATTTCCTCGTTGCCGCCAAATCTCCTTACATGAGCTTGTGTAATGAGGCCGCCGCTTTACCCAAGAGCCTGACATGACTTACTGACTAGTTATGACTGATGATTAATTATAATTAATTAAAATTTGATGCAAATTTCTACTTGACGAATGGCAAAATACTAACGTGAAGTGGCCTTCACCAAGTGGCCAAAACTTAAAGAAAGAAAAGAAAAGAGTATCATATTATTCTACAGATTGTTTAGACTGAGCTCTACTACGAACTTACTTCCAAAAGTGTTTGTTTCAATAATTCTCCGAACCTATATATGTACCTACTGCTTAAGGGTCGGTCTCACAATGTAATTTTAAATTTTGTAGTTAATCCATTTATCGCATATCTAATGTAAAATGTTATTAATTTAAACAAAATTAAAGATAGTAAACACTAAATTATAAAAAAATGCAATGATACTGTATAAATTATTTGGACTTACAATGACCTTTTTCAAAAAGAAATAAATCCATCTTTTTTGCAAAACTTACTTTTATATGAGTTTTAACCGATGCCGATTTTCAAAATATTTAGCATAAGTGTAACAACTAGCTAAGCAGCAAATAATTATTTTATGATAAAAATGAGCAAATAGAAAGCGAAGAACGTGAAGATATATAACATTTTGTATTTAGAACTAATAAAAAATTTATGCGATTTTCTGGAATATATAGTGGGAGTAGCTATGTGTCTTCCAATTAAATTAAGACAATATACAGAATATAAGTTTTTTATGTTTTAAGTTAGCTTATAAAGAATTAAATTTATATAGTTTGTATTTTGAACTTAGACAAGATTGCCGAGAGTCATACACCAAGACATAAATTTTCGTCGCCGCAGTGACATCCCGGACTCAGTCACAAGTCAGATCACGTACATAAAGTTCATCACATGCCAATTCATCTTTTATTAATATTAAAATCTCTACTTGAAATTTTAGTAACATCGTATACCTCAAATGGAAGAATTATACCTACACTCTTCAATTTAATGCAAATGTAATACATTAAAATATGTTAAAAGTTTATAAACGTCGTTGGCTACATAGTGTGCGTCACCCGACACTACCTAACAACCGCTACCAAGAGAAAGGCGCTTTCCCATCTTTCTATTATAGCTACTGGCAATGTATATCTTTAAACAGAAGGAACCTAACTTATTCCTTACTGTACAAAAAAATATACAAAACAATTAAACAAAAATAAAAAAAAACAATAAAAAAGTAAAAACTTTTGAGTGAAAAAGTGTTTGCAAATATTTCTAAAAAAAAAAACAACTACTAGAGTTTAGGAAAAGTTTTAGAGAAAATTGTCTTTAATAGTCACATTAACTTCTTTGTGTCTCTATCCAGTTTTTTTTTAAGTTCAAATAAAATTCTTACCGGAGGTGGTTCTGAAGCGCTGTACACTTCAGATGGAGGGTATTCCGGCTTCATGGTAATGGTAGCCATTGAATCTGGCTGATGCTCCTTCTCCATCACGAAATTAAACTTTGTTATTTCAAAAAAATATTTGTAATGCGCGCGTTTAGTGGTACGTTCGAAACAGGAGTGCGAGAGTGAATGGCAAAGGCCGGCGTAGGCGCAGTGGGGCCGACCGGTGTGCTCATCGACACCGTGGTGATTGTATTGTCGAATGACGATTGTTCGTTTACTTTGCTGTCCAAGACATGTCTAATGCAATCATTCAAATCCCTAAATATTCATTTTTTTATTGATAACAAAATAATAATATTTATTTCAAAAACAGCCAGACCAAAGACAAAGATGAAATATAAAATGTCTTGATCTCGTGATCGTCTGTGAAAGGGCATGATTTTACGCAATGACTTCTAACCTCAGATAAAGCTTCTAACTGTAGAATACTTCCGTGTATCTTCGTATGCCATAACCACCGTCTAGAAAAGGAGACAGTGCTTGAAAAAAAGGTTTTTGTATTGTTTAAAAATGTTTTTTTTGAAAAGTTAAAGAGGACAACAGGGCTCTCATATGTTTGATGTGTGTGTATCTGTGACACTCATACATTTCAAATGGATGGAGTCAACAAGCAGACGGATTTCCTAAAGACACCAAGTGTTAATGGTGCGTTACCTCGAGTAAAAATATGTTTAGCGGCTACCTTATCCTCCGATCCGAAATATGTCAACGGCAAGCGGTACTATGGCCTCGTACTTTCTTATACCCTGAATCCAGGGTAAAAGAAAATAAAAAAAAGTTAAAGAAGAAAAGAGGGCTGTCATACCTATGTTTGATGTATATTTGATATTTTCCATCGTCGGCGCTTGGTAAAACTTCCAAATATTCATATTTTTAAAGAAAGAAACATTTGTACTGTTTTACTTACCACTTATAATTTATTACTTTGTAATTATTAGCCTAAATTATAAGTGGTAAGTAAAACAGTAAAAGTGTTTCTTTCTTTAAAAATATGAATATGTTTGATGTGTCTATCTATGACATTCGTACATTTCGAATGGATGGACGGATTTAGATGAAAGCTAAAGTGATTGAGATGTTGTTAACTAAGTAGATGTAAAAAGAACAAAGGGTACCTATATAAGTATGAGTTGTATGTGTGTGGCACCATTACTCCTAAACCAGTAGACCGATTTCGATACTAATTTTGTCGTTTGAAAGCTGCCGTAATACTGATGGTTCTTAGCTACATTACGGGTGGGTTTGTCGGGGTTATTGAAAAATTTAATTTCGTTGTCATTCACTTAATGTCCAATTCCGTAGGCGTCCGGAAGTAAATGCCAACTGACATATTTTCAATAGACAGTGCCACTCATCTTTTGTAAAAGATGCGTTTTATCTTTACCTTACCTTATTCCTGTACCAAGAGGTACAATGAGATTTGTTTTATTTCATTCATAATGTAGACCACTACTTGAATTTTTAACATGACTTTTATAAACATAGACTGTTTTCTGAAATATTCATAAATAGTTAAAATATTTCCCCGTAGTGATCCGGTTCCCCTGAATACCATAGACCATCATCGTTCTTGACTGGCAACTCGTAAGAGGTGAGCGAAGATGAATATTTCCAACACAACAGCTGGTGGAAGAATGTTATGCAGCAACTTAGTCGGTTAGAAAACTACTGTCTTACCTTTTTCTATCACCAGATTCTATCATTGTGATAACAGAAATATGGAAGACAATAAAATATATCGCCTCTGTGGTCTAGCGGTCCGGGACTTGACTGCATGGGGTCTCGGGTTCGAATCCTGGGTCGGCCGACAAAAAGAAAATTGGATTTTTTCAATTTTCTAATAAAAAATGTTGGTCGGGATTGAAAATGTGCCCGGTTGGCGATAGGCTTGCCACCTATCACATTACTTAGTATCTTAGTATCTTCGGCTAGTCGTGGGTGCCCTGGCTGTGCCTCTGCCTACCTCTTCGGGGATATGGGCGTGAAGATACTTACTTTTTTTTATACAATAAAATACTACTGTTTGGTACTGTCGTGTTCCTGTCCGGTGGTTAAGATAGCTTGACGATTTGCACAGTAGACCTAACACCCTGGACCCAGGATACGATGCATGGAAGGTTGTGTATGTTTATATTTTTATATGATATTGAAAGGCAAACAAGCAGACTGATTTCTTAGAGACACCAGAAGTGGTAATGGTGCGTTGCCAAACTGAGACCTCGAGCAAAAGTATGTTTATCGTCTACCTGATATATTTCGCTCTGGCTCAATCAATCCTTGTATATTGCTTTCCTATATGGGGAGGAACCTAAAAAACTATGTTCTTAGAATTAGAAAAAGTACAACGAGCTTTACTCAAAAGCGTGTATTTTAAACCATAATTATATGTGTTCAACGTTTCATCTATACCAAGATTGTGATCTCCTAACTGTCATACAGCTTTACATTTTAAACACATTTTTAAAGCTTCATAAAACTTTACACTATGATTCCAGGGACATAGCTAACAGACGTATACATAATGTAGCTCCAATAACCAGAAGGAAATCTGCATTTGCCAAAAGACTATTTACTAGCCAATCGGCTCATATTTATAACAAGATTAATAAATAATTTAACATTTATCCAAAACATATTTACACTTGTAAAATAATTTTAACAAAATGGCTAAAAAATCTAAATCATATGGAGACAGAATCTTTAATCATCCCGGTAAATAATTTAATTTAATTTAATTTCATAAAGTAAATGAATATTATAACAATAACAACATCAAAATAAAAAGCATGAAAATAACAGTAACTAAAAATTAAATTAATTAAATAGTAGTATAACAAAAAAAAAGAAAAGGAAACGAAACCACAACGTCAGTGATTACTACTATCGTGATATGATTTGTTTGTTACGAAATACTTAACATCTTAAAAAAACCAAGGCAAAGCTTTAACGACACATTTAGTCTACCTATATAAAATACACAACCAAGAGAAGGGATATCATTATTTTTTTTTCAATGACGATATAACACATGAAGTCATATTAATTATAGTTTTAATAAAAATATCATATAATAAAATAAATACAAAAACAAGCTACTATTCCTATAATAATAATAATGACTTACAACCTTAGATATGAGAAATAATGGTTAAACACACACATACACACACATACACAAACACACACACACACACAC